>JARVJO010000001.1:20615983-20669389 GCA_031762555.1 Cynodonichthys magdalenae
GCAGAGCTATAACTAACATGGAGCTAACACTAACGCAGAGCTATAACTAACATGGAGCTAACACTGACACAGAGCTATAACTAACATGGAGCTAACACTAACGCAGAGCTATAACTAACATGGAGCTAACACTAACGCAGAGCTATAACTAACGTGGAGCTAACACTAAGGCAGAGCTATAACTAACATGGAGCTAACACTAACGCAGAGCTATAACTAACATGGAGCTAACACTAATGCAGAGCTATAACTAAAGTGGAGCTAACACTGACACAGAGCTATAACTAAAATGTGAGAGTAAGAGGAAAGGAGGTAAATGTGGACCTAGCCAACATTAGCTACAGAAATGTCTCTTCTGGCTAATGGTGAAAACAAATCTGCTCAGTTGACGATCTACAATGCGCTCAGTCAGTCTGTACCTAACCTTACAAGTGACAAAGTAACTGCTGGCAGGAGATAACACAGTGCGTGGTTTTTAAAAGGAATAGGCTAGTTTGACTGGTGATTTGTAAATACAGTTTTAGAACACAGGGTAACTGATTTAGTCAAAAACATGCGTCATCTATTAATCATCATATTAATTGTTATCAGCTAAATGCCACAATTCATCTCGATTATTTAGCCATTATCGCCCAACCCTACCTCAGTCACTGAACATTTCAAGCAATGATAAAACTTGGTAGCTGAAAATTTTAAGACCAAACAGTAGTTTTAAATGTTCACTGCTAAACGTGCCCTAAATTAACTGTCTCTAGTTTCACTTAGAAACATTCAATTTTTATATAAGCTTTGAAGGATTAACAAGATGCTAATCACTTTATGATACATACTAATGTTAAGTTAGCATCTAAGCTAACTGATGACAGTAAATCTTACGGGTTTTTTGTTATGGTGCATCTTTTATTACATTTAGTGTGAAGAAGGCCTTAATGAAGTCAAGCTGTTAGAAAAACAAAATAATAAAAGCACACCATGTTAGTCAAGCTTTTTTTATTTTACCTGGTGTTAAAGACAAAACTGTGGTTTAAAATGTATTTAAACTACTTAAAATATCTGCATTTTTGGACAATTGAGATTTCTGCATAACTCAAAACGAGTCAAAATCTTAGTTTTTCATGCATTACAGGATAATTTTTTTAAATAAATGAACATAAAACTTGTCTCATTTGTTTGGATTTCATGCTTTTTGTAGATTTTTAGGAATCCAAAACAAAAATCCAGTGACGATTTACCACACTTGTGCACACACAACGCACCAGGGGGTCCCTTTTACGAGAACTGGGTCGACTCTTGATGGATCCCAGGTCACGTATGCCCGATGACGTCGACTTCAAATGAAAATAAAACCATATAAGAGTAGGATTCTTGAACAGTAACGCTAACGTTTGTTTGATAAAAGCAGCGGTGACTTGCGTACACACCCTGTAACTGCGGACTGACATGACGTCGTCATCCAGCCCCTGTTAATGTGGAAACAGGGAGTCAGAGAGAAGAAACAAAAAGAAAGGAGGCGTACAGAGCAGCATTAAAGAGAGGAAGGACGACTGACAGGAAAAGGAAATATGTGAGAAAGATACAGACCCGGTGATGATGGCTGCTGGATTTACTACTACTACTAGAGGCTCTGGCTTTTTCTGAGTCAGCCTGGAATCAGGAAGGAGGGTTAAAAGAGTGTTTTAGCCAAAGCAACTTCTGCCCACTTAGCACCATTTAATGCTCTGATATAAAAACCAGCAAAGTTTCATTAGTCTCGTTTTTCACACTGAAAACACACGGATTAATCTCAAGCACAGGAAGCTGAAGTTTATAAGACTGTAGTTAAAAATCCAAAACCACCTTTTCTGCTTGCAGACTAAACCGATCTATATAAAGCCAAAGGCCAAAGCCGGCTCTCCAAACACACACAGATCACAATGTCTCCAAAGCAAACACACTGTCGAGGCATATTTCCAGCGTGAGGTACAGAGCGCTCTGCGAGTCAAGTGCAGCTCGATCCCACACGACTGTTAGTGTGGAAAAAAAAAAAAAACAAACAGCAACACCACCACTCGTTTTTGGTTCCCTACCATCCACTGGTGAATGTGACCCCATTTTCTGTTGCTACTGCTGGAGGAGCGGTAGGAAAGCTGAACAGAGGAGGAGGAGAAACGCCAGGAAAAACATAAAATCATAATTTACTCCAAAACTGCTGAAACAGACAACTGGTTGACTTCAGGAATAGAACTTCTGGTTTTATCTGCACTTTTATTTATGCACTTGTGGCATATTGAAGTACTGGATTGCGACACAGCCGGCTTGTGCTATCATCTGGTTTTTGCTGGGGTTTTTTTACCTCTTTTTGCTGTCGCTCAAGTTCCCTCATTCGGATGTCTCTGGCCTCCGCTCGAGCCGCTCTTTTCGCCGCCAGCCTCGCCTCCGCCTGTGAGAGACAAGGTGGGAAATTAAAAACTACAATAAAAAAAAAAAAAGAACCAGTGAGGCAAACAATTACCAGCTGAATTATGACAGATAAAAGATTGCAGATGTTCACCTGTAGTGAGTCAAACAAAACAATTTCAGGTGAGATCAGCAGTTTCACTTCAATCACGAAAGCTTAAAGCTAAAAGTATTTGGGTTATTTCAACAAAGACACACAGACCACCAAACACAGTCCAGAAAATAATGCAGCAGTGTGGATACCGTGTGTGTACTCATACTCATAAAACGGCTCGATTACCACATGGTACAAACACTTGGTTCATCTCTCAGGTGAGCAGTCAGGTGGTAATGGAGGAGCAACATCAGTCATGTACACAGACTTAATTTAAACATCAAAAGAAGAGGACATCTTGTGGAGGAGTTTCAAAATAAGTGAATGATTGAGCCAAAAATGGCCGTGGAAAAATAAGGATCTGAGCCTGAGCTTCCTGACATGACAATGTGTTTCCATCATCATCATCATCATCACCAACATCTAAACAGACATCATTAAAAAGAAGAGCAGCGTAGGAGTTATAGATTTTCAAAATAAATGTGCATTTACAATTCCAGACTCAAATTACAAGATTTTCATGTCAATTTTTGATCAATTTCTTTAAATCCAAATATAAACCTTTGCCATAAATCTACCGTAAATAATGTATATAAACATCAGTCTTCCCGGATACATCACAAGGTGCATTTTGTTAAACTTAGCTGTAATTCAGAGCAAAACTGGAAAAGGTAGAGCTGCACGATACACTGCTGGAGAATCACATTGGGCAGTAGTCACACTGCAGGTCCTGAGATGTAGGTGGCAAATTAAATCAACGTGTTATCTAAGAACTAAACCATAAATCATTGCACTAAACAACTTTTATTTTGACAGGATCCTTTGTGCTTTTAGAAAAGTTGCGTTTTGTTGTTTGGGACGACAATGGCAACGATTTTCTGTGGAGGAAAAGGTCGAGGATCTTGACAGAAATGAGGAAGATGCCCAAATTCACAGAGAACTGGAGGAAAAGTAGTAAAATACTATACTATTAAATGGAAACAGAAGCTAATTACACAGAGGCAACACGTTAGGTGGTAAAACACAGACATGTACTCAGGTCACAGCACAATAAAAGATAAAATAACTCAAATACAAACAAAAAACATGAGTGCATCACGCACAAAAAAGAGGTCAGATTCATCATCAACAAGATGGAAGCAGAACTTAGTGTTATTCAAGTCTCATGTTGAAAATTCCTACATTTTTCATTAAAAAAATATTGTAATGTCTGCTTTTCCAGCATCCTGCAGCTCTAGTAAAAAGCTCCACATCAACTGGATTATTGACAAACTAAAAAACAAAGCTTTAACATCTATTAAGCTTGTGCAAAACTTAATGTTGCCCCACGTCTTCAGTTCACAAAGTTTTAAATGTCCCCATCGTTCTAAAAAAAAAAAGGAAAACTTGAACAAAACAAAGCAAACATGTATTCTCTTCAGAATCTCTCCTAACTGGTTTCATCTGTGCTGCGACTGCCCCGTCCTAAACAACACGTGTAAATCATCAGCTTCAGGGGGATGAACTGAACCCCCCACCGAGGAAGAGACCCCAACAGTGAGCAAACAAAATTTCTTGTCAGCCTGCAACTATGGAGGGAATTCAAGACCAGCGAAATGAACAATACTAAAAGCCTGACTGAATCCAATAAAAATTCCTCTGAGGAAGAAGTTATAGCCGAGTCAGAACATGAGCTAATTTTATAGTTTTTCCTTCAGCAGAATGTATTAATTTGAAGCAGGGGGGCGGCAGTGATGGTCACGCAGGTCAGCCCGTCGTCTCTAAATGCTGCACATTGTCAAACTAATCATCCCATCGACGAAGAACAAGTTCATGGAGCTTTATCTGCAGCGAAACGTCAGGCCATAAATACTGATGATAATGTGTTCAGAACCTCGCAGCACGCACGCTGTCAGCATTCCAGGTTTCTTATCTGCTCTGCCAGAACAAGAGGCCTGTGAGGATAAGTGCTCCTGCTTTGACAACAGCCTGGAGGAAACAAAAACAACAAAAAAAGGTTTTACCCAGACAAGATTACAAGACTATAAAAGTAAGTGACAGCTGATCTTCAGTAGTCATGTCTTGTGGCTAACCGAGTGTATTTTAATGGATCTGTCAGTTGAAGTTTGAAGTTAAACAGCTTTGTGTCCAGTGAAACCTGCTCTTTTACATTTCAGGACTGTCAGAGTTAGAAGCAGAGTATTAACGTACCCTCTCATTGCCTTCGTGTGGGTGGGACGGGTTCTATTGTTTCTATGCTCCAAACTGAAGTTCAGAATGAAGCCTACTTGGAGTTAGCATGAGTGCTAAGTCGTGCTTTAGCTTTGTGCCTCCTTCATTCTATTCCTAACATGGAGAGGCGTGGAGCGACGTTCTGTTGTTGTATTTGTGCGTTGGTGACGGTTTGTCCATCAGGAACACCATGTTGAACCATAACGGTGTCCATAAGTGCACACGGCACCGGACATGTTCCGGTTGCTCCGGTTTAAAACACAATGAACTGGATCATAGCGAGTATGCTAATGCTCTAAATGGACTGGCGCAGATGAGATATCGCCAAAAAATCTGTGTACATTTAGGATCTGATCCATATTGTGTTAATAAAAAAAGACTTGTCATATAATCTGGAGGATTTAGCCGGCATCGAGGCGATTGATATAAACTATCTGTTGCTGCAGGCGTCTTTTATATGAGACACTACTTTCCGAACACGAAAAAACTTAAATTTTTCTCCCAACTGGAGCGGCTGCAACAACTGTGCACGGCACAGAGTTCAAGCATTTTGACGCTGAATCAACAGAAAGAAACGAGAACCCCCCAGTCTGCATTTCGTGACGTCGACACTACGTCATCATCAACCCAGCAATAACCAAAGCTGAGGTGGTTGTGTCAAAACTGCAGGGTGGATCAGATCCTTCAGTTCCTCAGGGCTCTGCATGTTGCTGGTGTTCTTGGTTGACACCTTTGCAACGGAGTTGTCAGACTGTGGTTCCCCTCTTCAAAAAAAAAAAAAAAAAGGGGGGTGCTCCAGTTACATGGAGTAGAGGCTGTAAGACGAAGCAAAGTCTCCTGAATGAGGCTTACAGTGAGTAAAACGTTTGAGCTAAACCACAACTTGGTTACTGTTGGCATAATAAGGACAGATGACGTCAGAGACAAAATTGCACAACTCTGAGTAGAGTGATTCTGTAAACTCTAGAACTCCGGGTAGTTCCGATAACTATAAGCTATTTTTATTTACTTTATAAACCGTGTCAGACTATGGGACCTCGTTCTGTTGCTGTTTGACAAAGTTCCCAGTATGAGAGGAAGCGAGTCCAAGTGAGAGAGCAGGAGGTGTGGACTCCTGCTGACTGTGAGCTCTGCACCTGTCGGCCCGTCTGACAGGACGGTCCGCTCGGCCCAGAAGCACAGCTGAACTCAGTCTGTCCTATCTATAGACGGGTCCGGGTGGGCCCCGGCTCTCTGAGCGCCACATCACGAGCCCGAGGAGGTAACTCTAGCAGCACGATGCCATCATTACAACACACCAGCGCTCTGCCTGACCTCTGTTCCCTGATCCAACAAAAGCCAATAAAATCATGACACGACCCAGTAGCTCTAACAAAACAGAACCTTTTGGATATTCTCTCCATTTCTTTGAACTGTTCAGGACGTTGTGGCTAGGACTTTAGAGTTATTTGACACTTTTTAATCACACTTTTTTTAAATCTAATTTCCCTCTGGGATCAATAAAGTATTTTTGAATTGAATTACAGTGAATTAAAACATTTCTCATTGAAATGAATTGAAAACTCCTTAACAGTAGTTTTCAGCTTTTAGCTATCGTTTTGCTGATCTTAACTCATTTCCATCTCATATTAATTGATTATTTCTGTGGAATTCTATGGTTAATTGTAAGTGTAACTAGTGACAGCAGCAGCTAGCTGTAGCACTTCAGGTGCAGCCAGAAAATCATCATATTACTGCCAGAAAAATAGACGACTCCAGTCGTTTCAAAACAGCAACAATCCCCTTTAATCTTCATTGTGTTTGGACTAGTCTTTAGCTCATCAGTTCTGTCAGAACTAAACCGTGTTTCTCCAAACTGAGGAGGTTCAACGAGTTATCTGCAACAGGTAAGATGTCTGTAGCTTTTCTGAAAAACCACACTTTACATATGAGTTAACCTTTAATGATCATGACAAACCTGGCAATGCAAGGTCTTTAAAGCCTAATTACTGTCTTTAAAGTTGCAGAGTTCACCTAAATTTTCTGTAGTTTGATCAAATTAGTTAGAAATTCACTCTTGAAGCTATAAAACTTGGCTTTCCAGAAATAAGAACATAAATCCTGATTAATCTCTGTAAACTAAATTTCATCAAAACATCCCAACAAAAAAAACTCACATTCAGCTGCAGCCCAGTTCTCTTCAGTCTCTTAATGATGTAAAATTAGAAACTGAACATACTTATTGCTGCAACTTGTTTTAGATTTTAATTTAACAACATAACGATATTTTAAGTGTATTTGTCAGTGAATTAAAAAGGTAAACCCTGTTTTTTTTTTAATCAACCTGTGGTTTGTTAAAGTGATTTATCAATTTGTTGTAAATAAAAGCTCTGGTTTGTACCTCGCACGGAACAATCATATAAGTTTCCATTGCAACAGCGACCTGTTGATATGACAAATAAACCTCCTACAGACTGAGAAGCACAGCTATCAACACATTAAGGACACGCCCTCTGCAGACTGGAGAAAGTGAGACGCTCCTTTCTCAACCAGCGAGCGTCTTAGATCCTTATCTCAGAGACAACTGCTACGATAATCATCGGCTAACTCTTGGCTTTGTAAGCTAGCTGCTCGAGCTAACAGCCAAGTAATTTAAGGTGCCTCCTAACTGGGTTGGTGACGACTCAAATTCATGCTCAGCAGCAACGCGTGCCAAGTTCTCTGAATCAGAAAGTAAAAGCTGCATGGTGATTTGTTTGGAAGGGTAATAACACGCAGGATACACTGACCCTCTGAACTTAACGCACAGTTGAGCTAATCTTTCTTTTGCTCTACAAAGAGATTCAGATTTAGGAGCTGACTGGGAGGGTCAAATGACTCATGTTTCTATGATCGGCCTGCGTGACTATAAAGAGAGCAAATGGAGACTCGGTGCTCAAGAATGAGGCGCTGCACTGCTTTCAGACAGGACAGGCTTTACTTTTAAACAAAAAAAACAGCTCATGACAGATGATTCAGCCAGGAAATCTGCAGCTTTCAAAGTTTTAAAGACAAGAAATTACCTGATTGGATGAGAGAGGCCTAAACTTTTTGTGTTTCAAACATGCTTTTAGCTCCAAGTTTACAAAAACTTTATTTAAGAAATAAGCTAAGGAATGGGAGGCTTGCTGTGAAGCAAAAAAAAAGTAAAAGATATAATCTCAGGGCATGTTGTTACAGGCCATGCAAACTCACTCCTCTGCCTGGGTTTTTCCTCTCACACAGATTTAAACATACTTCAAATCAACCTCCCTGTACTCCCAATAAACTTTTCCCACTTCTTCCAAAACAAATATTAACTTGCAAAAACCTGCATTTCCACATATAGATTACCCTTTTGCTGGCACAGCTTTGACCTCAACTGTTATAATCCTAATTTACCATCACTTTTGTGCATTTCATATGTTTGAAGTGTTAAAAACCCGAACAAGTAGAAACAACGCTCATAGAGTGAGCAGGTCAAATTGACAAAATATGCAACATCCATTTCTTTCCTTTAGGGAAAAGACAATCATAAATACATTTTTGGTGTATACATTCTGATCTCTTCAAGCTCTAATTTAAGAACCTGTGATTTAAGTAATGGTGCTGATTCAATAAAACATTAAAGTGCATGAAAGATTTCAAGCGCTGGTAAAAGTTTCTAATCAATATTTTTAGCTTATGTCTTTCTTTGACCGACAGCTCAGTCATATCCAGTAAGTGGTGATGATGATTTCAGCTGTTTTTTATTTTTACACTTAAAAATCAATCCTCATCTTAAGAGCAACTGAGCTGCTTAAAACAGATTTGAATTGATTTAAAAATAGGGACAATTTAGAGGAAATGTGATGTTTCAGAGTCGTATGACGCAGCAAACTTGCCTCTCGTGCGATGCTGCTCAAAGCCTCATCCTCTGCCGAGAACCGATCTTTCAAAGGAGCGCGCTTCCGACCAGTGCCTTGTGTCCCCATGTTAGCGGCTTCAGCAGCTTCAGCTTCACCTGGTCTGTGTACGGCTGGACAGAAACAGAGAAGACTTGTTACAGTTATATGCATCATGGCTATTTTTATCAACCAATAAAACATTGATTATTAGGTTCATTTTAAGAGCTATGATCAATCAGGGCATCTAAGAATGTTCTTGAGATTCCAATACAAGAAATGTGTATTATGAAGTGAGATTTTCATGCTGTAATTATTGATTTTCCCAAAGTGTTAAAATAGGATCCATGCAAATGCCAAAATGATCACAAAGTCATGGATGATTGGTGTACATTAATGCTGTCCTCACTTTCAGCTCCTTGAACTGTGCATGCAAACACCACAATAACACCCTGGAGACATGCAACCCTAAAAACTCCATTAGGGTTTTAATCAACTGTTGTGGTCCCATAAACCAGCTTTAATGAGGCAGGAAGGACTGCTAAAGCCTCATAAATAAGTCTTTAAACACCAAAATATATAAGAATTTACTCATTTAAACAGTTGATGAAGCAATAATTGTCTACTAATAACACCTGAATCAAAAGATAGGATAATATGATTCCACAAAAATAATTTAAATGACTTTATCTAGCTGAAGACAAGACAACCTTAAAAGATCAACTGAAACAAACTGAGATCATCATGAGAACTTTGTGTTGACATTTCATTAGCTTAATTTACATTTTTAACAACTTACAACAGGTCTCTAAATTGCTGAAAAGAGATGACATCTAAATGTGTTGGACAAACAACAGAAGAAATTACTGTTAACTGAATAAATCAAGTTTAAATTTAAAACCGCTAATATTTGTAGATCCATTATCAATCAATCTGCTGGGTTCAATTAGCCAGCACATAATTGGTTATTCGTTTACACACTCAATAACTAAGATATTGGCAAATAAGATAATAACGAGATTATTGGATTCAAATCTTGACTAAAAGTTATTTTAGCTAGGTATACAAATCTGCAGGTAACTCTGTAGTTAGCCCACTCTATGGAATGCTAACTGCTATTTAGCATTTCTTCTAACAAAGTCGCCCTGCCAAATTCTTACCCTGTCTTTAATCAATCTAACAACCCAAGAAGTATCCTGATAAATTTTTGACAACAGCGATCCCGGTACTGAATCAATGTGGTGAAGCCACAAGTTAGCCTAACAGTTAGCCTGATAGTTAGCAAAGTTAGCCAGGGATGCTAACCTCGACTCTCCCTGAGAGACGGACCGGTGCTCTCAGTTTCCAAGCCCCAACTTATACCCTTACCTCAACGACACTTTTAAGAAACTCGTAGCGATATCAACAAGGTGTTGTCTTTTAACTTCCTGCGGTTTAGAAGGGAGCCATTCGGTTTCACCTCACAGATTGGTAGTGTTTTTGTCCACACTGACAGCTGTCATCAAGTCCTCCTTTCTTTCCACCGCTCTCCGCTGCTCTCCCGAGCTGAGAAAGACCCGGATGTTTGGAAAATTTAGGGCGTGATGCTGCCTTCACAGACGCTCAGGAAATGTCATTGTTATGTCCTTTTTAGGGATTCTTCATTACTCATTTCATGCATGCTGTTTTCATTTTCTCCCTCACTTTTTGAGGAAGGAAATGAAAACAGCATGCATTGGGGGCTGATAAGTACAACAACAAACTTTTAAGATAGTTATTACATTTTGCACTCAACTGTAATATTGGATTATGCTTTTTCCTCAGCAAATTACATTTACGGGTTTTCATAAACGTGACACAACCCTACTAAACTAAATAAGAAATTAATTTTATTTCTATTTATGGGCATTTTTATGGATCATGCAAATAATATAGTTGTTTTTCCTTTCACGTTTGTTATGTTTTAATACCTATATTTTTATGGTGAGAAAAAAAAACTCAAACTGTCACACATATGTTAGTTTGCATCATAAAAATTTGTAATTACTGTATTGATTATTAATGTTTTAACAACAACAAAGTAAAACTAAACTACACACAACAACTAACTAATATTTGCAGACTCATTTTGGCAACAACAGAACCTGAAAATGTACCTGCGTTAACACAAAATGTACACAAGGGGGCAGTGGGGATTAATGAAGTTTTCTCCTCGTGGTGCCGGATGTGTTAGATTAAAGTATTTCAAAACAATTAATACTAATTTATTGTTTTTACTCGTGTCTAAAACTTTGCCATGAAAGAAGATGGGCGATATGCATTCATGCGAACACTAGGATTTTACACAATATTTGGGATTTATAAAATTCTGATCAACTGAAATGATAAAATGTATTAAATGATATTTCTATCACATAAATCCAGAACAGAGTACCTTTTAACGAACATATTTTTTTCCCTTTTTTGCATAAAACCCAAAGTAAACTTGAAGAAATGTATCTATTCAAAAACCTTTAGCACCTGCATGGGAACATGTTGATTAACCCCTAATACACATGCACACCCAGGCACACACGCACCTTTGTTTTCCTATTTTCCCTCATTACAGGAAGCTAATGCTAATGACTGTTTTGTCTCCGATCGCTCCTTTCTGACTCAGTTTGTTGTTGCACAGACAGGATTTACTGGATTTAACCCAAAGACCTCATCAGCCCTACTGTCTCCAAACTCTCATTATTTTAAACATCTATTAACTGTTTGTCACAGTTACAAGTGATGAAAGATCATCTATCAGCCAAAGATGTCATGAAAGTGTAAAACTTTATATCTGTTTAGATGAAACACGTCTGATAATCAGAAAAATAAAATTTTCTGTTAAAAATAGTGTCCTCTAAGAGCTAAAAGATTGCCAAACAAGCTAAAACTGAGTTGTTAAAACTAAACAAAGCTAAACTCTGACTAAAAACTATAAGCTAAAAGTAAAAAGGCTTGCTAAAAGCAAAAGGCGAACTACAATTAGCAGACAATTAGCTAAAATCTAAATGAGCAAATTATAGTTTAAAACTAAAAGCAGCAACGAGTTATATATAAAGTAAAATAGAAAAAAGCTAACTAAAAGTAGCAGAAGATTAGCTAAAAGCTAAAGTAGCAAATTATAGTTTACAACTAAAAACAGCTACAGGCTATCTAAAAGTTAAAAGCAGCAAAAGGCTAACAAAGTAGCAGAAGATTAGCTAAATGCTATATTAGCTAAAACTTAAAACAGAAACAAGTTTTATATAAGTTAAAAATAGAAGCACAAAAACAAGTTAAAAGCAGCAAAAAAGCTAACTAAAAGTAGCAGAAGATTAGCTAAAAGCTAAATTTTCAAATGCTAGATACAAACAGCAAAAGGATGGATAAAGACTAAAAGTAGCAAAAACCCAGCTAAAAGTTAAAAGTAACTAAATTATGTCACCAGCAAAAGTTAATTAAAAGTAGCAAGAGGCAAGCTAATGATAGTAAAAGGATAGATAAAAGTAGCAGAAGATTAGCTCAAAGCTAAAGAAGCAAATGCTAGTTTACAACTATAAACAGCAACAGTGTATGTAAAAGTTAAAAGTAACAAAGGCAAGCTAAATGTAGCAAAAAGCTAACCAAGAAAAGGATAAAGCTACCCAAAAGTTAAATGTGACTTTATGGTAATGGCAGCAAAAAGCTAGCTAAAAATAACAAAGATTAGCTAAAAGCTAAAGTAGCAACAGGCTAGCTAAAAGCATTAAAAGGCAAACTAATAAATAAATACTGTAAAAAGCTGTGTAAAAGTAACAGAATCCCATATAAAATCTGTTTTACTGAAGAAACAACCACGTGACCTGTGACTTTTAAAACATGAGCAAAAGGAAACACGGTGTGTGTGTGTGTGTGTGTGCATGTGTTCGTGTGCGTATGACAGTGTGTTTTGTTGGACACGCTGAAGGTGGAGTGGAGGGAAACAAAGAGCCTACAGACAACCAGACGCTGCTCCGGCCTGTTTGTACAGTTTTTACGGCCCTTTTAAGTCGCAAACACTTGAACGTTTTCTAGCTGCAGACGGCCGTGTGCTCAGCTGCACAGAATCTGCCTGGCCCTGCCCGCCTGCAGGATCATCTGTTACCTTCGCTCAGCAAACACCCTGCTGCGAGCACACCTTTTATTTTTCAGTGTGTGCTTGAGGAGGGAATTATTTAATTTAAGATGGCAGGCTCTAGTCGATGATCGGTGCTCGGAAGGGCCTCCTGCTGCGCTAACAAGACTGGATGAATTGTTAACTGGTCTGTCTTTAAGCCTGACCGTCCACTGAAAAGGGGGTAGGAACCCTAGAGCCTCGGCCTATAATTACCCCGTGGAGGGCAGTTCTTCTCCTCTCTCTCCATCTCCTCTGGAGCCCTTTGAAGACTCTCTGTAGGGAGCTGGTTGTAATCTGGACACATGACTCATTGATTATCCTTCTGTCCTCATCTAGCAGGGGGGACAGTGTCCTGGTGTGCAGACAGACCGGTGCTGGACGGACAGGGGACCTCTGAGCATTGGACACAAATTAAACTGGATGTGCTTTGTTTTTTTGTTTTGATTTAGGGGTTTTTATTAGAACAGAACAGACCATGAATCAGCAGGTTTTCTCCTCAACCCTCATTACTGACTCTGTTAGTGTCCAAAATACTCCACCCTCAGTGTTAGGTGTGGAAAAATATACAAATAAACAAAAACAAAAAAAGTCCTCAAATAAACTGGAGTCCAGTCATATCAACTGGATAAATACCAGCAGACAAAAGAGGTCCTGTGGACAGCTTATGAACAAATAATATCTTACCTGTTGTGCATACTGCATAATCACGTAATCATTACCTCATTTTAGCCTCTTTTTAGCTGATTTTAAACCCTGTTTCTATAGTTTTAGCCTCTTTTCAGCTAATTTCAGCCATTGTTTTGCGCATTTCACTTTTCTAATCTCATTTTAGTCTGTTTTGATCATTTTTGTCTCTGTTCTGTTTATTTTTGTCTCTGTTATGCACATTTAAGCATCTGTTCTGCTCATTTGACCTTTTTTTAATCTCATTTTAGTCTATGTTCTGCCCATTTTAGCCTTTAATCTGCTGATTTCAGCCCCTTTTTAGCTAATTTCAGTCTCTGTTTAGCTCTTTCCTGTCTCTTTTCTGCTCATATTAGCCTCATTTGGTCTGTTTTGCTCCTTTTAGCCTCTTCTCTGCATGTTTTTACTTTAATAATCTGTTTCAGCAGCCACCCGGCCTTCGTGCAGCACTGTTGTGGAAATGCAACGTCTGTATTTTCAACAAGCATTTTTTGTGTGTTTTGCACATGTTTGAGCTTCTGCTCACCACACACACAAATACAGACTCGTCAGTTAGCTGTCAATGAATGATAGATGCCATGTGGCTACTATTAGCTCTGAATTGTCCTTTGGCAGTGAAGCATTTTGGATGTTTTGGTTTTCTCAGGTCTGTGACTCATCTCCCTTCCTGCCATCTCAAAGAGAGTATTAATGATGCCGGGCGTGTTGTCCGGGCCTGTTGGGAGAGCAAAATAAGAAGCAAGGGAGCGTGAAGCTGTGGAAAAGGCTACAAAAACACACACGTAAACACGCACTTTATTGATGACCACGGCAGAATGGCGGCAGCAGAAAGGGCCTGCAGCGGGGAAAGTTCAAACGTCAGCGCAGCGTCGCTGTACATTCGGTTGAGACTTGTGGGGAGGCTCGTTGTGCCTTTATCTCCTCCAGGGTCGTGACCTTTTGTGCCACACAACAGTCAGCGTGCTTCTTCTCCTTCTTCGTCCTCATTTGTGCTGCGATTGTTCGGCTGATAAAATTCTAAAACCTGTTAAAGTAAACAATCATAATTTGTCTGTGGAAAGTGATTCCCTCAGAGGTTCTAATGAACTTTCAGCTTATACCACATCAAATTCAAGCTCAGTTTCAGGAGGTTTGACGACCTTAAAGCCACTTTTATTATTTACGTGTGCCACAACTGATTAGCTTTGGCGGCCATCTTGAATCAGGTTGACTGCAAAAGGTAATAAAACACTGTCAGCTTTGTTTAAGAAAGCTAATATCATAATAAAACTAGTCTTTGTTACGTAAAATCTAAACTAAAATTATGAGAGTCCATTTTATGCACTTTTATAGTCTTTGTGCACAACTCCAGTTTAGTACCAACTTACAGCTCTAATTAAAGTTTATGTTTAAAGGCAGTGTGTGTGAATGCTAATTGCTGAAAGATTTTTGCTGAAAACTGCAGAAGTAGCTGGAAATGTTTAATAGAAAAACTGTTATTGTGAGTTCCGTTTGAAAAGCTGACATTTACTGAAAGTAGGAAAAAAAGTGAAAAACAGTAGCAACAGTAAAAAAACGTAGCAAAATTATGTAAAAGAAACTGAACAGATCAGAAACGCAGCTAAAAATAGCAGAAATAAGATGGTTTTAGCAGACAGATGGTGAAGGGAAAGTAAAAAGCTCATACTAGCAGATAAACAAGAAAAGATGTACAAAAATTTACAATTTGTGATGAAATAGCAAAAAAAACCTGAAACAACCTTAAAATAGCTAAAATAAGAAGTAGCTAAAGAGCTGAAATCAGCACAAAGAAGCAGAAAAAGCATGTTTGCTGAATTACAGTAAGCAGTAATAAGCTGAAATTTCAAAAAGGCAAAGTTATTAGAAAAAAGCTAAATAGGCTTAAATCAGCTAAAATTTAGCTGAACAACCCCAACCCCCCCCCCAGAAACAGCATAAATTAGCATAAAAGCAAAATGAAGCACAAAAAATTGAATTTAGCAGAGAGGATCAGAAAGATATCTGAAGTAGCAGAAAAAAGCTAAAATAAGCAAAAATGAAGCCAAAGAAAGCTGAAATTAGTGCAAAGAACCAAAACCAGAACAAAAGGTAAAAAGTTCAGTAAAGATTTATGAACATTTTTAAGGATTCTAAGGATGTTGAATATAACTCCATTGATTTTCAATGAGAAAAAAAGGCCAAATAAGCTAAATGCAAGCATAAATGAGCTGAATATTTTATATATGAATATGAATAAAAATTGTGGAATGAGTTACGTGCTGAAAAACATTTGGAAGGAAAATGAATAATCACAATACAGTAAGCTCTGGAAGCTCTAAAAACATGCAAACACTTTGAGGCAACAAACACTTTATCTGGTGTTTTTGTGTTTAAAAATCAGAACTGCATGTTCTGTAACCACTGGTGTCAGTCTGGTGGGTCTACATTAAAAATAAAGACTTTTAGCTTCAAGGAAAAACATTAGTAATCAGCTGACGGTTACCTCACCTCACATTTTGATGTTCTGACATGACATCCTTCATCTTTAGAGGATTCTCTTTGCATCTGAAATTCTGACTCATTACCTCATCTCTAACCTGGGCTGGAGTTCCTGTTTCTTGTTTCGGCACTTGTCCTCCCCACCTTTATTATTCGAAGTTCTGAAAAGCAAGTGCCGAGTGAATTAGGTGGAAGCTTAACTCTTTTCTCACCATTGTATGCTGATAAATAAAGACCTTAATAGGTCATTTAAAAGAAAATGAAAACATCAATCCTGCGCTGAGCTTATCTGTTTGAAATCAAATCTTCCCTCTCATAAAGGTCCGAACACAATACGATGAATGAGGACGGTTGAAACTTCAGTTGTGCGACGCCTTAAATGTCTTTGTGAGTCTGACTTTGTACCATAGTGTGGTTTGTCTTCATCACTTACAATCTTTTTACCTGTCCTGAAGCAGAGGTCCAGTAGGGCAGGGCTGTCAAGCTCATTTTCACTGAGCATCATGGTTGTCTTGTTCCTGAGCACCTTTAACAAACAGTAACTGAGCTCTACCTGGTATTTCCTGCATAGAAACAGTTTTATGTAAGTACGACTATTAAAAGTAAAAGTTTGAGAGTTTTTTCACTGTTGAGTTGTGCTGAGTAGCTGCCATCTTGAATTCTGAACTTTCCCACTTTCCAACAGGGAATTCCCACTGATTCCAGTTTAAATTCACTACTTGTAAGTGGGAAATTCCCATTTCCCAGTACAACAGCAAAAGTAGGTGGTGAAAAAGCAGTTAAATGGAGATTTTGCATATTGAATTTCTACTTTTGAACCCTGCACAGGTCCACCTATGGGTGTGATGCCATCATTTTGTGGGTAAAATAATTGATGTGCATTATGGGAAATGTAGTTTATGGCCAATGCTGGCTTTAAAGCAGCTTATTTTAAGACATTCAAGTGTCTGGGATTTCAAATTTAGTAATAAATATTTTTTGGCAAGATAACATTGATAGCATATTGCAAAAGAAATTTCACAACGCTGAGATGAACAGTTGCTGAGATATTCTCATGTAAAGTAACAGGAAGTGATGTCAAAGGGGAATGTCTGAGTGTTGCTACAATAGCTAACAACACAGACTGTAGAGACGAATGTGATATTCCTTTAGATTATTTTGAGTCTCTATCAGAGAGATGAAGAAGAGTCAGAGTTTAAATATTGTTTTAAATAAAGACCAGAGTTTGTTTTCTTCAAGAGTTCCTCTTTGATGTCACTTCCTGTTTGACTTTAGCTGAGCCAATTTCAAAACAAAATATGTCAGTTATGTAACAAAATCAGTAAAATCATGTATTGTGCCATGTTGTTTAAATATATGTTTTCTTTGTGACTTTTTGTCACAGGCACTTAATAAATCTTTGAAGCTCTCGCGGCCCATGTAAAATGTTGTGACAAGCCCCATTTGACCCACGGGCCTTGAGTTTGACCCAATATTTGACCAAACCAACCCAACCTGTGTACAGCTTTAATTAAATTATCAATCAACCCATTGTTGTGTTATTGTGGAGTTTGTGTTTTCATTATAATATTCTTCTGTTTATCAGCTTTAATGATAAGAACAGCTGTTTTGTTCATGTTTTATTGGACCGAACTCTGCCTCATCATCGTATTGATGCTGATGTTTGGAACGCTGAAGAGCTTTGCTTCTGGAAGAACCGCCGAAACGCAGCGGAAGTGCCACGACACGGTGTAACCTCAACTGTCTCTGTATATTTCCCATACTGCACCTCCCACAGGTTTTCAGCCGACTAAAAACAGATCAGATTACCGTCCTCTCATCCTTCCTGAGAACTTTCTATAAATACAGCCCAGTTTCCTGGTTTACAAAACCTATTACTGTACAGTTGTGTCTTATCTTCTGGATTTGAATGAGCCGAATGTTTAGCTCTGCTTACTGATGTGATTAAGGAGTGGAGAAGTGATGAAGAGGTATTCCCCGTTAGCATTCTATACACTACTGCTATTGTTGTCTAGGATTAGTGTCCTTCCTCTGCCTGTGTTCTTCATCCACTCGGGATCTTCTGCCGCTGTGGAGACCAGCATCCCCTGCAGAATTTGCCCGAGACCTTTGGTAAACACGGGAACACAAAGCTCCTAAATGCATCCCTGCTGTGTTTGAAAGGAGAGCCATGACAACACAGAGGATCTCCTGGAGGGCCAACGTGTGTGTGAGGTGGATACACACCGAGATATGCCCAAGTGGTGGCCCTTGTGTCTGAGCTGCTCACGGCTTGGGCTAACGTGTCTGCCACAATCAGGTTTTAAATCTCAAAGCTTTTTCTGGGGTAAAAGAAGTACAAACAAACAACGAGCATACATACATTAATTAGAGAATTTTAGCCGAAATATAAGCTGAATGTTGATTTGATGCTCAATGGCTTATATTTGCCAAAGAAGCTAAAACTCAACTGTCAAATTTAAAACATGCTAATATTAGCCTACAGTGTTATGATCTGTGTCTCTGTTAATGTTTTATTCTGTTGTGTGTCATGTCCCTCTCTGTTTTCTCCTTCCTGCCTGCCTTTGCTCCAGCCCCGCCCACTCTCACCTGTTCCTCATGTTTCTTTCCCAGGTGTTTCTTGAGTCATTAATTTTCCATTTATATTTTGTTCGCTGTCCTTAGTCTTTGTGAGAGCTTTGTTTACTGTTAACTTTTCATGTTGTCGTCATCTCACGCCAAGTCCTGGAATCCTTGTATTAACTTTCGCTGCCATGCCAGTGCTTTTGTTTTTGCAGAATTAAACCTTATTTTATTTTAACCTTTTTTGAGCCAGTATCACTCAGTCCTGCATCTGGGGTTCAAACCAGCCTACAAATCATAACATACAGAGTCTAAATACTAACGTAACATTAGCTACATAAAAGCTAAAATGAGCAAAACCATTGATAAAAATGAGTGAAAATACAGGCACAAAAGAAGCTAAAAGGTAAGCTCAGCAATAAAGAAGCTAAAAGGTAAATTTTGTTTAATTGTAGGTTAAAATTAGTCAAACCATAAATATAAACTAATAGCTAAAAATTAAATTGAGTAAAAACAACAGTCAAAAGCTTACACCATCAAAACAATAACTAAAAGCAAGAATTTGCATTATAGCTAAAATGTAAGCTTAGCAAACTGAAGCTAAAAGCTAAAATGATCAAAATTGTAGATTTATATTTGTAAAACTTAAGCTAGAGTCTAAAATTAGCATAACTGTATCTAAATGTTAAAGCCAATAAAACAACAGTTGAAAGCTAGCACTAACAAAACAATAGCTAAAAGCTAAAATTTGCTCAACAGTGGATAAAAGATCAGTTAAGCAAACTATAATTAAAAGTTAAAATCAGCTACATTGTAAATTAAAACTTTCTAAACCATATCAAGAAGCTAAAATAAACAAAACAATAGCTAAAAGCAAGAGTTTGCATAAGGTTAGCAAACTGTAGCAAAAAGCTAAAATTATCTCAAATGTAGATGTAAATTAGTGAAACTACAGCTAGAAGCTAAAATTTCAGTGAAGACAGAAAGACCTTTCCAGTGTTCATGCTTGGATAATTCTGCAGGAATGTGGAGATAAAATCAGAACTCTTTAATCTGCTGCATGAATCTTTCTGTTGAACTCTTGACAAAAAGCCAGGAGTGAGATTTATTTATTCCTCACTCTCTGCTCTGGCCTCGACGTTACATGCTGAGAATCTTCATACAGCTTTAGATTACTAAACCGTGGAGGCTAATCTGGCTCTAAACAGGAACATGACTGGTCTCCCCGTGTCTGCAGCACCTCCCTGTTTCTGCTGCCATTCATAAACTCTTGGCACAAACCGTAGAAGTGAAAGGGACGAGCACAGATCTGCACGACAGGCGGTGTGTCACTTGAAATCTTCTCCCGTATTTATTTAAAGAGAATGAAGCAGCGCCGTGAGTTAGCGTGACTGTTTAATCCTGACTAAGGCCACGGTGCAGAGTTCCCACGGAACATGATGTAATTGTTGTTTTGGACTGAAACCGTTCGTTAACGCCACATAAAAGAACGACGAGATTATTGTTGGAAAATAGCACAAACCTCCTGTTTGTGTCTCACACAATAGTCCACTCCAGGAAACAACCCGAGCATTGCTTTGCAAATAACTGACTTATTAGTACCACACGCTAACCGATTGCACCACTGGAGCTCTAATTCAGTCCATTATGGACATGAAAGGATTAACAACTCAAAAGCTCAACCTGATCTATACGCTCATCTGAATTCTTCAGAAGTGGTCCTTATGGTCTTTTACCCTGAGCTTGTTGGTGATCCTGATCGACTGCAGCTGGTAGTTTCATATTGTAAAAGTAAAAGGAACTCAGAGGCTGTGTCCAAATTCTGGGGCAGCGTCCTCCAAATTTGTCTGCTGCTTACATCACAGCACAGCGCCGGAGGCTGTCCAAATTGAGGCCTTTACAGTTAGCAGAGTTAGCCCACCTAGCCCCTGAATTTGGACACAGCCAGTGAAGATTTGCACAGAGAGAGAAAGTTTTTGAAGTCATTTCTGAGCAATTTCAGATTCCAACATCATCATGATCCAGATCTGTTTTCACCTCTTCAAAGTCTGGAAGACCCAAACATTTAGCTACCTCTGCTCGGTTCTACGTGGTCACGGTTGTTTTCCATAAAACTTGAGTCCCGCCTCGACGCGGCTCGATACACGGTGCCAATAACGTAAAGTGTTATAAAATGCCACAAACAGATTTTCATTAATTATCTCACTTTCTGAGTGTAAAATCCTAGTCACAACATTTCCACTAACAGTTTATTGTTATTTAGGTCACAGAGTTACATTTTGCTCATTTTTACTAAATGTTAAATGCTAAATCTAAACTGAAAGTTACATCTTAAATGTTGCATCTAAACAATAAAGTTTACATCTAAGAACTACAGAATGGAACGCAGCTTTTGGTGTTGGTGCTCGGCTTTTGTAGTGACGTCTTCATCTTGCGACAAAAGAAACCGCCAACTCTGCTAATGCTGCTAGCAATGCTAAAGGAGACAGCTCAGACAACAACCGCAACTGCAAGTGTGATGTCTTGTAGGGAAGCATTAGCAGAGTTAGCAGAGTTAGCAGTGTTAGCAGTATTAGCATAGTCTGCAGAGATAGCAGTGTTAACAGAGTTTGCAGAGTTAGCAGTGTTAGCAGTGTAAGCAGAGTTAGCGGAGTTTGCAGAGTTAGCAGTGTTAACAGAGTTTGCAGTGTTAGCAGTGTTAGCATAGTTTGCAGCATTAGCAGTGTTTGCAGAGTTAGCAGTGTTAGCAGTGTAAGCAGAGTTTGCAGAGTTAGCAGTGTTAGCATAGTTTGCAGAGTTAGCAGTGTTCACAGAGTTTGCAGTTTGCAGAGTTAGCAGTGTTAGAGTTAGCAGAGTTTGCAGAGTTAGCAGTGTTAACAGAGTTTGCAGAGTTAGCAGTGTTAGTATAGTTTGCAAAGCTAGCAGTGTTAGCAGCATTAGTTAGCAGCTTTAGCAGAGTCAGCAGAGTTAGCAGACTCAGACTAATCTCAGACTCAACTCGCTCCGAACCTCTGAGGAAATCCCAAGAACCAAAGCAGGATCTTAAAATGGAAAGACTCTGAACCTGTGCTGACTTGACCTCAGCTGGGCCGAGTTGAGGCAGTGAAAAACAGCCGAAACTCTTCAAATCCTACCAAAAGGAAGAGTCAGATCAGCTGAAATTCTACCAAATGTCAATTTAACTGAGCAGATTCTTTAATTTTTTTTCTCTACAAATGAGTTAACTGTTTCGTGAACGCTTTGATGTTAAAACATGTAAGAGCTTTTGTAAAGACACATCCAGGAAAAGCTTTTTATCATGAGACGTGACCTTCCTGCCGTCCTCCCTCTAAATCCTCTGCAGATCTCTCAACTCGCTGACCCTGAGAGTGTCACCGGCGTGATCCTGTTCAAAGGAACCCTGAGGTCGAACCAGCTGGGTCAACCTCTCCAGCAGTGACAGACCCCCACACACGCCCCACCCTGAACCAGCCCCCTTCCTTCCAAAAACAAATGGGCCCCCAGATAGACTGTCACCCTTCCCTTCGTTGCAGGCCTGTGGTGATTTACCGCCTCGGTGCACAGCCCTTTTAAATGCGCCGTCCATGTCATCATGTGGGTTTTGTTGAGATACGGATCAGATTTCAAAGATTTATCCTTTTCTCTGTTAACGTCATAAAACTTTAGTCAAGTTTTTCCTCATCATTTTACCTGAAAATGGAGCTAAAACTCCTCATTTTGGTTTATTTGGGACCACATTGACTCTCAGGTGTCACTGTTTGTGTTAGGAGCCGTAAAGGGAGGTTCAGGTGTTGATCCTTTTAACTTATTTATGTCAGGAAACAGAGGCGCTAACAGCCAGGAGTGACGCGGCGGCTCTGCCATATGTTGGTTTTTAGTGTCACTGTAAAAAAAAACCAAAAAAACAGTGTAAACATTTTAAACCAACATGATTAATTAAATTAGATGAGAGCATTTAGCTTTGTCTTCTGTAACACCCATTATTGTCTGGAGGTCTTCCTCTTCAGGACCAGATCCTGGTTTCTGTGTCAGATCAACAAAACAAAAAACAAAAACAGACGACAACTTTATAAATCAGATTTTAAATCTCAAAGCTATTTCTGGTGTAAAAAACAGTACAAACAAAAAAGCACATGTTAACTATAAAACGTTGGTGAAATTAATAGCTAAATGGTGATCTGATTGCTAAATGGCTTAAATTTAAACTTACTAAAGAAGCTAAAATTTAACTGTCAAAGTTAAAACAAGGAAAACACAAGCCAAAATTATCCTACAGAGTCTAAACACTCACATAACAACATTAACTAAAAGCTAAAATTAGCAAAACCTTACATTAAAATAAGTGAACTTACAGGTAATAGAAAAATTAGCACAACAGTAGCTCAAAGGTAAGCTCAGCAAGACAGAAGCTAAAAGGTAAATTTTGTTTAATTGTGGGTTAAAAAATGAAACCATATATAGGAGCTAAAATTGACAAAATCATAGCTAAAAACTAAAGCCAGTAAAACAACAGTCAAAGGCTAACATCAAAACAATAACTAAAAGCAAGAATTTGCACAACAATGGCTAAAAAGTTAGCTTAGCAAACTCTAGCTTAAAGGTAAAAATAGCTAAATTGTAACACCAACAAAACAATAGCTAAAAGCAAGAACTTAACGCAATTAACATTTTTTTAATTATATTTTTAACGCAAAAAAACTAATAATTAAAACCTAAAATTAGCAAAACAGCAGCTAAAACAGAAGATTTAAAAAACAGTAGTTGCACTAACAATTATCAAAATCACTGCCAAAATTTAGCAGAACAGTAGCCAAAAGCCTATTTTAGTAAAATAGTAGCTAAAGTCCTAAAGTTAGCTTTACGAAAGCTTGCTAGATAAATGAACTAAATTTAAAAATCCCCATTAAAAGTCACAGCACCCATCACAGCTAAAGCTGTTGATATTTGAACAGCTGTAGAAAAACATCTGCAGTAATTTACAAACAGGAAAACAAATAAATGCTTTGGCTGATATTGCTTCATGTGTTGAATCATGTTAGCATTAGCTACATGTTGTTTTAACCTGCCATATAAATAAAGTGAAAGTGTTTGGTCTGATGTTAAAACGTGTCTGTCATCGTTACGGTGGAGCTGCAGCAGAGCATGAAGGATCAGTCTGCTCCCTGTGTGACCTCTGACCCCCGCAGTGAAAGAGAGGCCTCTCTGTCCAAACCGGTCCACAGACGAGACCTTGGCATGTCCCGCTACGTGTTAGTGAAGCCAGATTAAACGACATGTCTGCCTCACAGTTTGGGGTTAGTTTGTTGTTTTGGTCCTGAGAAAAAAAGTTTGAATTCATGAAGTGAAACGTGGATGTGGGAGGTGAAGCCTCACAGTTTATCAGGGTTGGATCGTTTTCACGATACCTGCAAGCTAGAGCCTGCCCCAGATGGAGCTGCAGCAGCTAACCGCTAACTATACCTGGGAGACAGGTAAACAAAGCAAACAACAGGCCCCAAGGAGGAGCTGCAGTTTACCTCAGATCTTTCCCATTTAATTGGATGGTTGCGTGAGTTTTGGAAAACATTAGTTGTTTTCTTTTTTAATCATTATAATTTCCACTGAACACGTTGTTCCCTCCCTCCCTCACCACAAAAAGAAAATTGAAGAGGCTTGAAAGAGAGAAAAAAATCATTAACAAAGAACAGAAGTCGTAAAAACTCAGACGAGAGCTGTAAAATGAGAAAATTGACTCCAGAACAGGCCTGAGCTCATCTTCAGCTAAAACACGACACAAATGAAAGTCTTTTCAAACAGCTAAACTGTTTTAATAGCTGATAAAAAAAGTTCAGCTAAAGTCAAGCTGCTTTCTGTGTAAAAGTTTCAAACTAATATTGCTTTGTATTTTTGTGCATTTATCAAAACATTTAATTGTCATTTGATTTTTTTTCATTTTAAGGTTTTTGTTATTTAACTTTATAAATATTTACCCACAGAAATAAATCAAGCTCTCTTCAGTTCCTTAAAAACTTATTTGAAATCTGCTTTGATTTTTTTTTGTTATGCTACTTTTAGCTAGCATTTTGCTATGTTTAGCACTGCCATTCTGCTTTTATAACTACAACTGTGCTATTTTTACCTTTTAGCTAGCCTTTTTGCTGCTCTTGGTTACCATTGGGCTGTTTTTAGTTAGCCTTTTGCCTCCCTTTGTTTATTAGCTATTTGCTACATTTATTTACTCATTTAAGCTTTCTGTAAGTTTCAGCTACATTTGGCTTCCAGCTACCATTCTGCTTTTATTTTAGCTCATATAGTTTTGTACTACCCTACTTTTAGCTATACCCTTTTAGCTATTTTGTTGTTTTTAACTTTTGGCTAGCCTTTTGTAATTTTTAGCCAGTATTTTGTTGCATTTGATTGTAGAAATCTGCTTTTATTGGAGCTTATATTGTATTTTGCTACTTTTAATTACTGTTTTGCTATTTTAACATTTCCCCACACTTTTGATCCTATTAAATGTTTTATTTCTTTTGGCTTTCAGCCACATTGGGCTAACATTTTGCTATTTTAACTGTTATCTGACATTTGGAAATTTTTTGCTATTTTTAGATACTTTTACTTTTGCTACTTTTTAATGTTTTGTTGGTTTTGGTTTTCTGCTGTTTTATTTCTTCTGTTATATTTTACTATTTTCATCCAGGTAGCCTCACTTTTATCTTAGTTAATTTTGTCTTTCATCTAGCATTCGGTTTCTTTTTTAACCTCTTGAACCTTATTAGAGACCATATGGAGGCAGTGAGGAGGGTGCTGGGGTACCTGTGGGGGTCCCATGTTCTCCTGTCACTCTGATCTTATCAGGGGGTCGGACCAAGAGGAGGGCCAGCTGTCACTCTCACCGTTCTTTAAATGTCCTCCTTCAGCGCACACACACACACACAGGCAGCACTTCAGAAAAGCCAAGGCTTGTTTTTGGTTGATAATGAGAATTGGTGGTTTTGTTGACAGAAGCCCCCGTCAGAAAGAAACAGGATAAAGTTATCTCTGAGGATGTGGGGCAGTTTAGAGCCTTGACAACAGGACATCCCGCTCATAAAACTGCCAAGGCTTCCTCACCAACTAAGGAAAAAAATATCTCAAACATCTTTAACCGTTTTCCTCTCAAGCTTCATCAGAAAAAGGCCCACAGAGATAAACTCCCCCTGAGCTTCACGGGCTCACGGCACAGTTAAATCTAACCACATCAGGTAAACGAGCTCTGAGTTGAGCTGTAGGTAAGCTTCTTGAGTCAAACATAGAGAAACTGACATTTTAAAGGATTACAGCTCTTTTTTCTCTGTAAGAGCCCCACTCGTTTGTATAATTTTGTGACTCTGCTGTAATTTCTTGAAAGAACAGTTTAGGTTTTTTGAAGTGGGGTTATGTTTTTGGAGATTATGAACAATAAATATACAACCTGCTGCAGGTAGCTTTTTTGCAGGATTGACGAACTAACGACCAGTCCAAATAAAACAAAAACCAAAGATTATCTTCGCCATTTTAAAAATAACATGATTTCCAAAATTTATCAGAACAAGAGTTTGTCACTTCCTATCTGGCAACCCGTCTGGTGTGAAAATGAAAGTTAATTTAATGAGCACATAAATGTGTTGATTTGCCACAATTAACGTTAAACTGGGTCTTAAACTAATCTAGTTTAAAAAAATTTGCACCATTTACCTTAAACTGCTAATTAGCAATCGTTACCATGGCAACACAACAAACTGGCATGATACCTAATTAAAACCATTTATTTGGTGCTAACATTGCTAGCGTGTTAACGTACCTATGTTGGTTTTCAGTTAAATAAACCCTATGTAAGCGTAATCTTTATGGTCTTATAATATATTAGGTCATTTTGGTTTATTTTTGTCAAACTAATTTAACAAGTCTTGTGCTCGAGTCCCTGATCCTACAAGCTGTGTGTGCTCACACCCCTCTCTATCTCAGATAATTGCTCTCAGGGGCCAAACTTGTTTCTGTTCCCCTCTGTGAGCGCACTCTCTCTTCAACACACGGTGAACTTTTGAACCACTTCTTGACCACAGCT
Source organism: Cynodonichthys magdalenae (assembly GCA_031762555.1). Taxonomy (NCBI): domain Eukaryota; kingdom Metazoa; phylum Chordata; class Actinopteri; order Cyprinodontiformes; family Rivulidae; genus Cynodonichthys; species Cynodonichthys magdalenae. The sequence continues at coordinate 20,642,521 of JARVJO010000001.1, forward strand.
TGAAGTGAGTGGGGACAATGGTCGGTAAACACAGCGCAGTGAATGAAGGGATTAGATATTAAATGACAGGATGTGCTTAAAGAGGAGGAGCAGGTGGTGCTCGATGAATCCTCACACGTCTCACGGCGTCTCTTCCCGTCTCTGCAGCTCCCGATCTTTCACACTCCTCTACTTTTTTTACATTTTCATCTCTCCCATCGGCTCATTTCCTTGGCTTTTTGTTGCCTCATCTCTTCAGTTTCGGTCTCTATTGTCCACTCCAAGCAGGCTGAGAAGACTGCTCCTTAACCCGGGGATCAGACTATTGACATGCATGAGACTGAAACTTCCAGTCCAGCCTCATTCATATGTACAGTAAGGAGAGGAACAAAAGCCTGGCTGCAGAACCCATCCCCCATGCAGAGAGCCACATGGTGGATTTAGTTCTATTAAAGTGACAGAAACTATTATTAAAGCTTAATTAATGTAGCAATAAAACTAGTTTCAACAAAGGACTGGTTAACACCATTGATGCTTACAGTTAGTGTTAAATTAATGTGCCCGAAATACCAGTATGGACCAGCTTTTATTTACAAAGCTCAATGGTGCAGCCCAATAAGTCAGGCAGACAGAAAAGCAGACTAGAAAGTAGGCCTTTAACAAAACATCACAGTGTCAAACCTGCACAAAAAAAAGTTCTAAACCAATGTGTGGAAAATGCATCAGACAGTTGTTATTTAGCTCACTGTTCTGACATTTGCTGTTACTAAATGTTACATTTAAATGTTATGTCTAAATGTGAAATTCTAAATCAAAATGCAAAAAAATAAATCCTAAATGTTGCAGCTAAATTAATCAAAATCATATCGTGACAGACTTTGTGATACCGAAAAATATCGAATCGTCATCCAAACAAATCGATGTAATATTGTATCAAGCTGGTGATTTACACCCCTACTACGGAGGAAACTCATTTCGGCCGCTTGAATCTGCGATCTCGTTCTTTTGGTCACTACCCAAAGCTCGTGACTATAGATGAGGGTAGGAACATAGACCGACCGGTAAATCGAGAGCTTTGCCTTTTGGCTCAGTTCTCGCTTCACCACGACAGATCAGTACAGCGCTTGCATCACTGCAGAAGCAGCTCCAATCCACCTATCGATCTCGCGCTCCGATCTTCCCTCATTCATGAACACGATACTTAAACTCCTCTACTTGGAGCAGGACCTCTTCCCCGACCCAGAGAGAGCACCCTACCTTAGACCATAGTCTCGGATTTGGAGGCACTGATCCTCATCCCGGGCGCTTCACACTCGGCTGCAAACCGCTCCAGTGAGAGCTGGAGATCACGATCTGATGAAGCCAATAGGACCACATCATCCGCAAAAAGCAGAGATGCGATCCTAAGGTCACCAAAACGGATCCCCTCAACACCTTGGCTGCGCCTAGAAATTCTGTCCATAAAAGTTATAAACAGAATCGGTGACAAAGGGCAACCTTGGTGGAGTCCAACTCTCACCGGAAACGAGTCCGACTTACTTATGTAAGTCGTGATCCATTCCAAAATTCTTAAATGTAAACTTTAGCATTATGCCACAACATTTAAGATTTAATTTTTGCATATAGAGTTACACATTTAGATTTAGGATTTAACATTTAGATATAACATTTAACATTTAGTAAAAATGAGCAAAATGTAAGAATAGTGAGCTAAATAACAATAGAATTAGTTAGAATTAGGTAGTGGAAACTTTTGAACTTGGATTTTACATTCAGAAAGTGAGCTAGATAACATTTTACAATACACCTCATAATTAGAGTGAAGACCTTAACTCCTACAGCAGTGGACATTTTGATGTTTTAATTGTATAAAAAGTGTAAAAACGAAGAGCTCATTTGCAAAAATTGTTTTGTAATGTTTAGATGATGTTAACATAATCAGAGTAAAGTGAAAACTCTTCGTAAAAATCCTACAGTTGCAAAAAACTGGCATTGGGTGATCCTTAATGTTTTCAGCAAACTTTTTGAGCAATTCTGTGTAAAGGTTCTTTTTAAATGTTAACTATGGATAAAAAAAAACAAAGTTAAACTAAAGATTTCGAGTCCTAATGATTCATAATTTAATAGTGTGAAAAAATATACAAGTAGTAAAATCTAAACAAAAACACCAAATTATAGGAAAGCAAAGCTTGTAATTTGTTTTTCTCCTTGTGCTGCCTGGGCCTGTGTTTGTACAGAGGTGTGGAAAGCTCCTCTCACGGAGGTGGTAATGAGTTTTTGAGCTCGCACTTGTCAGGGCGGTAAATAAACGTCTTCTACCCTCTTTAGATTTTAACGCCATGAAGCAAGGCCTGAAGAACATCCACTGAGTCACGCAGAGGACAACAGAACACACAGACAGGCGGCATGACGGAAGATAAGCTCTGCTAAACAGAGCAAGATAAGCGTGACGGGCTTGGGGCGATGCGCTAAAATGACTGTGAAGAAGATATAAAACAAATAAGAAAGATGGTTTATTGTTTGTTTGGTGCTTGGAGACAGACGTGAAAGACAAGGGAGAGCTGATTGGTTTTTAACTCCTCCTCCAAGTCTGACTCTAGTGTTGGTTTCTCTTCTTGTTGCTCTCGTTTTTCTTTGTGGCAACATCAGAAAATCATCACACCCGGGCACAGCTAAACAAAAAGTTAGCTTCACTAACTCATAATCCACTAACTAAAAATATAGCTTCAATAATGCTAAACCGCTAAACATGTAACAAAGTTAGTGGAAGCTAATACTAACAGCTAATACTAATACTAACCGCCAAGTTTGCGTCTTCATCTCTTTTGAGATGAAGGGTGGGAGTGACACAAACCTGTTGATGTTAGCTTGTTAGTTAGCTGTTAGCATAAGCTAAGACTAACAGCTAATTGCTAACCACCAAGTCTCGGCATCTTTGTCTCAAGCTAAAGACCAGACTGACACAAACCTGTTGATGTTAGCTTGTTAGTTAGCTGTTAGCAGAAGCTAATACTAACAACTAATTGCTAACAGCCAAGTCTGCGTCTTTGTCTTAAGCTGAAAACCGGTGGGATTGACACAATCCTGTTGATGTTAGTGCACTTTAAATTTGCAAATCTTAATTTAGCGGAAGCTAACTGATCCGCTAATAGTTTTAAAATTTAGTGAAAAGGCTAATCCGCTAAACAAGAAATTATTATTCTGCTATTAGCTGATATGCTGAGCACAATGGAAAACAGGATGGTGTTGTTTTTTGTTTGTTTGTTTATCTCATGAAGAAGTGTTTCAATTTTGATGAAACTTACCGAATTTCTTATCTGCAACTCATTAATTTTGGGAGTCAACGAGATTCAAGAGGATCGCCACAGCTAATCAACGTTAGTAAACAAATATGTGTCAGACATTGAGCTAAATTTTGGTTTGGTAGTAGCTGAGAGTCGTTCAAAACACATGCTCCAAGTTCTGCTCACTGCTTAGCTTTTGTAGTCAACCCCGATCCAAGATGGTCGCTAGAGCTAAATGATAAGCAAACACAAAAGTGGTGAAAAAAATTGTAATTGGACAGATATTGATCTAAACTTGTGTGTGGTAGTAGCTGAGAGTCATTCAGAAAACCTGCTCAAACTGCTGCTCATTGCTGAACTTTTGGAGTGAAACAGATTCAAGATGGTCGCCAGAGCTAATTGGCTTTAGTAAACACAAAACAGTTGATTTTACAGATATTTAACAAAAATCAGGTGTGTTTAAACAGAGAAACAAGTAAAACATGCAGGATGGCGGCCTTTGGGTATCAGTTTTGGACACCCCTGGTTTATAACTTTGGTGTTCAAGGCATTGGGGAGATATGCATTCACCTAACTGTTCTTTTACCGCTTAGCTGACGTGTGGGAAATCGGGATCCCGTTAAAATAAGACGAGTCTTAACCAGAGTGTGTTGTCCTACTATTTAATAAGATCACTGTACACAGCGGCTCAGAGCTGCCCTCTGCGTCGGACCACACAGATCGGGACTAATTTTATCTCACAAGATTTGCTTGGGACAGATTTAGAGTGCGAGTCAGGAAGGCCTCACACGTTACATTTACCAAGTTTCTCTACAAGAAAGATAAAAGTAATGGATGCATGTCGCCCACAGCCATTCAGGCCTGAACTTTAGGATATAATTTTATGGTGAGAAATGAGTTTTAGTCATTGTGATCTGTTGGTCTCCGAGTATGTGTTGGAGACAACCCTCAGCCACTACCATAAATTTTGACTCGATGTCTGTAAAATTCACTGAGTTGTTGCCATTTTTGCCTTTGCTAGATTTAACTAAATGTGGCGGCCATCTTGAATTTGTTGTTCGGTTGTAGATCAAGTGATTTTTATCAAACTCTGTCCAGAGATATTTTGCTAACACAACAAACACACATGTAACCCATGGGTGTTCTCCATCATAAATCTGTTTTTGTTCATTCTAATCTGTAAAAAGATGGAAATGTATGATCACAAAGATTAAATTTGTGACCATTCATTAACTATAATTTTTATTATAAGTAAAACAGTGATGATGTTTTTGTTTGTCTTTTACTAAAACATTTCATGAGCTGCTTAATGAATTTGAATGGAACTGGCAGAAAATTAAAATTAGTTGCACGTCTACAGCTTACAAACTTTTGGAGTAAACCAGATTTAAGATGGCCACCACAGCTGACTCACCTTAGCAAACACAAACAGAAAACTGTACCACCTGAGGGCCCACCAAAGAAGTGTCCTGCCTTTGAGGTTCCATCTTTTCAGGGGTTAGAAGCCAGTGTAAACTGTGTAGATTCTTCTGACACCATCTACTTCCCCAAGTTTGATAGATGTAAGAAAGTACCAGAGAGCTGATGATTAGAAGTCGTTTCCAGGCTGCTGGATTTTTTGCAAGCGACAGAACTTTAAGAGTAAAACACCATTTTGGGCCTGAGATTGTTGGGTGATGGTGTCCACCGTCTGTAAGAAGCCTCTCATCATCTGTGGCTCCTCCAGCAGCTGCTTCAGCTCTGCAGAAACCTGAGCTGTCATCATGTTAATGTGTGTTTGTGAAACTGTAGCAGTGTGGGTGTTTCAGCCTCCAGTCCTGCTGTTTACTTACAAACGATCAGGCCTGCTGATAAAGACTCACCCGCTAATTAAACACGACCGTCTGGTTTGATTGTTGAAGCTGCAGCTTATTAAACCAAACAAGGAAAACAAATAGAGATTTTTTCATTTTTGTGTGAATGTCTTACAAACATTCTCAGTATTGAGATGCATTTTTCTTCTGTACATTTTTTGGCACGTATCTCGTTCCAAAATTTTTTGTTATTTCAGCAAATTCTATACAAAAACGTTCCAGCTATGACTTATGGTATTTCAGCAATTTATACTTTTTGACATATTTATCTTTTTCTGCCATTTTTTTAATTGAAAATAATGGAGCTGTTTTCAACATCTTTAAAATTCTTCAAAATGTTCATAAATATTTACTTAACTTTTTGTATTTTGTTCTAGATCTGCTTTCTTAATTTAAAACTCCTTTAAACAGATTTCAGCTTCTCTCGGCTTCTATTTTGTCAATTTTATTTTTTTACCTGGTTCTTTTAGCCATCAATCTGATTGTTTCTGCTATACTTCTAATTTTATTTTTTTGTAATTCTGTCAGCTGTTTTTGTGTTTTTAGCTACTTTTTCAGCTAAATAAATGTTCTTGTGATACTTTCAGCTTCTTACTGCTTAAATTAGCAAACATGCTCTTTTTGTTTCTTTGTGCTAATTTCAGCTACTTTTTTAAAAGCTATTTTTAGGCTGGTTGCAGTTTATTTTTTAGCTATTCATTTTCACAGGAAATGCAAATTCTTCAGTTATTTTTAAAATAAGAGACCAGCTGACAAAACTCAGGTCAGAAACCAGCACTTCCTGGGCGAGTCATCTTAAATTTCTGCAACGACTTTCGTCTCAAAACAGACACAAAACCATCGTCTCAAGAAAACCTGAAGCTTCCCTGTGACAGAAAAACATCAGCTAAAATATCCTTGAATATAAATAACAATTGTTGAACAAACTGGTCCTAATCTGCCTTCATTCACCTCTAAACTGTAGAAAATAAAATATAAACATCACAAAACAGGTTTACGAGAACCACAGATTCTGGGACAAATGAGACAAAACTGAAGCTTTTTGTCCAAAAAAAACCATTTAAGGTTTTATGATTATTAACAAACTTCTTCACATTAACAAACGAGAAGCTTAAAGTATAAAAAACTCTGAACATGCATTAAATATCATTAATTCCTATGAGAAACATAAACAAATACAGAAGGTAGCTAAAATAAACGATAAACAGTTACAGTATTACAACACCTACAAGTATCAAAACAAAAAGTTTAAATGATCGTACGTACAATTATTCACTTTGAATTTTTAAATTCCAACATTAATTCATTGAGCCTAATCTGTCTGTTGTGTTAGCAAAATATCTTACAAATTACTGGATATTTTTAAATAGAAAGTAAAGTGAATCTACAACAGTTTCATGTTTGGAGTCACTTTAATTCAAGATCAGTTTATCAACATCAGCCGAAACAAACTCCTACGAATATCGAGCTGATTTTGGTGTCATAGAAGCAGAAAGTCATCCTCAAAGCTTAAAACAGAACATTTTTTTTTGTTAAAAATAAAAAGCACACAACTGCAGTCTGGTTCAAATGAAGGTCTTTGTTTTTAAAGTGTCTTTTTACACCAGGGTCATGACCTTCAGAGAGGCCGGCTGGAACCGCCGGATCTTCTTCTTCAGGGCCCGGGAGGCTTTGATGCGGCAGGTCGACGGCTCGGGGCGGGGCGGAAGCTGCTGGAGGGGCCGCCTGGGCAAGGCCTCGGCCCACACCAGACCCCGCTCCTCCTCGTGGACCTCCCCCTCCTCCTCCTGTGACAGGTTGCTGTCGGAGTCCGAGCAGGACCGGAGGCTCTGGCTGGACTCGCTGTCCCCGAAGCGGTTGGTGGTGTTGTCGCTGGTCTCCCCCTCGCTGCTTTCAGCGATGGTGGAGTGAAAGAGCGAGGGGCACTCGGCGGAGTATTCGGACTCACACCTGGGGGGGTACGGGCCGGACGCATGGACCGGTGCTGGGGGGTAACTGGAGTTCAGAGTGTGGAGAAAAGAACCAGAGAACACGGGAAACTGAAAGGGCTGGTGTGGTCCAATCCAGTGTCCGGACTTGGCACTGATGCTGCAGACCATCTGGACGCTCTCCGATGCCTGGAGGCGGGAATCTTTGGACCTCTGGACGTAGGGGGCGTGGCAAATGTCCATGTCAGACTGCCATTTGGACGCAGCCTGGCTCCTCCTCCGCTCCGCCGGGTTTTCATACTCCAGGCACTGAGGTCCACAACTTTTACCTAGCTTTCCAAAAGCCGGCACAGAACCAGTTTTGGGTTGGATCTTGAGTCCTGGACCGTTGGGAGCGGACACGAAGCCTGACCTCTGTTGGAGTTCTGGCCAGGCGTTGGCTCGGTTCGTCGCTTTCCCCTTCCACTTTGCCTCGGCGCCGCTCCTCTCGGCATTGAAGCTGTGTTGGTGTTTCACCGCTCGAGGCTTTGCGCCGCCACTCCTCGGCCTTAGCTTCACAGATTTGGTTCTACGGTCCACTTGTCTCCTCTGGGACCCGGCGGGGACAAACATGGCGTGGACTAACTCAGGCGAGCCAAAGCTTTGGGTAATTCCTGGGTTTTGTTGCTCTTGTGGCTCTAAATAATTTTTTTTATCAGAATAGCTCCTTGCGACTTTAGCGTTTTCTCCTTGAGGTTTATTGTTTTTCTTCAGGGACGAACAGGCGACCTCGTCAGATCTGTAGTCCTTGGCGGCAGCAGAGTACCAGCTGAGACCATCTGGTGCTCCCAGTGATGGTTTCTGGTTCGTTTTGTACATTGGTTCTTGGCTCGAGCTCCGCCCCTTCTGGTCACTGATTGGTGGGATAGTGCTGTTGGTTTTTGCTTGTGAAGGCGGCAGCATGGACCCACATTTCTGAGACGCTTCAAGAACGTTTCCGGTGGACTTCACGTCACAGCAGTCCTCTGATTTCATCGTTTCTTTGTGGATTTTGCTCAAGCTGCGCTGCAGGAGCTTGTCGATGTAGCTCAGGGTTCTGGACCCCATTTGGAGGAAGTCATAGCTGTTTTCAGGGGCACCCAGACCCTCTAGAAGTACAGGTTTCTCAGCTTCACCTCCTTGTAGGAGGATCGGGCTCTGGAGAGTCACAGCATGAAGGGGGCTGGGGTACCGGTACACCTCAGTCCCGCTGGGAGACTCCAAACTGGGCTGGGATTTAAGCTCCAGGGGAAAACTTGTCTGTTTCGGACACATTAGAGGTTTCTTTGCCTCCGCAGATTTAAAACAGCTCAATCCTTGAGTCATCATTTTGTCAAGATCACCTGATAAACAAACAACAGAAGTAATCAACCATCAGATTATGGTTCTTATTGTTGCATCAGAGGTTTAAGACAATAATATACTTTTAAACTAGCTTTTTCCTAGCGTTACCCTTTTTCAAGCTTTTTGCTACTTTAGCTTTGAGCTATTTTTTGCTACCTTAACTCTTACTTTAGCTATTAGCCAGCCTTTTGAAACTTTCAGCTTCTCTCTTGTACTTTAGCTTTTTTTCCTCCTTTATTACACCGACTGTATAGCTAGGAAGTCTGTTAAAAACTTTAGCTTCTATCTACTTTTTGCTATCTTCAATTCAATTCAGCCAGTTTATTTATATAACGCCAAGTCTTTTATGTCTTGCTACTTTTAGCTTTCAGCCACCCTTTGGAACATTTTAGGTAGCCTTTTACTAATTTCACTTCTAGCTTCTTGTTTGATAATTTTAGCTATCTTCCTGCTACTTTTTAATAACCTTATGCTACTTTTAGTTTTTAGCTCGACTCTTGCTACATTTAACAAGCTTTTTGCTACTTTTAGCCTTCAGCTAATAGTTTGCTACGTTACTTTCTAGTTATTCTTTTACACTTTATCTAGCTTCCGGATACTTTTAAATAAACTTTGGCCACTGGCAGTTTTTAGCCTGACTTTTACTTTTTTAAGCGTTTTGCTACTTTTAGATTTTAGCAAGCCTTTATATCCTTTAGCTTCTAGCTACCCTTATTTGTATAGCCTTTTGTTACTTTTCACTTGTGTCTAGCTACTTTTAGTTTTCAGCCATCCTTTGGAACCTTACAGCTAGCCTTTTGCAACTTTAGCTTCTAGCTATTAGTCTGCTACTTTAGTTTCTAGAAAGCCTTTTAGTTACATTTTGGCTTTAGTTAGTGTTCTGTTCCTTTTAGCTTTAAGTAGTAAAATGTTAGCTTTAGCTTCCAGCACTGTGTAATTTATCTACCTGTCGATACGGGTCTGGGTCGTGTGTGTTCGACCCCAGCAGCCTTTGCTCGAATCCTGCTGCTGCCCAAGTGAAGGCCGGAGGCACGTGGCTGGGTCGGCTGGCTCTCGTCTGCGGAGCGGCGGCGGCACACGTCGACCTGCGGCGGGGGGCTGACGTGACAGCTGGAGGGACTCATGGGGACGAGGCTGGTCTGAGAGGACGAGAGACACTCGCTGTAGACAGAGGTGCAGGAGTTGGACCGGGAGCACGACCCGCCGTCGCTGAGCTCATAGAAACCTGGAGGGAGAGAGCGGGTTGAGTGATCTGTACCAGAGACTGAATCGTTAGCTCTGCCCCCTACGTACCTGAACTGGGCCTGCTGTCGCTCTCCAGCTGCTCCGTGGAGGCCTTCCTCACATCAAGCTTCAGCTCGTGGATCTGCTGGTCCAGCTGCTGCAGGTGAGTCTTCAGACCCACGTCTTGTTTCCGAAGACGGGACTAAAAACAAAAAAAAAACAAAATATAAAATTGCTTGCACATGTGAACAAAATGCACCAAATTCCTGCATGCAGATGATTATAAAATATAATATTTTCATTAGGATGAGGAAAGTTATCTTTAATAAAAGAAAAGCTTGTATGTCCAGAAATCAAGATAAGGAGAGCGGCTCAGCTGTGGCAGATGATTAACCCCAGCAGGACACTGGGGGGTGGGGGGGCATGGAGGAAGTGGTGGTGGGTAACATTTCTCCCCCACAGGGAGGGCTTGGCTCGATGTAAACCAGCTCCGTGATGGGGGTTGGGAGGAGAAAAGGTTGCTTTACAGCCGGAGCAGGACATGAAGGGCTGCAACGCTTTCTTTCACATAAACCCGGGAGTCGCCGCTCGTCATGGGTGCAGTTTATTTTTTTAAATATCTGCAGAATGTGAGAAATAAATCCCAGAATCATTTGAAGAAATGCACCTCATCCGCTGCCTTGAAGACTTTTCATTTGGCTGCTAAGACTGAGCTCTGGGGTCCATCATGTTTCCTGTCAAAGATATTTTGCTAACAGACACAGGTGATTACATCATCCTCCAGCACTGTTGTATTCCTAAAAAAGTAAAAGTTAATTTAAACCCGATGTCTTCTCATGATGTTCTGGATCGGGTCACAAAAAACCCAACAGAACCAGATGTCTGCGGCGCTCAGGGGGTCCGCTCTCGTTCACGGTGTTTGTTTTTATTTCCTGGCATTTAGGAGTTAATGATTGAGGTTTTGCTCCCCTGCCAGCCTAAAGCCCTCGTGCACTAAAAGGTGCGCACGCACGTGCATATATAAACCGTCCTCTGGGTCCTGCAGTGAACCTGGATTTGTGGCACGACTTCCTACCCCCAGCTGAGCAGAGGAGGGGGTCCTGGTAATTATTGCAAAGTGGGCGAATGTGAGGATCAGCTGACGGGAAGATTCAAATAAAGTTTTTACAAAAAAAAAAAAGTTTTTCCTGTGAAAATACAACCTGACAGCTGAAATCTGCAGAAGCTGAAACTGAGTCTTTCAGTTACAAGAAGCAGAACACTAGCTAAAAAATGAAAGGAGCAAAACACTCACTGAAAGCTAGCAAAAGCTTAAATTATCAACATGGTAGCTAAAACTTTAAAAAAGGCTTTCTATTAGTAAGTAATGGTTATCTAGAAGCTAAAGGTTGCAATGGGGGAGCTAAATGTTGAAAGATAGCAAAATACATTAACTAAAGCTAATAAAATACTGGCTAAAATCTAAAAGTAGCAGAATGATATCCAAATTAATTATTGTGCTAGCTCAAAGTAGCAAAAGTTTATCTAGAAGCTGAAGGTAACAAAATGCAAGCTATTTGTTAAAAATAGCAAAAGATTAGTTCAAAGGTACAAACAAAGATAATGCTAACTAAAATAACTAGCAATAAGGTAGCTAAATGGAGCAAAAGGCTAGCAAATGTGTTGAAATGCCAGCTAAAAGTGTTTAAATACTAGCCAAAAGCCAAACAGAGACAAAAATTTGAAGTAACAAAAGACTAGGTAAAGATTAGAACGGAGAATAAATGCTAACTAAATCTATTAATATGGTAGATAAATGTAGCAAAATGCCAGCTAAAAGTATGCAAATACTAGCTAAAACTAGCCATAGCAAAACACGTAAAAGTAAACAAAGACTATATAAAAGGATAAAGGAACACAAAGGCAAACTAAGTAAAACTAAATACACTAATAAGGTAGCTAAATTTAGCAAAAGCTAGCAAAATGCCAACTAAATGTATTAAAACACTAGCTAAAAGCTAAATGTAGCAAAATATGCAAAAGACTCGATAAAGGCTAAAACGAACAAACTGCTAACTAAATCTAAAAGTATGGTAGCATTTAAGGCTAGCTAATTTACAATAAGTAAAAAAAAAAACAAGTTAATGTGTTAAAATGGCAGCTAAAAGTAGTGAAACACTAGCTTAAAGCTAAAAGGAGCAACAAATGTCAAAGCAAATGAAAACTAAGTTAAAGTTTTAAAAAGTGCTAAATGTAGCAGTAATAAAAAGTAAAAGAAATGCTAATAATGTGTCAAAATGCCAGTTAAATGTTTCAAAACAATAAAACCAAAAGTAGCAAAAGGCTGCCAAAAAGTAATACAAATCTAGGTAAAAGCTAATAGAAAAAAGTAAAAAGGCCAATTAATGTGTCAAAATACCAGCTAAAAGTAGCAACATGGTAGGTAAATTTTAAAAGTAGCTTAAACAGAGTAGCTGAAGCGGATTTCAAAGAAAAAGATTTTAAAGGAATTAAGAAGCTGTTTGTAGGAAAAATAGAAAAGTTATAAAAGACTAAACATTTTTTACATAACTACATTAACACAAACTAGTATAAAGGTGGAGTTAGATTGTGGAAACACACAGAAACCACAGTGATTGTTGACTTTGCGGAATAAAAAAAAGTAAAAACTTATTACCAGCTGTTGCTTCAGGGAGGTTAGGGTCGCCTCCAGCCGCTGCTCCTCAGCCCCCATCACCACCATCCCCGGCTCCGACTGCACCGACGACACCGGTTCCTCCCGGTCCAGCCTCAGAGCCCAGCTCACCAGGTCGCCCTGCCGGTCTTTGAGCAGATGCAGCTCCTGCAGGCCGGCCAGAGCCGCCTGCAGCCGGTCCCCGACCCCGCTGCGATCCGCTGCTGCCCCGGCTGCGGAGTTCCGTCTGCTCAGCATGTTTCCAGACTCACTCACTGCTGCTGAACCAGACCTGTGTAGATCCCAAATTCCCCGTTAGAATAAAACCAGAGAGCGGAGTGGAGACTAGACCCCGCCCACAAGTCAAACAGGCTCCTCCTCCTCCGAGGAACATCTGGTATTAATCTTCCCCTTCATCCAGCTCATATCCATAGATTTAAATAGAAGTACTTATATACTTATCTATGCTCATATCTCCTCTTATTCTGCTGTTTTTACTCCAGACAGAACAGTGGAGAAACCTTTAAAACCCAGACTCACATTTACCAGCATAATACTGAATAAATAAGGCTATAAACTAATATTTAAAGTTGCTTAAATAATTATTTATTAGTTTTTGTTCTCCACATAACGATACAAATATGAATTTATATATAAGAATAAACAAACATATTCAAGTGTTTTTGTTTGTATTTTATTGATTGTGAGTTTTGAAAACTCTAAACCAAACTACAGGAATAAGACATTTGAGGCATTAGAGTCCAACAGTTTGTATTTGTCGCCCCCTCGTGGCTGTAAAGAGTTTTGTAGCAAGACTAAATCCTGACTAAAAAGTAAAGCAGAATTGTAGCTAAAAGCCAATTTAATCATGAAGCTAACCCAAAGTAGCAAAATAGTACTGGAAAGGCACAAAATACTGGCTAAAATAAACTAGAAATATGGTAACTACAAATGTAGCAAAAGGCTAGCAAATGTATCTAATAACCAGCTAAAAGTACTAAAACACTAGCTAGAAGCTGAAAGTTGCAAAATCCTAGCTGGATGCTAAAAATAGCAAAGGTAAAGGCTCAAAAGGAACAAAACGCTAACTAAAAAAATAGCAACATGGTAGCTAAATGTAGCAAAAGGCTAGCAGATGTATCGAAATGGCCGTGGCTGTAATGATGTTTTGTAACAAAACTAATAAAATCCTGACTAAAATCTAAAAGAAGCAGAATAGTAGCTTAAAACCAAATGAATCATGAAGCTAAGTCAATGTAGCAAAATAGTGCTAAAATGGAACAAACTACCAGCTAAAATAACTAAAAATATGGTAACTACAAATGTAGCAAAAGGCTAGCAAATGTATCAAATTACCAGATAAAAGTACTAAAACACTAGCTAAAAGCTAAACATAGCAAAAATGTAAAAGTAGTATAATATTAGGTAAAGTCTAAAAGAAACAAAATGACTAGCAAGCTAGACTAGCTAAATGTAGCAAATGAATCAAAATATCTGTGGCTGTAAAGAGTATGATGTTTTGTAGCAAAACTAAAAAAATCTAATAAAACCCTGGCTGAAGTGTAAAAAAAGCTGAATGGTAGCTTAAAGCCAAAGCTAACTCAAAGTAGCAAAATGCTAGCTAGATGATAAAATGGCTAAAGGCTTGGTAAAGGCACAAATGGAACAAAATGCTAAATAACAAGAAATGTGGTAACTTAACTTAGTAAAAGGCTATTAAATGTGTTTTGTAGCAAATAGAGAAGAAACTCCAAACTGATTTTCCATCCATTCATCATCCATCCATCCATTAGTTTGATGAGGAAGGAACCTTGCCCCGAACCAAATTGTTCCATGTAATTATTCCAAAAGTTACGGTTCAAGAACTTTTTTTAGTTTTCTCACAGTGACTCTGTATGTGAGGCTTGTTTTTTGCTCTGCGTGTCTGTCTGTCATTAAGAGTGCTGCCAGGGAGTGACAGACAGGTGTGTGAGCACTATGGTGACCCTAATGAGCCTTTAGCTGCAGCTTTAACTCTTATGATTTTTTTTTTACAATCGTGCTTCTCTTCAATCTTCTTTTACAATTACTACAGCCAAACTTTGGTTATTTTATCAGTTTCGATTATTACAAAATAAAAGCCCAAACTTCCTGTTGGGTTTTAGAGAACAACGTTGATGAATGTTGGAATTTCAGACTCTGTTAAATGTCTTCTTGTTGGATTTCTGTGTAAAAAATTCAACATCTCGATAAACTGGGGAGTTTGGCAGCTGGGGAGTCCTTTCATGACCGGACCTGCCTCCGTCTGCGTTCAAAGGAAAGACCAAAGCACCGGAAACAATGTCCACCTGAGAGCCTCTGACTCACACAGAAAGATAAGATGATGAAGGTTTTTCTAAATCTGGAGACACTGACATCAGGATTTTAGGGATTACATGCATGTTGATTATTCACTAGAGGGCAGTGTGTTACTGGTCATGGATCAAAACCTGCATCATGTCATATTTACACCGAGCCCCTCTTGGAGAAATGCATATCTTTAATCCAAACTCATCTTATGATGAGTTATAGATATTTTTATTCATGATTATGCATTATTGCAAGATCTTGTGTGTTTGGAATCTTAGCTCATGACTTTAAGCTACTTTGGGCTCATTGGATGCCGATCAAATAGCTGTTTTTGTGTTCGCTAAGGTGGCTTAGCTATGGTGGCCATCTTGAATGTGAATCCAGTGAAATCAGTGGTTCATGAGATATTTTGTTAACACATGCACACAGTTAAAGGTAACATTTTGAATTTACATTACACTGACTCTCAGCTACAACCACTTGCATCCATCTTGAATATGGTCATATATCTAAACGTGCATGTAAAGATAATGTTCTGAGACAACACTGGTGTCAAACACATTTTCACCGAGGACTTCGTGTTTAACTTCGACTAAACAGGAAATCGTCTCGTAGCTTTGACTGAGCCCCGCTAATAAACACTAACTGAGCTCTACCTGGTATTTCCTGCATAGAAACAGTGTTTTAACACGTCCTCTTATAAGCATGGAAAAGTACTACGTGTACAACTGATTAAATGTGAAATAAATAAAACAGAAAAACTATTAAAAGTAAAAGTAAGAGAGTTTTACTCACGGTTGAGTTGTGGTGAGTAGCTGCCATCTTGAATTCTGAACTCTCCCACTTTCCAACAGGGAATTCCCACTCGAGGGCTGCTCCAGTTGAAATGCATGACTTGTTTGTGGGAAATTCCCACTTCCCAGTACAACTGGGCCACAGCAAAAATAGTGAAATGGAGATTTTACATGACAGATTTAGCCGGCTACTTTTGAACCCCGTGTAGCTCCACCTAGTGGTGGGAAGTCTTTACTTTGCGGGTAAAATAATCAACATGCATTGTGGGACATGTAGTTTATGGTCATTCTGCCTTTAAAGCAGCTTTTTTTAAGACATTAATCCATCTTTGAAGCATTTTATGTGGGCCACATAAAGTCCTGTGGCGGGCCACATTTGGCCCACGTGCCTTGAGTTTGATCAGTGTGGTATATGAGACATTTTATAAAACAGACAAACACACTTCCAGCATGCAGCTGATCTTTAAGCATGCAGATGTTCTTTTAGATGTAGGGCTGAATAATTTGTTTACCTGCTCCTGATTGGACGTCCTCGTCACTTTGATGGTGCGAACATTATGGCGTCATGTCCCTGAGTTGATGCTGGCTTACAGCACCTCATTGTCAAGCCTGGATGGCCCCTCTGCCCCCATCGTGTTCAAATGACTTCCTCCGGTGTGACATCAGCTGGAGCGGAGGGCTTCTCCACATTTAACCCTTCGTTGGTTCTTTATCTCCAGACTTCATCTTTGTCTTGTGCCTCTCTGTGTTTGTTCTTTCAGACTTCATACATCACCAGCAAACCATTAACTCAAACATAAAAAAGATATCCTGATCTATTTCAATTAATGCAGTTTGTAAGGTTTTACTTCAGTGGTTTTTAAGATGGATTTGTATGAAATTCTGAAATGCAGGTCTGCACTCAGTGTAAACAAAGCACTCAGCTGAATCCTCCAGAAACCACCTGCATAATGCCTGAATCTGTCAAACGTAAATACTCAGAGAAGATCTTTTAGTGGAACTATACCTGACTTTTAAACACTTTTAAGAAACTTTTGGTTCTTTCATAGATGTCACCACTGATGATGGGCTCAGCTGCAAATCACGGGGGAACTTTGCTAATAATAGTCTTCGAAAATAAAACAAATATTCTCCTGATGGGATGATGTGTTTCCTGTCGCTGGATCTTTGGTTTGCAGGAGAAACTCTTGGAAAAGTTCAGCTGATTAGCAGGAGGCATTCACTAAATACAAATTAATGTTTTTCCTGACACTTTGGCTGTTTCTGTAGGTAAACAAGTACATTAGTAGCTTTAAATCAGACAATCTTTGATAATAAAAACAAAAAGTACAAACAGAAAAATCCCACCAAACGTCTCAACCACAGCCTCAGAAATTAAAAATAAGTGTTGCTCAGGTGGATCCAGGCGGATCCCGACCGGAGCCACAAACAGAACGTCAGCGAGGTAAACAGGAGCTGCTGTCATATGAGGGACCGAGGAGCGGTGGTCAAAATAACAAAAATAAAAATGCTGCTGACATGTTGGACTTCAAAAGGATGGAAATCTGATATCAGACAATGAGGACAGATGACTGCTGGAAGGGAAAGAAACATGTTGCAGGTTTGAAGTTTTTTTCTTCTGCAGATATGTCAGTGTCGGGGGATTCCCGTGCAGGCTCACTATTTAAAAAATGATCTTCCAAAAGCGCAATATGGTTGTAATATTTTCCTTCTCGTGACTCATTTCTGTTGTTATGAGAGATTATGCACCTTTACTGCATTTACATGAGGCCTAAATGTAAAGGAAATATGAATAAAAAATATCTTACCTGTTGTGGATAACCCTCTGGACAAGCAAATGACAAATTTCCAGTCAGAATTGATCTTAAATATTTCATTGGTTATACAAATTTTTAATTTTTATCCTTGTATTCTGTTTTCTTTTCAGTTTCCCAGAAGGAGGTTTGAAGATCCAGGTGTTTAACTTGCCTCATAAGACAAGTCAATCTGATCAATTACGGTTTTGCCAAACTCGTCCCACACCCAAAAAACTCTGTCTATAGCTCAAACTCCTCCAATCGTGGTTAGGACAAACTTCACCCACACAGCCAAGAAATTCCAGTTTGGCCAAAATTTGACCACACCATAAAACTCCATAAATCATAGTCACAATAAACTCCGCCCACACAGCCAAAAAACTCCCCTGTTTTGACTAAGTCCGCTCACACAAGAGAACTCCGTCAATCATGTTTAGGACAAACTCTGTCCACACAGCCAAGAAATATGCATCATATTGTTGTACCTAGCCCTATTGTTGTCTGAGGCCGAGAACAAAATAACGATATTCCTGTCGTGCAACTGCATCAGTAGGAGCGGATTTCACAGGTTCTACATGTGGAGGGCTAGAGGAGTGTAGGACCAAGAACTTGCTGGCCAACAGCTCCACCTGAAAACCATGGACTTGTCTGGGACAGTCTAGATCCTCGCATCTAACTGGTTAACTTCAGCTTCATTCAAAATGGCCGCCACTGCTTAACCTTAACAAAAAAAAACTTTTGCTCTACGATCACTCTCATCTGGCAAACTGATCTCCCACTTCAGTTTTGTCAGCCGTGAGTCCAGCTGTACCTCAAGTGCAGCCCTCGTGCCCATGAGAGGCACCTTTATGCTCTGCTCGCAAAATTATCTGCTCGTCAAATTTTATTTGAGTTGAACGAATTTTTGTTTATTTAGCGAGTCTCCGCTCCGTCCCGCGGCGCGCTCCGGCAAATCATAAAGACATCAGTCTGGATTAAATGATTTATTATCCTTCACTTGGTGAATGCTGCGCGTTGTTTTCAGCCCCGTTCCATGGAAGGGGTTGTACTTCAGCAGGACAAGCCAGGAGAACTGCTGAAACTGATGTGAAGCTTTTATCATATTTATATGTTTACACCTGCTTCACCCGCAGGTATTTTATAAAGGTTTGAGTTTATATTCATGAGCTTTGGAAAGAGAAAAACAGGAACGAGCAGACTCGGGTCTGAAAGACACGATTTACCCGGGGTCGGCTACATTTCATGCACGGATATAAAAGTGTCAGAACCCAAACCAGGCGTGACTCGTGACTCACGGTGAGTCTCAAATGGCCCGTATCGTTTCATAGGGAGGCAGACAGGAGTCTGAGCGGTGCAAGGCTTGGACAGCGAACTGAACTGACCCTGTCTGCGGAACCCCAGGGACCCATTCAAATCCACAGACTCCAGGGAGCGGGAACGAAACCAAATTCCAGTTTCAAACTGACCACACATTATTGCAGCCTCTTATTGGTCCCTTGTGTTCAACTCTGTCCTGTTTTTGTCCGTTTAAACAAACTGAGATGCACAAAGCAGCTCTAACAGTGTTTCACTTTTTAACACAATTAATGTGCAAAAAGTGTAAACAACAACAATATTTCTCTTTTCCTGAGTTTCATGCTTCTTCATAGGCAGGATGTTTTTCTATCAGAACTCATGTCAGTGATGGGACTCCAGGGACACCAGTGTTGATCTACACAAAAATATCTCAACAACTATGAACAACTGTTTCCAACAAAAACAAATCCAGTCTTGAAATAACTCTGAAATATATCCAGGGTCTTACAGATGTGGCTCTGACAACAGCAGGAGTTAAAGTTAAGCAAAAATTACTCAATTAATGTTAATGTGTGTGTTTTTTTTACAAGTTACAGGGAATAATGCAGGTAGGAGGAGTTATAGTTAAGAATCGCACCAAGAAGGATTTCCCCGGCTCTTATCAGCATAAAAAAATCCATTCATTTTCATCCATCTCCATCTTTTAGACAGTTTTTTGGTTTTATACTCATAACCGAAAAGGCTAGCTTTAGCTGTTTTCCTATGATCAATACTAATAACACAAGGAGTGAAGCAAGTTGATTAGATCATGCTAGTAGCCTGTTAGCCACTTCAGCAATCCAACTTCCAGCCTTAAATTAGACATATGATGCTTTTAAATCCTTCCTTTTCACATTTAACCTCCTAAGAACTCTTGCATTGCAATGCATTTTTGTCCACATATGTGGCACCAGGTCTTAGAAGGTTAAATCCTTCAGTTGGATCTTTATAAAGTGGAACTACAAAGCTTTGGTCCAAATTTCTCCTTATTTAGACTTTATCAGCCCCTCTTTCACCACTTTTCTGCTGTGTGTCTCAAAGCAGCTCGTTTTGTTACTGTTCCTTTAAGACGCTTCAAGCTCCGCCCCCGCCAGCTTCTAGACCGGTCCACTCCAGTTTGAGAGCGGGGACTAGTATTTTGAAGCTTGCAAATAAAAAGATGTCAACAACAGAAGACTTCTATCTTCCATCCAGCCTTGGAGCCAGAGTCTGACCCAGAACCAGAGGAGAATTAAAAAGAGGAAACTGTAGTTGGTAAGTCCGGACCTTATTTGGCAATTCCGTCATGGATAATTTGACGTAATAGTTCAGAAAACGTCAAAGAGAATAGAGAAAACTGGATGGGCTGAAAAATTGGACCAAAACAGAATATAAAGATATCTCTGCAGCACCAGGAGAAACTAAATTCAACTTTTTTGCCTCCTAGAGACTTCAAGTTCACAACAAAATGTATTAACAGCTAAAAAAGTGGATTTTACACGATATGTCCCCTTTAGAGTAGGCTCTTTTTCTTTCAAAACCATCTGGGCTACCTTTAAACACCTTAAAGACTAGACTAGATACTAAGAATTAAAAAGAAAAATATGGCTGCATTGTTCTGTTGTAGTTTTATTAAATTTAGTATAAATTATATACAATATTTTTCTTGTTTATATGAATATGGTCTAGTGTTTTGTTCCAAAGTATAAAAATATTAATAAATGTTAAAATTTGCAATAAACTTTTAGCTTTACAGTGTCACCCCCACTGGCCAGAAAGGCCCTCCTTCAACAAACTTGAAGGGAGGCCCACGGACCAGTTGATAATCCCAGTTGCAGCTGTTTTTTGGCTCCAGATTGATTTTATCAGTGAATTGAGGAGCAGAAATGTCTCTTTTGGTTTTAAAAACTGCAGTTCTCTGTGCAAAGAACAGATCCAGGAGGAAAACCCGGGCGACACGCTCCAGCTCCTCCTGGATGAGATACAGGAAGGGACCATTTCATCCATTTTAAATAATAATAAGTAACATTTAGATTTATTTATTCACCGTGCATTTAATCAGACCTGGAGAAGGAGTTTGTATAAATCTTTTGTGACCTCCGTCCTCTGAAGAGTCGCTCCCTGAGAGCGGGAACACAACAGAGCTGTTGTTTTCTTTGTGCTCCGTTTACATTTGTTTATCAGGATGGTGGCAGAGACATAAAAAACATCATTTAACTGCAACAAGGAAATCTTTTCTCATCACAAGGAGTAGTTTTTTTTTTTCCTCCTTGGTCATGTTTCTTCTTGCACGTCGGAACACCAGCAGATAAAGTCACAACACGACACCAACGGGCCTCCTGTTTGATCGGCATCACATCTTCATCATCTTCATCAGACGGTGCTGAGATGTGTTTACAGAAATATCACAACATAAACAGCCTCTGTTTGCTCGTGCAGGTTAGCTTTTCAATCAGTTCCGTGCCATTTAAACAAACAAACAAAAAACGGAAATGCTGAAAATTGTTTTGGGATGTGGACTTCATTCAATGTCAAAGATAAAGATAAACCTCGAAAACAGAAACAAACAATAGAGAAATGATAAAAATAGTAATAAAAACTACAGTAAAAACAATGTTACACAGTCATGACATAACTTAGACACAGAGTTAATGAGAATAAAATCTTCAGACTGTTTTAGTAAAAAAACGTAAATAACTTTCAACCATTGGCCTACAACAGCAAATATTTATTTAGTTTAGGTCTTTGATGAAACAGTTTTTAGCTTTAGTTGTGTTGAAGTCATCAGCAGTCATTATAGTTTAGTTTAAGTTTAATAAATCTATACATTTAGTAACTAAAATAAACTGTCAAAGTCTTGGCTCGTGGGCTAAATGTGGCCCGTCGCAGCATTTTATGTGGCCCAAAAGAGCTTCAAAGATGTATTAATGTAGGGCTGGATGATATTGCTGAAAAATCCATCACGATATAAGCGTTTCATATCAGTCTTTATTGATAATTATTGATTCATTTTAGACAACATCGGTTTAGCTCGTCAAAAGTAAAATATCTGAAATACTGGCAAACTGGTGTTGTGACCTTTCCTCTTTTATCTACAGTTTCCTCTTGAGCCGTTGCATCATTTTCTCCTTTCACTCCACATTGTTCTTTTGTATTCTGCAGTTCTGAGGCGAAACATGAAACTGCTGCTGTATGTTACTCCACAGGTTTTTTGCTAGCTCACCTTGTTTAGCTGCAGGGATTTAGCTGTTGGGGAGTTGTTTAGACACCTTCTTCAGTTTTTAGATGCCTCATTTCAGTGTAACAACATCCTGAATCGATAATTAATTTCATTTTAACCCTACGATGGTGGATTTTTAGCTGGTATTTGTAGTCTATTAACAGCTTAAAGCTTTTATTTTGAAAGTGAACATTAGCTTTAGTTTAGTTGAAAAGGTCCTAGCTTATTTTATCAGAAAGTTATCAACCGTTAGCAGTTAATTACCAGTGAAATTATTGATATTATATCAGATGGGTTTTCTACTGTTATTGAACACGTGTTTATCGCGATATATATTATTATAGCATTGAACATAAACTTCATCTCCTATAATGCATGTTGATTATTTTACCCACAAAATTACGTCATCCTACCACTAGGTGGAGCTGCACAGGGTTCAAATTTTGCCAACTACTTTTATTGAGGCCCAGTTGTACTGGAAAATAAAAATTTCCCACTTACAAGTCACAAATTTAAACTGGAACGCCCCTCTGGTGGGAAAAAAAAGGAAAGTTCAGAATTCAAGATGGCAGCTACTCACCACAACACAACTCAACAGTGAGTTAAACTCTTATTTTTACTTTTAATAATATTTCTGTTTTATTTATTTCACATTTATTCAGTCGTACACGTAGTACTTTACAGTGTTTATAAGAGGACGGGTTAAAACTGTTTCTATGCAGGAAATACCAGGTAGAGCTCAGGTATTGTTTGTTAGCAACAAGACAAGGAACGTGATGTTTTGATTCTTTAAGGAGATGCTCTCATGATTGACATCTCTCTTTGACCAATCAGTGTCCTTCATTCTGCTGACATCAAATCTTCAGCTTGACTCGACCGAGGAGGTCCTGAGAACCGATCTGGAAGTGGGTGGGGTCACTCAATGTAAAGGCTCTGAAGATGGACAGAGTCGGCCCGATTAGATACAAGTTAAGACCAGTTTATTTAGACTCTTATTGTGAAGGATTGAAATGAGTTCTGTGCATTCTAACACGTAAACTCATCTAAACCACCTGGTCGCTAATGGAAAACGGAACAAAATGGTGTTCTAGTTCAAGGTAACATTGCAGCATACCGTCCACCCAAACAGAAACAACAGAAACATCCCACTCAGGTGATCTTCAGGTGGTCTTAAGGTGGTCTCTGTAACAAGCAGAGGACCCTGCGTGAATGTGGATGTGAGTAAAGTACGCTCGATTGGTCGACGAGCCGAGCCTCATCACCATAATCCATCACAGCACGTTAATCGAGGAGACCAAATGTGAAACCCTTGGATGACCCCCGAACACTTGATCCCCTCCTCTGGTGTGCTAATCCTTCCAGAGCCCCTCCGTGGGAGCTCATGTGGTCCGGAGGAGATGGAGCAGAAGCTAATGGGACTGATAGCACCAACACAGCTGGTCTGTTCAGGACTGGGACTCGCTCACACATTTAATGACCCCTCAGGAGAATAGTGCTTCTGCCTTTGGCTCCTGGACCAGAGGACCACACAACACTGCTGCTCCTTATTACGATAAAACACATCAAAAACGCAATATTTATCAAAAGCACCAGATTAAAGTTTGATGAATCTCAGGGCTGCTTCCTGTGAAGAGTAAAAACAAATCAAATGTTGTAGCCGTTTTGGTCAAACCTTGAATTATCTCAGCTTCTAACACATCCAATGTTAGCTCAATATTTATCATTCACCTCATTTTAGCTATTTTTGTGTTGTTTCAGTTTAGTTGGCCATCTTGAATTAGATTCGTAGGTCATTATTTAAATGTAAACTGTTGTTAAGAAGATAAGAGAGACAAAAGCTGGTTGATTTTATTAATCACAAAATTAAATGTGACCTGAAAGGAGTCAGTTGAGGAGGTTCATCTGATCAGAACGCTCCCCTATTGGAAGTTTTTCATCCCACTTAGGTAAGATTCATCATCTAGGCATCATCACAACAGTTACCGCTTTTATTTTGACAGGATGCTTCCCCGGCAGAGGTGGACAGCTTCTTATGAAAAAACAAAACAACTTTCATTTTGAGAAGTGTTGTTGGTGAATTCTCCAGGTGTGGACGAAGACGACGAGGATCTTGATGAAAACGAGGAAGATGAGCAACTTCACAGAGAACTGGAGGACAAAAAGGTAAAATACAGTTAGCCTGAATGCTAATATTAAAAAGCTAATGAGCCAACATATTGGGTGGTAAAACACAATTCACATTTGCGGATGATAGAAGGAAATGTGTCCTCAGGTCCCAGTACAATAAAAGACAAGAATAACTCTCAAATACGAAAAAAAAAATTGTAATATGAACAAAAAAAGAGGTCAGATCGGGGCAAGTTCATCGTCAACAAGATGGCAGCAGAACTTGGAGAACTTCAAGCCTTCTGTTAAAAATTCCTGCATTTTTTTTCTCTGGGAAGAGACACAGACCCAGAACTCTGTGGTCTGGAACACCCTGGGATCCCTCAGGAGGAGCTGGAGAGTCTCTTTGGGGAGATGGAGGTCTGGGTTTCTCTCCTGGATCTGTTGCCTCGGCAACCCGACCCACATGTCAAACACAACATCCCCGGATTTAGACCAGGGGTGTCCAAACCTGGTCCTCGAGGGCCACCCGGCATATTTTAGATGTTTCTCTGCACCTGATTTGTACAATCTTTCTGCAGGACAAACATGTAGGATAGTGACCCTCGAGGACCAGGATTGGACAGCTTGTAGTTTAGACAGATCCAGGTGGTAGACTCTGTCTGTGTCTCCATTCATGTCCGCGGTCGACTTTGGCTGCAGTCTACGTAGCAACTCATGATTTGAGACGGTCTAGTCTACAGAAGACACGTTTGACTGTGTGCTGCCTCGTTACCATGGTGATACGTTTTATATAACATCGCTTCAGTTGTTTTTTCACAAATTCAGTTTTAATAGAAAAACTTTGTAAATAAATAAATAAAAAGCATTAATAATTTGGGTTTAGCTCCAGTATCCGTACTTGTAACTACATTTTATTTAACATCTCATTACAACAAAACAGTTGCTAAACTTACATTTTTCAGTCTGTGATAAATTTCCAAACTCTTCCAAAAAAAAAGTCTGGCGTCATTCATTTTCTGTTTAATTTGCTGACGGCGCAGTGAATGGGATACCATCGGCTAGGTAGGATACTTTAGATGTAGCCGATGTTTTTGTGGTTTTGTTGGCTTGGGACAGCCTACGGCGCGGGGCGATGACGTAAGAGGCCGACAAATGCGCCCCATGTTGGCTGCAACCCATGAACACAGCCTCTGTCTAACCTCAGATTGTCTCATTTAAACCAAGCTTATCAGTCAGCCTTAACGCCACCCGTCTGGATAGAACAGGTCAGCCGTATCACTCAAAGGGCACCTTGACCCGACACTGAACCGTGAGCAGATGTGTAGAAAACAGGATGATCCTGCTGCACCTAATGAGGACACCTCATCAGATTTTACGTAGACATTCATCCAGTGTTCATCCTTAAAGCTATTTCAGAGATTTTTACCTCGGAGCTACAGCGACTCCAGAGCTCAGCACAATAAAACAATTTTCACATTTTTTTTTCTTTCAGAAGGAGTAATTATCTGCAACTCCTACCAGGTCAACAGGGCGGGAAAGAAGCGTTTGGCCCAAGATAATGTTCTGCAAATGTTTGCAAATTCCTCTCACATATCTGACAAATGAGAGCTGGAAGCTGAGGCAGCGCCTTGCTTTGATGATACCCTCCTTCGACCAGGACTTGACATTTTTTTAAGTGGGAGTCAGAGGTCGAGCAGTGGAGCATATGGAGCTGTTTAAAAGTGTCAGGGTGCTTGTTGGAAAACTTTACTCAATTCAATGCAAAAATACTTTATTAATCCCAAAGGGAAATTAATTGTTGTAGTAACTCATTTAACTAAAGAGTTATTGTAGATGGTTCTTCTATTGTAGTCCATTCTACTGTATTGCTTACTCTACTGTCCAGTCTATTGTAATGCTTCTATATAGTAGATGGTAGATGGTATGTGTACTTTCTCTAATTTAAATACTTTTTTTTGTTTTTTATTGCATCAAAGTGTTTTAAACTCAACTATTTGGTGAAAAACCCAATGAAAATGAAAAAATTTGGAAAAAAAAATGAAAACCTTTTTCTTGTCTATTCTTAAACGGGAATTATTTTGGTATTTCAAGCTCTAATTTGAAAATCAAACTGCACAGCTGGACATCTCACGAGTCAAGCATGATCCCTTATAAATTTTAAGGTCATGAGGTCAAAGGTCAAGGTCATAAGCGACCCCTTTGTTATCTTAGCATTTGGATTTTAGCACCTAAAACTACAGAATCCAGTGCTACCTTTATGCTGAGCAGTCTTAAACACAACCCTCACACAATGAAAGTTTTTTTTGTGCTGTGATAAAATCTGTTTGACATTCTGACGAAAATCCTGTGCAGCCCAGATGTCATCAGATGGCCACGCCAGTTGAAAGCTGCCGTTAACAGATTAGTTCCTATCAGTTCTGTGTGGCCCGGCAGAGGATTTTGCCCCGGTTTCTCCTCGGGGTATCTGAGTTATGTAAACTCCTCACCTTCACGGTCTGAGCGAGAGAAACGCTGACAGAGGAGTAACAGATTGCTCTTGAGGCTCAGATGAGTCACGGATAAAACCTATATCTGCTAAAAAACAAACAAAAAAACAAGAAAGCGCCGGTGTGTTGGGTCTGTTCATGACTCAGCTGCCAGAGGATCCTGAAAAGATTCATGGATATTTGGTATCCAACAAAAATCTAAGTATTGGTGATAAAATTCTAGGCACAAAGTAGGGGGTCTTTTTTGGGAGCCTCAGGCTCTCGTCTTGCTTTATGCAGATGATGTGGTTCTGTTCTTTGGACCTTCAACTGTTGAGACAGGAGTCAGGCCCTTTAAGTCTACGACTCTGGGTCTGGGGCAAGTAGGGTTCTCTGCAGTACATGTTGTCCTGTGGGCGGAGTTGGCCCTGCCCGTAAATGGAGGAGGTCTTGATGTAGGCGGAGTTGACCCTGCCTGTTATTGGAGGAGGTCTTGATGTGGGCAGAGTTGGCCCTGCCAGTGATTGGCAGAGGTCTTGATGTGGGCGTAGTTGGCCCTG
>JARVJO010000001.1:20686426-20709439 GCA_031762555.1 Cynodonichthys magdalenae
AACTGTTTATCTTCTGTTTTCTCACAGACAAAGAGTTTTACAGGATCTGCTAAAGAGTTTACATTCTTGCTGTGATATGTTATCAAATGTCCTCTTTCCCTCGTCTCCAGCTGTTACCGTATTGTCTGTTTGATAAACATTCTGTATAAATAAGTGTGTCTGAGACTGCCTCGGTACACACATACTGGAAGTAACATGACGTGTGTGTGTCAATAAATTCTGACAGCCATTAACGGCCTACGTTTGCGTTATTTTGGATCACTTGTTTCTGCCTGGGCAAATAAAGTAAGTTGTTTTTCCACAACAGCCTCTTTCTCTGAAGATGCTTTATTGTATGCAGTTGGCAGAGAGTTTTTTTTTGCACATGTCCATTTTAAGTAAAAACCCTCATGTTCGTGAACCAACCTGGAGAACTGCAAAAAATTCAAACTAGAGAAATTGCATTTTCTGTGAAATTGCTGGTGTCACTGCATATTGCTAAAAAGTTCAGCTGAAAGCTGATGAAGTTGAGCTGAAATTGTTCAATAGCAAAACTGTTAATGCAAATTCAATTGATAAAGCTGAAAGAAGCAAAGAAAATTTTAACTTTGTAGAAAAACAGTAAAAAAATAGCAGAAATAAAGCTGAAACAGCAGAAAAAAAATTAAATTAGCATAAAGCATGCTAAAGGTAGCAGACACAGGTTGAAATTGGAACCCAAGTGGTGAATTAAGTGTAAATAATTGTCAAATGGTAAGGAAAAAAACATAAAAGTATAAAAAAGAGAAATATTTTTGTAAAGTAGCTTAAACAGCCAAAATGTGCAGGAAAACTGCACTAATTCCCATAAGGAAGCATAAAGAACTCAGGTTTGCTGAACAAAGCAGAAAGAAGCTGCAATATCAACAACAATGTAAAATTAGCTTAAAAAAGCTAACTTTACATAATAACAGTTTAAAATGTGCTAACATTGCAGCAAATAGCTAAAATTGGAGTGAGCAACTGTAGGAAACTGAAATACTTCAAATTAGCAGAAAGAAGTGCAAGAAAGAAGCAAAAAGCAGAAGAATAGCAGAAAAAAACAAAAATTAGCACAAGGCAGTTAGAGAGAGCAGAACCAGAACAAAAGGTGTAAGGCTTTGTAAAGATTTAGAAATATTTTGAAGGATTTTAAGGATGTTAAAAACAGCTCTGTTTGTTTTCAATGGCCATAAAGTGGGCCAAAAAGTGAAATAGCTAAACAAGTAAAAATCGCTGAAATACCAAAAGGCATAGCCGAAATGTCCTGAAGGAGCTGCATGTTTTGATATAGGAATTGTTAAAATAGCACAATATTTTCGGAACAAGATACGTGCCAACAAACATACGGAAGAAAAACTGATCTGAATGGTGTGAATGATTGTGAAGCGTTCACACTATGGTTTTTACAGATGGTCACTGTATCTTCAATTTTTGCACATTTGTTGCTTAATTTTCTTTTGCACCTTTAAGTTTGTATCTAACTTGTTTGTGACTTTTTGATTGGTGACTGAAAACTGTGAGAAAACTTTTAAATGAAGTGTTTGGATCCCACCAAACCACATTAACAGAGTCCCAGGCTGTCCTAACCCAGATGAAGACCCCTCCAAAGGCCCTGAGGGGACGCTGCAGCTGGACCTGAGGCTGCTGAAGCTCTGATGGCTTTTGACAGTAATGTCTTCATGGATCCACAGTGGATCCTGGCCAGCGGTGGGCTCGGGTACCTTCGTTTTGCCCGTTCAAACACACAAACTGAGCCCACAAGCTTGCTCTCAATGGTATCTCTGTGTTGGAGGAATGCGAGCGAGAAGAGCGAGGAAGTAAGAAGATGGGGCGGCGCTGCCAGTCGCCACCGTGCCAATAAGCCTGGGTCCCTTTTCTTCAGCTGCTCCGTCGGTTCAGGCCAGAGTCCAAGCCTTCAGGGGAAATATATTTGGAAAACCGCGCACTGACATCTGGCCAAATCATAAAATGTGTTTACGTGCGTCTCTGCCCAGGGGAAAAGAAATTACGAATGACAAGTCTTTAGCGCAGCGTTTGGAGGAATTTGGATCTTTAACCGAACCACGGCTGCAGATTAAAGAGTTTGTTAGGTTTGCTGCTACACCTGTAACTGATTACACGGCTGATTGGTGAAAATAAATGTACTAACATCATCTTAAGGCAAATACAAACATGACTGAAAATAATGAATTTAGGAAACAAAGGGCTGAAATTCAGCAAACCTGCTTCTATAGTTTGGGTTTTTCTGTCTCCTTTTGCTCCAAACAGAACTTTTTGGTTGCTGCAGTTGGAGAGAGTGCATGAAAAGGTCAAAGGTTATCCATTGCTAATCCATTGTCAGTAATGGTCCCTCCTTTGTGCTCCCCCCGGGGTGTTAAAACCAGATCATTGGGCTGGATTAGATCTGAAGGAAAGGGATTGATGTGTTAATCATAAATTAAGGGGCTAAGCCTGAGTGGGCAGGTCAGTCTGAGGTCAACAGCTCAGGTTTTAGCAGATTTAAATGTGTGAAAAGTCAGTTTACTAAAAACTAAACAGCCTCGATGTAATCCTGCAGGAATTAAACACGATAAAATGATGCACAGTTGCTGGTTTTACACGTCTGAAAAGACACTATTAAGGCAGAAATGTATCTACAAGTTTCAGAACATTTGCTCTGATTTCAGGGAAGGTTTTGCATATTTCAGTAAGACAATACTGCACCTGAGACACTGACATAAACAGAAAACACCCCTTTTATTTAGTTTCAGCATTTATTCTTACTTTGTTTCATTCATTTATCTATTTATCTTTATCTGATTTAAACTCCTATAAACTACATCTCCCATAATGTACATTGATTATTTTACCCATAAAATGATGGCATCCCACAACTAGGTGGAGTGGCACAAGGTTCAAAAGTAGCCATCGAAATTCATTGTGTAAAATCTCTATTTCTATTCATTTTTGCCGGCTAGTTTTGCTGCAGTTGTACCAGGAAGTGGGAATTTTCCACTTACAAGCTTAACTGGAACCGGTGGGAGTTTAGAATTCAAGATGGCAGCTACTCACCACAACTCAACACTGAGTAAAACTCTCTTATTTTTAATTTAATAGTATTTAAGTTTTATTTATTTCACATTCAGTCGTATACGTAGGACATTTTAGTGTTTATAAGAGGACGTGTTAAAACGCTGTTTCTATGCAGGAAATACCACCAGGTTTTAACAGATTTAAATGTGTAAAAAGTCAGTTTACTAAAGACTAAACAGCACTGATGTAATCCTGCAGGAATAACACAAGGTACAGCTGTGTAACACTGATTTAAATGTCTGGAAAGACACCATTAAGATAGAAAATTAGCTGCAAGTTTAAGAACATCTGCTCCGATTTCAGGGAAGGTTTTGCATTTTTCAGCAAGACAATACAGCATCTGTGACACTGATATAAACAGAAAACACCGGCGCTTGTTTCAGCATTTTTGTTTCAGTCGTTTATCTAGTTTATGAGGAACATGTCTGACAAAAATAGACTTTTATTTTCTTGTTTAAAGGTGCCGCCTGAAGGGAACTGGCAAACATTTTCAAAATGGGAAGATACGACTCCTAAAGACAATGTTAACATGTTTCAATAAAGGCACACAAGTAAAATACAATATTTCCTGGATTTTTAAAGGGAGGATGAAGGAATTCATTCTTTTTCGACACATTAGACAAACCAAAACACAACAACTACACGAGGAGTTCTTTATTTCTACTACAGATGGATATATGAGGACATATTCATGAAGATTGATACATTCTTGCTTTACAAAGTCAATGAAATCAGCACATGAGAGAAAGGATGGTCTAAGTTAACGTAGCTGTGGAGCAAACTATACAAAATAACACGACAAACTGTGGCCCGGGGCACAAACACGCTGCATCAAACATGAAAACTTGTACAACTTTTAAAGGTACACTTTTCAGACACAAAGCACACATACATTGTATGTGTTTTTTATTTTTTCTTTTTTTCTTTGTCAGGACATAAAATGCTAACTACACCATTCACAGATTCAGCAATTCGTTTAAATACCTCATTTCTACAAAGTGAATTTACATTGTTTTTAAAGTACAAAGTGCAAATACTATGGTTTCCATTGTTGCCGATGGGTGGGGGCGAGAGGGAGCGTGTCGGCTTTAACCTTGCTTCTTGGAAGGATTCTGAGAGGCAGAAATTAAAATTATTTCAGTTAAACTTAAAGGCAGCATCTCAAAGGGCTGTGACATGGCAATTTTCTGGCACAAATCGTAGAAGCAAGAGAGTCTGCTGACCCCCAAGACTTGACCCCAGAGTGAGCAGAACATGATGGATGGATGGTTTCTACTGACATGAACACCTGTGACTACAGCCCTGAATGTTCAAGTCTACAACCAAAACCAATGATAAATAAATATTTATAAACTAGTCTAAATCTGCCTCTTCTTTATAAAAGTGTACAACCTGGGTAAAGATGGGTGAGATGACCTAGAACGTGTTTTTGGCCCACGAGAGCTTCAAAGATGGATTAATGTCTTAAAATTAGCTGCTTTAAAGCCAGCATTGACCATAAACTACATCTCCCATAATGCATGGTGATTATTTTACCCACAAAATAAACAACATCCCACCATTACGTTGAGCTGTACAGGGTTCAAAAGGAGCTGCACTTTGGCGTGCTACTTTTGCTGAAGTTGTACTGGGAAGTGAGAATTTCCAACTTAGAAGTCGTGAATTTAAATTTAAACTGGAATGCCCCTCAAGTGGGAACTCCCTGTTGGAAAGTGGGAAAGTTACTCAGCTAATCACCACAACTCGGTGAGTAAAACTCTTTTACTTTAAATAGTATTTCTGTTTTATTTATTTCATATTTAGTCAGTCGTACTGATAGTACTTTTCAGTGTTTATAAATGTTTTAAAAAACTGTTTCTATGCAGGAAATACCAGGTAGAGCTCAATTAGTGTTTGTTTGTGGTGATGTTTCCTGTTTAGTCGAACTTAACTCAAAACTTTGAAGTTAATTACAACCATGATGCTGAAAAATTAGTTTTATTTTTTATTTTACCAATGACAAGTCCTATTCATTTAAATAGAGGTGGGGCACAACTTTAAACTTGTAATGGGACCATCAATTTAGTCTTTAACTAAGTTGTGGTCGGAGGTCTAGATTTAAACAGTTTATGGACAAAGCAATTTTGTTAGAATGTGTTTGGATGAAACATGAATAAACTAATAAAAAATATAAAGAGTAGTGTAGACGGCCAACTCAAACAGATAAAACGTTACAAACAGATTGTGGTTTCTGCTTTACTCACCAGCTTACTGGGAGGTAAGTCTTCTCCTTGTTTGGGCCCTGTAAGACACGATGAGTGGTCATTCAGGTTTTTACGTTTCTGTAACATCTCGTCGTGTCGTTGAGCTCACCGTCCTCTTTGGTCAAGCCCAGGCAGCCCATCAGTTCCTGCAGAGACAGCGCCTTGTTGTTGCTGATGTCGCAGTACT
Organism: Cynodonichthys magdalenae; assembly: GCA_031762555.1. Classification (NCBI taxonomy): domain Eukaryota; kingdom Metazoa; phylum Chordata; class Actinopteri; order Cyprinodontiformes; family Rivulidae; genus Cynodonichthys; species Cynodonichthys magdalenae. Next base: position 20,691,929 of record JARVJO010000001.1, read on the forward strand.
CCACAAACTTCTTCACGCACTTCTTCGGCTTGGACTTCTTCCGCAGGAAGCGCTTGAAAGGCTTGATCTCTTCCTTTCCAATGTCCCCGCTGGCGTTCTTGTCCAGCTGACTGAAGTACCAGTGGACCACCCTCTCCTCCAGGGTGTGACTGGGGTCTGGCTCCACAATCCTAAAGGTCAGGGATCAGATTATATGGTCACTTCTGCACGATTTCAGTTTGAAGAATGGTGAAATTAAAAGACAAACACATCCACTTCCAAAGGATTCTGTACCTTCCAGCAGACGCTGGATCTGTGACGGCATGCACCATGTCTGTCGACAGCGCGTCAAGAACACTCGTCAAGAACTCTGTTTTCTTTGCCCCGGGGCAGCCTGGAAAATAAACCGTACAGACATGAGCATCTGAGAGCATACAGTATTCAGTTCATACGGGATTAAAAGTGCCGTGTGTTCATGAAAGAAATTTGTCTCAATAAAAACATTTTCAGGGTCAGAAGCAATGCAACAAATTGGGATGCTTCCACCACAGGAAGGCTTATCAATGTTCAGAGGGGAAAAAAGCACATTTCCCCAAAGGAATGCATGTCAACTTCTGTTTTTATCCTGAAGCGTCATTAGGTTTTAGCTGCTTTAATCAAATCGTTCTGTTTAAAATGACAAAATGTGACTCTCAGCTACTACCGCACCAAATTTTAGCTCAAAAATTTTTAAAGTAACTGAATTATAGCCATATTAAGGCATTTATGCTATGAGGCTAACAATTTGTATAAGGTAGCCATTGTGTATTGGATTGGTTCCAAATGGTACTCAGTTGGAGATGTTAATCCAAGGATTACATACTGAAATTTTAATAAAATCTGTTAGCGCTCAGAATATGTGTTTGGGGTCAGTCTCAGCTACTACCACACCAAGCTTTAGCTTAATATCTGTTAAACTGACTGAATTGTAGCTGTTTTTGTACAAAGTAGGTAACTGTGGCAGCCATCTTGCATTGGATTGGTTCCAAATGGTACTCAGTTGGAGATGTTAATTCAAGGATTACGTAATGAAAGTTTATTAAACTCTGTTAGCACTCAGAATATGTGTTTTGGATCAGTCTTAGCTACTACCACACCAAGTTTTAGCTCAATATCTGTAAAACTGACCATTTGATCAGTTGGCTGTGGCAACCATCTTGACTCCAGAAGCAAGTCAGTTGTAGCTGTAGATCGAGTTTCATTAAAAATCTGTCTAGTGTCATGAAATATTTCGCTAACAGACACTCTCGGTCATAAATCAAGTCCAAAATTCAGTTCGTCTTGGGAATATTATTGGAGTAATACAATTAGCTAGTGGCCCAAACATAACATTTATCCTTGTTTTATTAAAAAAACAAAGCAGTGAATCATTACTTCGCAGAACGATCCGTGGAAGAAATGACCTTAATGACAGCTATTGTCTGCTGGGTCGTAAAGTTTTAAGATGTTTGTTGTAGAAAAGCTGAAGGCTACAGAGACACGAAGGAATCCTGGATTTCAGGAGGAGAGGAAGAAGAATTTCTCCACAGGTTGCTGCTTTTTTTATGGTTCTGGCCCGAGGGACCAGATTCTCCTGTTCTGGAGATAATAGCACACTTTGTGCCTCTCTAACAGGTGGCGACCAGTGCCGAGTTAAACAGCCAGCTGTCGCTCCACCTTTCTGAGCCGAGGCCAGAGGTGAAACATTCACATCCTAAAACTCTTCCACCGTCACAAGCAGAGCAGACAAACCGATGAATGTCGAGACGCTGCAGCCGGCTGATGGTACAAATTGACCGGATTGTCCCTTTAAATTTTAGGAGGACTTCCATCAGGGGCGGAGCTAGGCTTTTTTTCCTGGGGGATTTCACAAGGGTGGCCAGGGTGTTTTTTAGGGGGCCAAATACAAATAAAGAAAAACACTCTGGATTTGAAAATTCAAGATGGCCACCACATCTAATTTAAGATAAACTGAGCTGAAATTTTGTGATAATAGCAAAGAGTGATCCAAAAAAAAAAAAAACAAGCTAAATAATAGTCGCAACTTATTATTCACCCAATTTTAGGCATACAGAGCTGAAGATTAGTGTAGACTCAGCTGAAAACAATCTATCAAATTCTTAATGCTAATCAAATTTCAAAATGGCCACAGCTAACTTTAAAGAGCTATAATTCTGCCATTTTATAACTTACTGAGATGAAATTTGTTGTGGAGTAGCTAATAATGATCACATCCTGATTGTCCATGCTAATGCCAAAATAAGCTAATCCCTAATGCTAATGCTAATTTCACAAAGGGCTATAATTCAGCTATTTTTAAACATACACAGCTAAAATATTCTATAGTACAGCATCAAAAACATTCTTTATCAAAATCTAAATGTAAAATTAATATCCTAGATTCCTGCCTACTTATTTAGGGGTGGCACCTGTGGTGGCACCTGCCTCCCCGACCACCCCTCTGGCTTCGCCCCTGGCGTCCATGACCTTATTCCAGTAAAATGTTTGACCTAAATGACCAAACAAGGTGCCTTCCAGGTCCTTCTGTGGTGAACGAGTCTAGACTCTGTGCCTTCTGCAGGAAAAGTGTTTTTATCTGGTCCCTGAATTTGTGGGATGCAGTTGTCTGAGGCTCAGCGTTTTTTTTTTTTTTTTTTCTGTGGCCCTTTCCCTCTGTAATGCTGCAGGAATCTGAGCGTGTCTGCAGCTCGTTCAAACGGGAAGCCATCAGGTAGTAGTTTAGTCCTTTCCCTTTTGGCAGCAAAGGTTTTTCTTGTGGGAGAGAAACAAATCAGCCTCTGTCTGTCGGGATGTTTTTTGCCCAAGAGGCAGAACCCAAATGCGCCTGGAGCCCATTTTCTGTTCGTTTCTAATCTGCAGAAGGAAAAGGTTGATGTCTTGTTTCATATTAATCCAGAAGTAAATCAAGTTGAGAAAAGCCTTAAATGTGTTTGTGAAACGTTTGCCAGCGGGAGTGTATTTACATGTGTACGTCTGTGTGCTGCTGCTAATAAGAAGTAGTGTTGTTCTTTGGCTCCAGATGGAGCAGAACCCTGTCAGCACTCACAGCCGCAGCTCGTATAAGGCCCGATCCAAAGATCCAACTCTGACGAACAAACCAATCACTCAGCCTTTCCAAGGCAAGTCGTCGCTCCTTCCCTGCCTCTCCTCTCGGCCCATAAACTTCTCATCACCGGTTCTTCAGCAGCAACGTGAAGGCAACCTTTATAATTATCCTGATTTTGTGCTCCGACGGCGTTTACAGTCACTGACGCAATTTCTCATGGAGAAAAAAAAAAGTTGTGGCTTGTTCTGGCAAAACCTTCTTTTCAGCATGAAGCTCAAGTAGGAAAATAAAAGCAAAGATAAAAGATTCATCTGTCTGCTCGTGTGGCTTTAACGATGAAATGAAAGTCCCTGACGCTCGAGCAGAAACAGCTATTCTAAAAAAAAAACACCTGCAGAGATCGAATGTAAAAATAGTGGCTGATTGGAGGAAAACAGACGCAACTTTTGTGTTTATGTTCAGACAAAAAAAGTTAGAAAGTTAGAAGCGAGACAGAATCCTCCCGTGTGAGGAGAAGTATTCAAGGTGGATGAGTTCAAGTACCTGGGATCAGCTGTGGAGGGGAGAGGTGAAGCAGAAAGGTCGGGCAGGGTGGAGTGGATGGACACGAGTGTCGGGGGTGATTTGTGACAGAAGGACAGCTGCACGACTAAACGGGAAACAGGAGACTAAAGAACAGGAGCAGCAGCTTGTAGTTGGACAGGTTTAGAAGGGAGACAGGTTAGGTTGATGGAGAAGGGTCAGAAGACATATTGGACAAAGGATGGAGCTGTCATGGAGGAGGAGAAAACTTTTTACTTTTTTGGTTATCATGAAACAGCAAGAAAGGATCATTTTTGAAGTGGTTTTCTGTCAGACGATTATCATTATTTGAGATCCGTTTTTCTTCCGTCCATTTTTCAGCACGTAACTTCTTCTGTAATTTTTGTGCCATTTCAGCATCGAAACGTTCATCTCATTCAGGACATTCCTGCTATGACTTTTTATGTTTGTGCAATTTTTTTATTGAAATATGTAGCTTTTCAAACCACTTTTTTCTCATTGAAAATGAATGAAGTGCTGTTTAAGGCCCTGTCACACTGACATTTTAAACAACTTTTGCCAACTTGTGAAATATTTTTAATGTCTAAATTACTAATAAGTTATACATATTTCATCAGTTTTGTTAGCATTACAGTACATACACTCCTAAAAGAGGCTTCCAGTTTCAGCAACTGTACAGCTGATTTCAGCTTTTCTTTTTTCTTCATTTACACTGCATTTTTAAAGGAAATGCAGTTTCTCTAGTTTTCTTTCACAGCATGTTGCTTACAAGCCTGAAAATCAATAAAACTGACCAGACTATCACTTTAACAACTGATCAATTAGCATTAAAATGTAGCTTATGATTGTTGGTTCCAGCTACACTCCCAATATTTAGCAAGAATTAGTCAAATATGCGGTTTAAGGTGTTTAAATCTATCTTTTAAATGCAGTCTCATGTTTAACTGAGTCCCCCCGCCCCCCACGACGGCTCTTCTGCCCTAAGCGTAGTTATCTACACCACTATCATTACCTGTCTCTGGCATCCTATTATTCATTATCTCCACCTCACCTCCCTGCTGCTTCTCCTCTGCACTTTCATTCCACCATCCTCCATCTCAAATATCAGCCGAAGATTAATCCTCCCCCGCTCCGTCCCTGTCTCTGTGCTCATTGACCGGTGAAGGGCAGTATCTGGCAAGCCTCAAGTCTTTACTGAGCATTTCCTTGACCATTAGTGCTAATGACACACACTCTTACCCACACACATACAGACGGTGTTATCACTACCTTGGAAGCATGATAGGAGTTGAAGGCCAAAAACATCTGGGGGGTAAAAATGGAGGCGTACCTTGGAGATGTCTGCTTCTATAATGGTCCTTTGGTTTGGCTGGGTAGGCTCTGGCGTTACCGTCACATTTTGGCTGTTCATACCTATTGAAGTAGAAATAATTAGGATTGTCTCAAAGATGAATATGATAAAAGATCAGACTCTCAGCTAATGCAACACCAAATCTGAGCTCAATATCTGTAAAACTGACTGAGTTACAGCCTCTTTTTAAGTCCAAAAGTTACTTGTGAATCAAACGAGCCATAATTATACCATCAAGTCGAAGCTTAAGAGTTCAAATAATTGTTTTGTGTCAAACCAGTGGGTGTAAAACTAATTCATAATAAGGGAAGGATTTGGAGCTTTCTGGGAACAGAAGGAGGGGGTGGTGAGAAAGGCATACAGGGAGTTTTCACAGAAACTGGGTCAAAAGATGACCAGACGAATCCAAAAGTCCACAATTCTGTGTCCTGATCTTTTTGTCTCCTTGTTCAGCATCTGAGGTTGAGGTTGCCCCTCAAAGTTTGCTTGTGTTGCCATTTATTTGTGGCCCACCTGGTTGAGGTTCCTGGTATGGGTCTCCCAGTGTCCACCAGCACACACCAGCAGTAGCCGGTGGAGGGGTGGCATTGGACCGGTTTGTAGAGTCCGCCGTGGGTGCAGTCCGGTACGAACACGGCATCGGTGCCGCGCAGCCGCTTGTCCTCCAGGGCGGTCTGAAGCTCCTGGTCACACGAAGGGGCTGGAAGGAGATTATAGTCAAAGATTATAGACTACGTCTGTCAAGCTAAAGGCCAGCGGGCCAAATGTGGCCCAACACTGCAGTTTGCGTGGTCCATGAGCGCTTCAAACTAAGCTGCTTTAAAAGCCATCATTGACCACAAACTACTACAAGTTTAACAATACGATTGATCCATGTGGATATATCAATTAAATGATTAACGTTTCAATTACATCGAGGCAAAACGATGTGGATCGATACATTAAAAGCAGACATGATAATTTAATTAAATCAAAATCGTATCATGACAGACTTCGTGAGATGGAGAAACATCGTATTATCATCCAAACAAATTGATATATTGTAGTGTGATAAAGCTGCTGATTTACATCCATTTAAACTACAGCTCCCATAATGCACGCTGATTATTTTTCCCGCAAAGTGACAGTATCCAACCACTAGGTGGAGCTGCACAGGGTTCAAAAGTAGACGTCAAAATTAGTCGTGTGAAATCTACATTTCACTGCATTTTCGCTGGCTAATTTTGCTGCAGTTGTACTGGGAAGAGGGAATTTCCCACATACAAGTCATAAATTTAAACTGGAACCAGTAGGAATTCCCTGTTGGAAAGTGGGAGAGTTCAGAATTCAAGATGGCAGCTACTCACCACAACTCATCAGTGAAAAAACTCTTGTACTTTTACTTTTAGTAGTATTACTGTTCTATTTATTTCACATTTAGTCAGTCGTACACTTAGTACTTTTCAGTGTTTATAAGAGGACGAGTTAAAATGCTGTTCCTATGCAGGAAATACCTGGTAGAGCTCAATTAGTGTTTATTAGCGGGGCTCAGGAACAAGATGTTTTGTGTTTACCATAACACTCACGTAGCCCTGAGTGAAAATGAGTTTGACAGCCCTGCTAAAGACTGATCATCAAATACACTTTAATTGGAGGATTTATTTGAAACTGTTGCTCAAACTAATTATAAGCAAAACAATGTCTTTAAAGTTCAGGTCGTTTCTATTTATATAAACTCCCAAGACATCTGTCCTCTGTGCCACAGTCGTCACTGAGCCCTGCAGCGTGAACGCAGCCTTTGATTCTTTTTGTTCCAAATTCCCCTGAAAGAACAGAATTCCTTCTGATCCTGTCTTCCATCCATATGTAGGCTGTGGTGGTCTTGATGGGACAGAGATGGGATTCTGTTCAGCCTCAGCAGGATCTAATCAAATCTTTTTTTTTCTTTTATTCTTCACCACGCAGCTCTCTGATAAAGATAAAAGCATTAAAACCAGGACTGGAAGAAGGAGCTTTTATTCCCGCGCTCTCCTGCCTGGAGGCTCCGATGCTGCTGTGGGATTATGGATATTCTGTTTCTCTTTTTTGTTTTCACTAAAGATCTTTACACCGGCTCAGAAGAGGCCGAATAAAAAGTCTCTTCGCTCCACTTCTTCTCTTTGTAGGAGTTTTTTTTTCTCCTCACCCCCAATACCTCAAATAATATATGGTAATCAAAACCATCAATGCTGCATTTTTCAGGCTTTTTTTTTTTTGGTTGTAAATTATGATAATGGAATTCACACTCAAACCCACACATACACAGAAGGTTCTCATCTTTCAGCCTGCCTAAAATATGAAATGCAACTTTCTTTTTTCCCCCCTAAGAGCAAAGAAGGGATATAAAGATGCACGTGTGTTTAAAAAAAAAGAGAAGAATGGGAGATCCTGTGTTTGTGCCATGTGATGATAATTACAGACTTGTTGCCAAAAACCACAGAGAAGCAGATCCTCAAAGCCTGCTGCACTTCAGCACCAAGACTTATTGCTTTCACTGTCCTTAAAAGACAGGAACAGAGTCAGAGCGTGATGGATTGCTCACGCAAGCGAGGCGAACACAAAGCGGACCAGATACCCGACTGCCATCGTTTTAAAAACTCACGAGATGCTCTGGTTCTGTTCTGTCGGCTGCGTTCCCGTTCCATCCATAAAGACGGGGACTGGGATGTGATTTCTGAAAAAAAAAACCACACCAAAACAAATTTATTACTAAGAATCCAAAACACACGACATCTAAGCCAAAACGGGTACTTCAAACATCGTCTTCATCAATTAAACATAAAAAGCAAAGAGTTCGCTCCTTTTTGTAAAAACTGCACTTTTTAAATTTTCTATTCTAATTTTCACTTTGTTCTCAGATGCTGTCATTACTTCAGCTCTTTCTTTCCTTTTTAGGATGTCTTGAAAGTTTTTTTTCACCATGACCTAATCATGTTTCAGATATTTTCTGAGCTTGCTGAAGGATGAAGCAACAAAGTCTTTTTAATTCTAACTCTCAAAACCACCATTGTTGAATGTTTTCCTCAGGGGCGGAGCCAGAGGGGTGGCAGGTGCCACCTCTGGCACCTGATTGGCCACCCCAGGTGCCACCCCTAAATGATTGACAAGAAGGTGAGGATCTTAGATTTTGTATTTACGTTTAGATTTTGTTTTTCAGCAGTGTGTTTAAAAATGGCTGAATTATAGTAATATTAGCGTTAGCATTAATGGTTGGCTTAATTTGGGATTAGCATCGACATTCAGCATGTGATCATTATCAGCTACTCCACAACAAATTTAATCTCAGTCTTAAAATGGCTGAATTATAACATTTTAAAGTTAGCTGCGGTAGCCATCTTGAATTTTTGATTAGCATTTAGAAATGGGTACAGATTGTTTTTGGCTACTTTTACACTAATCTTCAGCTTTGCTTGTCTAAAAAAAAATAGTGATTAACATTCAACATGTTTTCTGAATCACTTTTTGCTGTGAACAAACAAAATTTCAGCTCATTATTTCTTAAAATAGAATTTAAAAATCCAGTTTCTTCATTGGTTGTATGTGGTTATAGATATATATATGTGGGTGTATATGTGTACGTGTATTCTTCAGCAAGGCTATAATTATTGTCATAAGCATATGTGGTTTGCTCCTGCTGTGTTTTGCTTTGTGTACTTTTGCAGGTGTGGAGGCAGATATTTGCTGTGTTGTCTTGGGTTGTGTCTTTCAATCTCTCTTTAAATGTCAGTTTTCCTACTTCTGTCCACTATTTTTGGGGGAAAAAAAAAAAAAAGTCACTAATGATGAGAAAATTCATTCATTTTTCTACTGAAGTGACTTTTAAAAAAATAAATAAATAAAAAAATACAAAAATCCAGTTTCTTTTCTTTATTTCTATGTGCCCCCCTAAAAAAAACACCACGGCCACCCCTGTGGCCACCTTTTGCTAAAGAGTCTAGCTCTGCCCCTGCCTTTCTTCAAGCTGCAAACTTCACATTCCTGCTCAAAGTTTCCCGCAGCCAAAGAAACTCTTGATCTTTTGGCTGCAAATTTGTTTCAAGTGCATATCTTGGCTTTAGATCTGGTCTCTAACGGGGGCTCCTTGTTCATCTATATTTTGAAGAAGGCAGGTGGAGAGAAACGATCAGAAAATAAAGGTTTAGCGTTTTGGTGACGATGAGAGACGGTGTTTAAAGTTGTGGAAGTTGAGAACAGAGGGAAACATGTCAGAGGTTATGGTTGACCCCTCAGTTTGTAGACGGGGGGCAGGTTATAGGAGAGGGTTTCAGACTATCATGGCCCCTCAGATTACAGTTGTGGTCCTGGTCTTGAATCCTTCCTCACCTGCTCATTCTGACCACCTGCCAGGTTTCACAGCCCTCTATAGTCTCAGCTTGCTGTCATTCTAGCTTTAGTTTTCTTCAAACCCTCAGGTTCCGTGGACCGGGTCTACCTGCCGTCACACGTCTGCCTGCTTTCAACACACGACCTCCTGCTCCAAAAATTCCTCCTGCAGGTCCTGGAGGATTTCTGAGCTGCTCCTGAGACTAAACATGGGTTCTGCTATAAAACGTTTGACTCCATCAGTAGCATCTTATTAAACCAACATATTTATTTATTTATTTATTTAACACAGGGGCTTACCTTCTTCTTCTGTGACGGGCTGTGGAACCAGGGCGGTGACCGTCTCATCTGCATTTAGAATGGAAAAGATTTGCAAGGAGACTACAATTACAAGAGTTGGCTTTAGATCAGAGAACTTCAACCGTGTCAGATTGTTGCACGTTGCCCGGTCAAGAAGAGAACAGATTGGAAAGAACTGCAGCAATGAAGCGTCTGATACGGGCAGGGTGTGTGTGTTGTGCTGAAAAGTAGAAAGAGTGAGCTTCACAGAAAACAGAGGTAGTGGTTTCATACATCTGTGGGAGAGTTTGCTGTCAGAGAAGAGCGGAAAGTGATCTTGATTTTTCTTCTTTTGATAGGAGCTGTCAGAAAGTGAGAAAAAAATGGGTTTATTACAAAGAAATTAAGATTTTAACCTGTGGGAAGAACAGGAAGACGGGTGAGGGTAAAAACATGTAGCAGGTGTTTAACTGGGCTGTCCACATTGTGTGGAAAATACACAAAATTTTAAGTGTTTGGATCAGCAAACCAAAAGTTTGAGAGGACTTTTTTTGAAAATGACAGCTTGTTTTCATGTAGACAGGTAACAAATCATTGTTTTGTTTCCCATCGTTGTCCACATGGTACCCGCCTCAGATAGCTCTGTACCAGGGCCGGCCTAAAATAATTTGGTGCCCCCGCCCTGCGATTTTCTAAATCTACTGTTCGTTTTATTTATTTATTTTTGGTCAACCATAGCACAGAAACAGCTGCACCGATCAACATGAAATTTGTCAGGACTGTAGATGTGTCCCACATACACTGCAACAGCCAACAGTTTTATGATAGACCTCATATTTGAGGAGGGGGCTCAATCTGAAAAAAGGGTATCTGCACTTAAAAAAATGCTTCTAACTTAAAAACTACTCAACACAGGAGCTTAAGATTTTTATTTTTTTTTTTAGCTCTGATGAAGAGCTATCTATCAGGCCCACCTATGAGCAACCCCCACCCACTCCGGACCGCCACCCAAAAGAATAAATCTGTTCTGGTGAGTTGTGCTGCATTGGTGCTTTGCGTACATGCGGGGGTTATATATGCTGCCGCTATACTGTATCTAGTTATTATTTTTATCTTTAGAAACCACTCTGCAAAAAAATGTCCATCTAACCAAGTTTTAAAATCCTACATCCAGCCAAAAAAATATCTTTGATCTTGTTTTGAGACTGATTTACTAAAAAAGAACAATGTGTAAGAATAATTATCTTGTTAGCCTGGAAATTTTACTCAAATTAATTGGGAAAACTGCTAATGGAGTAAGACAATTTCACTTGGTAAGATTCTTGAAATAAAAAAAAAATTGAGTCAAATTAAGTGATTTCCAAAATAAGATCAAAAATATGTATTTTGGCTGGATATAAGATATTAAAACTTGGTTAGATGGACAGTTTTTACAGTGCAGGTTGTCCAATTAAATTAGTTAATATAATTTATTTGAACCAGAATACAAGAAGTCTGCTATATACCTGCCAACATCTGCTGACATCATTAGGGACACCTGTTCATGTTAACCAGCAGCTGTGGAATGAAGCAGTTCTAGGGGGGCCCTGGAAAATTTATGCTATTTTACAGCCATTGAAAGGGCATATTACTTAATTCTTGGGGTTCTAAATAAACTAAACTCTGATTAAAAGTTATAAAAGACTTTTTTTTATTTTGCATTTGTGGCGCCCCCTTGATGGACAGCGCCCTTAGCCTTTGCCTACACTGTCTGTGCCACGTCTGGCTCTGCTTTGTGCCCACATTCGCAGTCAATTTATAATTTAATCTACTGGACGTCTGAAATGAAGACAGGCAGTTTGAGAAGGGTTCAATATGGCTGCTTATGAAAGAAAAGGGGAAATAAAGACACCAGAGAAGGTTTTAAAACATTTTGGAAACTCCCTTTTCTAAAATACCATTCACCAATTAGTCCCCGACAGTTGCAGCTCTGCTCAAAGTAAGTTTATGTTTAAGACAAGCCTGTTATTTACTGGGAGCCAGCATTAGATAACAATAAACTCTCACTGAAAAATGAAGTTTACATTAACTGCACAGTTCCCATCCAGCCATTCATCCTGTCAGGTTTATTAGGCTGGTTAGAACTCATAAAGTCCGTGTGACTGACGGAGTCAAACACGCCATTATTTTTGCTGAAGCTAAGGATGGAAGTGGCGTTTAAGAAGTGTAGTTGTGATTTGGGTTCATGATAAACCACTAATGATAATCTTTACTTCGTGGCCTTTTACATGACCTCTTTTAACGTCTGCCAGGAAAGCCTGGTGCTATTTGTGGTCACAAGGCATTAGTTTTACTGCTGTTTTGTCAGTCATTAGCAGCGTATGATTCCAGCCTGTGAAAAAATAATTGTCAAGTCGACGAACGACAAAAAATGCACTAACGGCCTATTTTCTGATAATAAAAGTCATGAAATGCTGTCATAATGTTGCACCAGTTGGCTTCGTTTGAACCCAAATATTGATGCAATCCCAGCTGTTTTCAGAGCTGGCACGCCACAAACCTACAGTTTATTCTGCTTTTCACCGCCCTGTTTATCCAAGCAGTTCGGATCAAACCACAATCCACCCCCGTCACCTCCCGTCCCCCCCTCCTCCCGATGCTCTCCCTCCTCCTTTTCTCAGTTTCTTGTGTTTCCCAGTGATGTATGCGCAGCGACTTGGCCGAGGCGGACACAGCGTACCCACGGCTGTTTACAGTGGGAGAGACGCAGAAGTCACGCTGACAGGAATAACCCTTGTGGCAAACAGAAAGGTAACGCACTTTCTCTCTCGTAAAAACACAAACAAATCTAAACCCGACCATCTGTTTGACCGTTAGAGTCAAATCAAGCTAAAATATTAAATTTGTGAAGTGGAGTCAAAGGGAAATGTTGGCGGAAATGCACACAGGTCATTATTAATGCTGTAAATACCAGGTACATTCACAGCACATGTCAAACTCAAGGTCCGTGGGCAAAATATGACTCACCGCAACATTTTATGTGGCCCAATAAGCTGCAGTGACCAAAATTATTTTACTTGCTTTTTCACTAACTTTGAAAAAAAATTATTAAATTATAATATCTAACAAACAAGCATCAACAGGTTTGTGTCCATCTCACCAGTCGAAGACTTGACAAAAGCTGTGTCCAAATTCAGGGACTAAGTCCTTCCAAGGACCCGGCTTACCCGGTCTAGGTGGGCCAGGTCCTTGGTTGACCGCGAAGACCGGAAAAAATTGTCTGTGCATTTGGACGGCCTAGTCTTTTGCTTTTTTCCTGCCCTTACCCTGGTGTATGTCCTGTTGCCTAGCAACTGTGACGACGCTAAACAGAAGCAAAAACAGATCAAAATTATCAAAATATTAATATATTGTAAATATCATAAAACAACAAAATTAGCTTAAAGACAATGTTTGAAGAGCTAATAGACCTGCCGTAGGTGCACGTTTATTTCTCTACTCAGGCTTGTTTGATTTCTGACATAATAATATTAAAAACATGTCTGTACAAATGACAAAAGCATTAACAACACAACCGCTTGAAACTTTTAAATTTTATACCACCAGATTTTTATTTAAAACTGAACTCCTTTCTCTTGCTTCATCCGCTATTTTGAGAAGGTAAAAACCTCCGGTTGGCCTGCAATGCATTATGGGATATGATGGGCCGAGAAGCATCCATCGGACCCGTCCCTCAAATCAGGGAAAACGGAGGACGCGTTTGTCGTCCCCATTGGAGGAGTCTTCGAATTTGGACACAGCGGCACTTTGACACTGTGATGGAGGACGCAGCCCCTGATTTTGGACACAGTTATAGACTGAGTAACAGTGATCTTAGCAGTTAGCAATTAGCTGTTAGTATTACATTCTAGGTTTTACTTGTTTAGCATTAGCAAAGCTATATTTGTAGTTGGCGGATTATGTTAGCTGGGCCTCTAGTTTTGCTTATTTATTTTTAATATTTCTGTTTTATTTATTTCAGAGTTGTACACGTTGTACTTTTCAGTTTTTATAAGAGGATGTGTTAAAATGCCGTTTCTATGCAAGGAATACCAGGTAGAGCTCAGTTAGTGTTTGTTAGCAGGGCTCAGGAACGTGACGTTTTAGTCAAAGTTAAACACGAAAGGTTGAAGTTTATTACAGCTGACCCTCGGTGAAAATAAGTTTGACACCTCTGTTCTGTAAGTACCTGGTACACATTCAGTATGTACCAAGCACACTTTTAAGTTTTACATACCAGGTAAGTACAGTATATCTCAGCACCTTGTGTAACTCCAATGTAGTGGCAGAGAAGCAGAACAACAACTATGATAAATGTACATAAAAACACACACACAAATAAAAACATTTCTGCAACCCAAAACGTATTTTGACAGCAGTGTGTCAGTACCTCCGATCGGTTTGGCTCCATCCACGATCATTTCCAGTACAATGAAAAAGAAAAAAAGCTTATTTACATTTCAGTGACCTGATCACAACTGGCAAACGTATCCCTCCAGTTTGCTTTTTGTGGTTAGCTGGCTCCTTTCTATGAGCTGAAGGGGTATTCATCATGGTGCGCAGCGGTCGAAGCCCGACCGAGTTGCACAAGCCCACATTTGTACACGTTAAGTCAACAAGCAGGAGTGTTTTAGCCAAGGAGCTGACATTAGGGTACCAAGACTAAACATGCGCTCACAAAGAGGCCATGTGTTCCTGAGCGTTCGTTGTTTCGGAATTAAATTCTCACCTTCTTTACGTGGCGCTTTTGTGGTCAATTTATCGTGTCTTGAGCCTGAAAAAAAAAAGAAAATGACAGAATCATAAAAAATCAATCACACTTCAGTTTTTATAGTGAAAACAAACAAATATAAGAACCTGTGGGTTTTTATTTTTCCATATTTTCCTGCAATAAAAACTACTTTCACTTACTTTAGTTGCTCATTTACTACAATATTCAGCTTATTCAGGAGATGGGTGACTTTTGTTTTTTGTAACTTTTGTACTTTGCAAAATATTTATCTTTTTTCAAAATAAAATGCCTCATTATTCAATAACAACTTAATTTTTTTATGGTCGTTTTAGTTTTTAGCTATTTTTTTCCTCTTTTAGCTGTTAGCTACCACTTTGCTACTTTTAGTTTTTAGTTACCATTTTGCCCTGTTGCTACGCTAAACCTTTAGTTACCATTTTACTCATTTTAGCTACTGCTTAGCTAATTTTTGCGTAAGTTTTGCTAATTTTAGCAACTGTTTCCCTATTCTTAGCATCTGTTTAGCCTTTATCTTTTGTTCTGCTTCATTTAGCTTTTCCAGCTTTTTTCAGCAAATTAATGTTAAGATATTCAGCGCTCAGCATTCATGCTGCATTTACTTCTCGTTTGTTCGAATGCATCCTAATTGAGAAGTAAACAAAACTATGACCCAATTAAAGGTGGAAAATAGATTGGAGCTCTTGCAGCGCTGCACCGAGCCAGCAGCCGAAACCTCCCATGCAGTCAGAGAATCACAAAGATGACATGTGGCTTTGGTTAGTTTGTTGTATGGCAGAGACCGTCCTCCAGGAACATTTACAGGGAAACTTCAGGGATTTTCACTGGTTTGTTTAGACCACAGCCCAGTGGCTCGAGTTATGATCGGTTCTGGGGTGGCCCTTTAAAATATGAGACCGCCGGTCCAGTCCGGTCCGGTCCAGACACCAGGACCGGTCGGTTTCTCACAGGACTGAAGATCAAAATGATCATCAGCATTTACCCAAGCAATCAAACGTCACCCACCTTGACATCGAGGTTTTTTATTGGCCACAGCTGAGCCGCTGATGGGCCGGCCGTTCGGCGTCACGCACCAGCAGTACCCGGTGTAGCTGTGGCACTGAACCTGAGAACATTCATGAGACAGCAGAAACACAAAGTTAAATCTGTAAAATTTAATTACAAAACTTTACATTTTAAAAATATACATCAAGATTGTTCCAAATTCATCCAAATCTGAAATCCATTTCAGCAAACTACGTCTAGTTTTTTATGCTACATTTAGCTTTTAGTTAGTTTTATTTATTTTAGCTAGGATTTTGTTGTGTTTAGCTTTTAGCTACTAAAGTAATAAGCTATAAAGTGAAGGTTTATTTCTGAAAGTGAAAAACCAATTTCACATTTGTTAAAATCAGCCTTTAGCAACAGTGTAGTCACATTTAGCTATTAACTACTGTTTTGCTACATTTAGCTGTTAGTTACAGTTTTGCTTATTACTGCTTTCAGCTGCTTTCAGTTTTATCATAGCAGCTAGTATTTTGCTACATTTAGCTTTTAGCTATTGAACTGAAAAAAATCTATTTTACAGAGTTAAATTAGCTTTTAGCTACGGTTTTTCCACATTTTGATTTTAGCTACTGTTCAGCTAATTTATATTTAGCTACAGTTTTGACATGTTTAGTTATTAGCTACTTATTTGCAACATTTAGCTTTTAGCTACTGTTTTGCTAATTTGCTAGTTCCTTTTTGCAACTTTTAATATAGCAGCTAATACATTGCTATGTTTAGCTTTCAGCTACTGAAATTAAACAAAATTTATTTTGCAATTTAAATTGGCTTTTAGCAACAGTTTTTCCACATTTTGTCTTTTCTATGTTTAGCTTTTAGCTATTGCAATTACAAATCCATTTTGTGCATGTAGAAATTAACTTTTAGGTAGACTTCGTTTTTAGTTGTGCTAATTTTAGCTGCTGTTTTGTTTCTTTTGAACAATTCACTTTGTTTCTAGCTGCTGAAATTAAATGACATTTTTTTTTCGAAAATTGTAAAATTGAACTGTTATCTTCAAATTTGCCACATTTAGCATTCAGCTAACAATTTTTAGCTTTTTACTGCAGGTACTTAGATGATGTTTTGTTTTTTTTCAGCTTTTATTCAGTTCATTCTTCAGCTAATCTTAGCTGCATTGTGTGTAGTTTCTGTCTGTTACCTCGCTGTATGTGCCGTCGGGGTTACATACAGGCACAAAGACGTGCCTCTTGGCCTGCTGCTCTGTGTACTTCTTCTCTGCTACACATCTGGAAGTCTCTGAGGAGCACCACAAATCACCAGAATCACCAAACATCAGAGCAACTCATCACTCAAACCACAGCTCAACTATTTTCTTTTGCACCACAAGTATGAAGCCAACATGCTAAAAGAGTCGGAGGGAGATGTTCAATCTCACAGATGATGAGGAGGAGGAAGAATTGGGGGGGAGACAGCAGGGGAAATGGTTCAGGACGTTTTAAAAGCTGCAGATAGCTCTGTGGCTCAGAATAGAAGCGGGTCCTGCAGACCTGCAGTGCCTCGTGGTAAAACCATTACTGAGAGAGACGGCTCGTTTTCATCCTGCAGAATATTCCAGCCCAGAGAAAAGAGCTTACTCACAGGAAAAATCCCCCTGAACTCCAACCAGCTCAGCTCAAACTGTCCCCTCATTATGCTTTTACTCGTTTGTCTGTTAGCAAAATATCTCATGAACCACTGGACAGATTGACTCTCAGCTACACAGACATGGCACGATATTTAAAACATCATAAATTGATTTTAAGTTATTACACACACGCTTCAGTCGTTCCACAGGTGACCCGGCTCACCTGGCCAAACAGAACCAGCTGTGCAAACACTTCAGAATCCTTCAGCGGCGGTGAGTTTGAAGGGAACTTGTTGTGACACAGTGAAGCTGCGACACAAAGCCTCACACTAAAGCAGTGACTCATTGAGTTAAAAAAAGTAAAAAAATAAACATTCATCACTTCGGTAAAAGAGCTGGCGTTCAGAGGAGTGTCTGTTAGAAAGATGCAAGAGGATGGGTGCTGTTTTCTCTCAGTCTGGAGTGTGTGTGTGGGTGCGTGTGTGTGTGTGTGGGCTGGTATTCCCTACGTTGTGGGACAGTGTTTTTGGCATACACACCTACTTGTGGGG
>JARVJO010000001.1:20720217-20751479 GCA_031762555.1 Cynodonichthys magdalenae
GTTTAATGTGAGAAATCCCGGGTTTAATGTGAGAAATCCCGGGTTTAATGTGAGAAATCCCGGGTTTAATGTGAGAAATCCCGGGTTTAATGTGAGGAATCCCGAGTTTAATGTGAGAAACCCCGAATTTAATGTGAGAAACCCCGAATTTAATGAGAGAAATCCCGGGTTTAATGAGAGAAATCCCGGGTTTAATGTGAGAAATCCAGCGTTTAATGAGAGAAATCCGGCGCTTAATGAGAGAAATCCCGAGTTTAATGTGAGAAATCCAGTTAACAGGTTTAAATTCCTGTTAGTGACTCTGAAAAAGATCCAGTTACATTTAAAAATTAGCAGCTTGTGTTTCTGTTTCCCTAAAATTTGGATGTAAACGTTATAAATGCTGCCGAACGACTCCAACATCTAAAGACCGTTTTTAAGACTAACATGATGAAAAGCTGTTGCTTGTGTTTCTTGTGTTCCTCAGAGACCTGCAGGTGTTTGAGGAGCTGTTCAGCTTCGCCTGTCCCAAGTTCTTGTCCCCCGTGGTACCAAACTACGACAACGTGCACCCGAACTACCACAAAGAACCGTTCCAGCAGCAGCTGAAGGTCTTTGCTGAGGAGGTGCAGCAGCAGGCTCAGCTCTCCACCATCCGCAGGTAAACCAGCCCCCCCTCAGGTGCTGATGATGTTTGTTTGAGCCGCTGGTCTGATTCCTGTCCTTGCAGCTTCTTGAAGCTCTACACCACCATGCCCGTAGCCAAGCTGGCGGGGTTCCTGGACATGTCTGAGCAGGAGTTCCGCATCCAGCTGCTCGTCTTCAAGCACAAGATGAAGAACCTGGTGTGGACCAGCGGCATCTCTGCGCTGGACGGAGAGTTCCAGTCTGCCTCCGAGGTGGACTTTTACATCGACAAGGTCAGCTTTTAGTCTTCCTGCAGGTTTATTCTTCAAAATACAGTTGTCTAGACTCAGATTTTCAGTTTTGCAGATTTTTGATTCATTCTCGTCATCGAAGCATTTTTAAATTTACTACATGAAGTCTGTTTTATCTTTATTCTGCAGCGGGGGTCTGCAACTCTTACAATCAAAACATTTCTGCCACTTGGCTCACTAATGAAACGTTTGTGGAGCGTGCTACAGCTAATTATCAACTGCTGGTCTGTGGGCCACTTTGAGTTTAAAGGGGGGCCTTTCTGGCCAGAGAGGATGACGATAAACTAAAAACATGTAACTTTTAATGTTTATTGTTAATTTTACACTTTACGACTAAGGAAACAATAAAATCCATGTTAACAACAAAAATACAGGATAAAGTTTATAACAAGTTTGATAAAAACTACAACTAAACTATGCAGCCGTACCACCCTGAACACGTCAGGTCTCAGCTGCTAAGCAGGGTCAGGCTTGGTTAGTACCTGGATGGGAGACCACCTGGGAATACCAGGTGCTGTAAAACTAATGTAGGAGTTGCTCACATTGGAACACTAGCAAGAAAACAACCTTTGACTGTAATAGGTCATAAGTCCCCTTCTATGAAGGATGAACCCCTATGCAGGCTTTTTTTTTTTCATCTAGTCCAGTCTGAAAGGTTAACATGATGGATTTGAGAGAAAAATCATATTTTAAGACTGGATTATTGTATTTTAAGTTGTATTATTGAAGTGGCTAACAGGCTACTAGCATGAGCTAATCAACGTGTTTCACTCTTTGTATGATTGGCATTGATCACATATTTGTAAACAAACTGACAGGAAAACTCAAAGCTTTTCTGCTGTGAGCATAAAACCCCCAAATTTATTCTCCAGTTAGCTTTGATTGAAGCCATGTGTGGCCCCAGAGCTGCAGGTTGCAGACCCCCAGTCTTCGTGAAAAATATCTTATTTCAGAGTTTAGGATAAAATTCTTAAAGATTTAATCTTTAATAAAAGAGTGTAAAATGTTCATTACTATAAACATTATGTAACTTTTGTTTTGGCCTGTATAAAGAGCTAATTTTGTATCTTTCTGTTCAGGACATGATCCACATCGCCGACACTAAAGTCGCTCGTCGTTACGGAGACTTCTTCATCAGACAGATCCACAAGTTTGAGGAGGTCAGTGGTGAGATTTAACCGTACTGTGGGTCGTTGTCAAAGTTAGGAATGTTTTATTTAAATGCTCAGAAAAATCCTGTCTCCTTACAGCTGAACAGGACTCTGAAGAAAATGCCCATCACCACGACTACGACGACGACGACATCATCATCGAGCGCCACGAGCCGATGAATCTGACCAGAAGAGCCGAAGCTGACCTCGTGGACTGTTTGGTTCTAGCTTAACCTGGCAACAATAAAAGAGTTGAGAAAACATCAAAGCGGTTCCTGTTTTTCACCAGCAGGTGGTGCTGTTCAGCTGTGGCTCAGTTTGTTTTATATCATAAAGAAACTAAGCAAAACAAGCTTTGATCTCCCTGCAGACAGATCAGTTTTTTATTATCACATCTCATCCCACAACATGAGTCCTGAAAATAAAACCAGATCAAAATATAAAAAACAAACACGGCACTCAACAGAAACAGCTGCAGCACAAACGAAACGAATCGACGTGTCACCAAAGCACACAACACTCAGACGCCAAATGTTATTTTTCTTTCAGAACTTATTCAGTTTGTATCAAATAAAACTGTTCATTCGGAGCATGGCAGTGAAGTCATTGGGCACATCGCCATCTTTGTTTATAAAAATGGTACAATTTAATAATTTCCATTTATAAATAATTTTTTCTTTGACCTTCAGTCACAAAAAAAACAAATGTTCAGTTTTGGAAGTCCTGTCGATCACAAAACGTCTTTTTTATTTTTTTCAATCCTCAGTCGTTCGTGGCCGTTTGCTGGTCTGGGTGTTTATTTTCTGAGTGTTTGCAGTCGGCCTGATTAAAGGTTAAAATGAGGCACCTGTTGATTCTGAGGTTCAGTGTTTTTCCACCTTTAGGCTCAGTCTGTCTCTTCAATGATAATCCTGCTGCTGGTAGTTTCTCGTTTTGCAGACCCTCGTCCTGTAAAGGCCGTCAGCTCTTCAAGCCCACCCAGAGGTGAGCAGATGTTTCTCTCAGACTGCACACACTCCTCTGTCGCGCTCCGGATCGTACCGGGTTGGCGGTACGGAGGCTCGAGGACACCCGTGCGAGCCGCCTCCCCTCGGGGTGCTGCTCTCAGACCAGCGAGGCCTCGGCTAGTCATAGCTCCGTGACCTCAAGGGGGCTCTCGGACAGCACGTCGCCGTCTTTGTGGCGGTGCAGGGGGGTGGACTTGGCCGACTCGGTGCGGGCGTTCCGCTCCGAGTACAACACTCCGTCGGCATCCAGCGCCTCCAGGGAGCGCGCCAGGGCCCGCTGGTCGTCCTCCGGCAGGCTGTTGAGGTCGGAGGTCAGGAGCGTGCCCGTGCTGCCGTGGACCACATGCACGCCCTCGGGGCCTTTCAGCTCCATGGGGAGTTTGTGCTTGAAGCGCAGCGTGCCGCGGCCGCCGCCCACGCTCAGCCGCTCGTCCTCGTCGTCGTCCAGATCGCTCTGGATCAGCTGCAGGAGGAGAAACACAATCAACCAAACCTGAAGGTTCAGAACGGCGGGCCGACAAAAACAAGACAAACATGAGAAGTTAAAGTCAACAGAAAACACCTCAAACTTAAAGCATCGCCTGTCTTTTATCAGAGCTGAGGTCTGAGTTAACGAGTCACAACAAACCTGTTTATAGGTGACAACCGAAACGGTAAATTAAGATGAACGTCCAAGAATTACATGAAAGTTTAGGTAAAATTAGAGGAATTTGAATTTTCTGCAATAAAGCAGCGTTAATGATTAATACTAAGATAAAGAAAAAATGGAAAAAACTTTACAATTTGTTGTAAAGTTGAAAAAATACATGTTTGTTGAATCAAGCTTTTGAAAGAAGCAGCTAAAATTATTGCAAAAAGGTGAATTTAGCTAAAAATAGCCAAAACAAAAGCATAAAAAGCTTAAATTAGCACAAAAACATTAGCGGAAGAGTTAAAAGAACAGACAAATAGCTGAAGATAAATTCTCAATAGTTCATTATTTTATTATAATACTTAAGTAGAAGCGTTGGTTTTCACTACTTTGGTAATTATTTTTAGCCAACTTTTTGTTTCTACTCTATATTTTTCAAAAAGCTAAGTAGAAAGTCTTATTTAATTCCAGGTTGTTAAAAAATAAATATATGTGCAGCTAAAACAGGTGAGCATCCTAAATGTTTTAACATCATCATTAGAGTTATTATGAACTTTAAAAAAATGTTTTTTAAGGGAGCTCAGTAAATAAGACTAATAAATGTCCTTTTGGAAAATCTAACTGCACTTTTACTTTTAATACTTCAGTACATTTTATGTCAGAAATTTACCTTTGATAATAAAGTAAAACAAAAATCAGATATTAAGAGTTTTACTCAAGTATACTATTCTTAGAGTAGACTTTAACTTTTACCAAAGTAATTTTATAGTAAGATACTTATACTTTTACTCAAGTATTCCATTGAGGTACTTTATACAAGACTGAAATTAAAGTAAAAAAAAAAAAAATGCAGAAAAGGTTGAACTATTTTGACGGATTTGAAAGATGTTAAAAACGGCTCCGTTCATTTTCAATGGGAACAAAAATCTAGAGATCTCAGAAAGTAGAAACAGCTGCAAAACCAAAAGTCAGAGCTGGCATGTCCCGAAGGAGCCGAACGTTTCCATGTTTAAATTGTTGAAATAGCACAAAAATTGTGGAATTAGTCACAATGTTCGTCCAGAATTAGATATTTTGTTGACAGACTCGAGCTTCAACATCCTCGTAGGCTTTCTTCTGCGGCGAGTCAGTAAACACATCACAGCAAAAGGAAAAGAAAAGCAGGAATTTCAAGCCTGGATCTGATTAGAAATCTGGCAGGAGGGGTGAAAGAAGCAGAAGCAGCTAAAATGTGGCGACAGGAAGTCAGGAAGTGTTTGGAGCAGAAACAGGAACACGTCAACCTCTGATCCCACCTCAGTGATGGACGACACGTCCCCCTGCGTGGTGGAAACGGTGACGAGTCGAGCTGCAAAGAGCTTTTTCAGCCTCAGGTAGTCGTCTAGGACCACCTTGAGCAGAGAACCCTGACGGGACAGTACTCTGGATCAAACAGGGTCTAGATTCCAAGTCACCCCCCCAGCTAACAGTCGGAGTGTGTTTTCTTTAGCTCCGCCCTCATTAAAACAATAAAACGTACCTTGATAGGCCCCTCCCTCATGATCTGACCCAGCTTAGCGATGTTGTCGTACTCCTGGATGGCGGCTCTCAGGTACCGGTCGTCCTCGGGTCTGGCTTGAGGTTCTCGGCCGAAGGTGCCGTGGGTCCTGGCGGGGCTGTTCCACAGGTCCGTGATCTCGCTCAGGTTCTCGGGCAGGTCGTCCTCGTGGTCCGCCTGAGCCGCCAGCTCCAGGTTCCGACAGAACGGGTCCAGCCAAACCGGGTTGGCCCTGCCGAGGCAAAAACGATGCAGCTTCTGTCAGCTGATTCTACACATTCAGCTTCATTTTAGCTCTTCAAAATAAAAGCTCTTAGCTTGTCTTTTCTCCCACATTTTTAAGTTCAGACTTGTAGTTTGGAGTTTCCATCAGTAGCTGTGTTAGCACCTTTCAGCATTTCTGCATAAATTATCTAATTTATTACACATTATTGTTGTGATTATTCTGTTAAAATCAAAACAAGCCAACAGTAAATAAAAGCCCAAAGTGGCATAAAAAGGATTTAAGTCCCAGGATCATTTCTCCTGGTTTCATCCGTTGGTTTAATGATAATTCTGTGAATTTCTGCCTCTCAGGTGAGGAAAAGCAGCCGTTCTCTCACCCCTCAAAGGAGTACTTGTTGGTGTTGGGCATGTCCAGGATATCCATTAGACCCTGGTTTCCTGTAGGACAGAAGGCAAATTATTGTTTGCTGATGTTTTGGAAAAGATAGACTCAAGCCTCGCTAAAGCTAAAGTAAAACTAAGTCAAAGCAACAAAAGGTTAACTAAAAATTTAAAACCAAAAGTATCAAAATGCTAGCTAGATGTAGCAAAGGGCTAGCTTAAAGTAATAATATGCTGGCTAAAAGAAGTATAAGGTTAGCTAAAAGTGGCAAAGGGTTAGCTTGAAGTGATAAAAAGCTGGCTAAAAGTAGGATAAGGCTACCTAAAAGTAATAATATGCTGGCTAAAAAAAGGATAAGGCTAGCTAAAAGTGGCAAATGGCTAGCTTAAAGTAATAATATGCTGGCTAAAAGTAGGATAAAGCTAGCTAAAAATGGCAAAAGGTAGCTAAAATTAATAAAATGCTATCTAAAAGTAGGATAAGGCTAGCTAAAAATGGCAAAAGGTAGCTAAAATTATTAAAATGCTATCTAAAAGTAGGATAAGGCTAGCTAAAAGTAATGAAATGATATCTCAAAGTATGATAAAGCCAGCTAGATGTAGCAAGAGGCTGGCTAAAAGCATTAAAAGGGTAGCTAGAAGCTAAAGTTCAGTTGATGTTAGTGTCTCACCTGTTGATCCAGCAACGATTGCTTTAAGCTTTCTTTGGTGTCTGCAACATAAAAAACAACAAAAACAACAAACGGATAAATATGTTGCAGCTAAAAAGTCTTAAAAAGTAAAAAGGATCTGCAGGACTCTTACACTCTGCGATAATGCCAGTTCATTGTTACAAACAGGATTCCTGCCAAACACAGCAGCACAGCCAGGATGATGATGACCAGCTGTGAACGCAAAGAAGAAAAAAGTTTAAAAACACAGTCAGAGTAAAACTCTGAGCGGCGTGAGGCGAGGGCTGAAGCCCTGCAGGACCTGCAGCGTGGAGATGTCATCGGGCAGCTTGTCACCAACAGCCGGCTGAACGTCCACGACGTTGTACTTCCTGAACAGGTTCCTGAGCTGCTCCTTGTTCTCGTCGATCATCTGGATGACCCTGCAGAACGTGGAACATCAGGGACAGCAGACAGAAGCTAAAGGGATGAAAGTAAAGCTCCAAACCGTACGAGACCTTTCCACATCCAGGATGGTGTTGGTCTGGTTGTTGACGACGTGGATCAGCATGTCGGTCTGAGCGTAGCTCACTCTGCCCTTTTTGTCCACGTGGAACTAGACGTGAACGGGACACGTGTCATTTATAATTATTATATTATTACTAAAATAAATTCAGTAAAACATGAGAGAAATTACATTTTCTGTCAAAATACACTGAGAAGGCTGAGCTGAAGACTGCTGCAACTGTGTCGCTAAAGCTAAAAGAAACACTATCTGAAATTTAAAACAAGCTAAACGTAGCAAATTTTAGCTAAAATGGCAACAGGCTAGCTGAAAGTAATAAAATGTCATTTTAAAGTAGGATAAGGCTAGCTTAAAGTAATAAAATGCTATCTTAAAGTGGAAACAGTCCAGCTAAAAGTAATAAAAGGCTGGCTAACAGTAGCAAATTGTAGCTAAAAGCAGCAAAAGACTATCTAAAAGTAATAAAATGCCATCTAATAGTAGGATAGGGCTAGCTAAAAGAAGCTAAATGTAATACAATACTCTCCAAAAGTAGGACAAAGCTAAAAGTGGCAACAGGCTAGCTAAAAGTAATGAAATGCTGGCTAACAGTAGCACATTGTAGCTAAAAGTAGTAAAAGACTATCTGAAAGTAATAAATAGCTATCTAAAAGTAGGACTAGGCTAGCTAAAATGAATCAAATGTTAGCTAAAAGTAGCAAATATAGGTAAAAATGGCAAAAGACTAGCTTAACGTAATAAAATTCTAGCTAAAATTAGCAATTTGTTGCTGAAAATGGCAAAAGACTAGCTAAAAGTAATTAAATGCTATCCATAATTAGTATAAGGCTAGCTAAAATTAATGAATGATAGTTTATTGATCCCCTGAAGGGAAATTACAGAAAACAAAAGTAGAAAAAAGGCTAGAAGAAAAATGTTTTGTAAGAATTTGAGGAGATCTTGATGTGTTTCTGTGGGAAAGAAGCCGAACCTGTATGTCGTCCAGGTTTACGATGGCTCCAGTGATGTTGGACAGCAGGCTGATGAAATCATCCTGGTTCTCACGAACCCAGTCAGGGATCTCGTTAAAGACTATCTTGACCCTCTGGTCGTCTCGGAGGATGTAGATGTTGACGTTGGAGGTGGCGCTGTGCCCGGCGAGGTCGCAGGCTAGAATCTCCAGCTGAAAGTATCCTGGACTGTAGGAGGTGAAGAGGTCGTAGGTGCGGATGATTCCATCTGACAGACCTGTCGTCGTTACAGAACAGAGGAGGAAACGGTGCTCAGATCTTAGAAATCGTTTATTCAAAATGATTTCAGTCGGCTCACCGATGATGAAGATGTTGCCAACGTCTTCGCTGCCGTTGCTTTGGGTCTGGAAGTAGCGGATTGTAACGATGTGGTACTGGACCAGGCTGTTGTTGCCGATGTCGTTATCTACAGCCAACACCTTGATGAGCTCTGAGCCCACCTTGGCGTTCGCTGCCACTCCTGAAACAAAGACAGTAAAGGAGAAGGATTAGGTTCTGCACCGGCCAGCGGGCCCGGTTCTGCAGCAGCAGATCACCTGCGGTGTACTCAGCCTTGGTGAAGCGTGGAGTCTGGTCGTTGATGTCCTCTAGTTGGATCTGGACTTTTAGAAGGCTGGGGTCAAGAGCGGGGTCCAGGGCTCTGACCTGTAATGACCTCTGACCTCTGGGAGGAGTCCAGCTCCTGTTGCTGGAAGCTTTGATGATGATAAAGTAGACCGGGATGACCTCCCTGTCCAGCTCCTTCAGCGCCCTCAGTTCTCCATCCAGACTCAGGGCGAAGTTTCCATCGTTGTTTCCTCCTGCAGGAAGAGATGAAACCACAAAAACGTCTTCATCAGTCTCAAACTTTGATGTCCCACACAAGGACCAGATCAGTGAAAAACGTGTCCTCGTCCTGGGATTGAGGACAGATTTTTATCATAATATGAAAAATGTTGTAAACACAATTAACAGAAACTACACGGCCTTAATAAAGTATTCACACCCTTTAAAGTAACCACCGAAAACAGCAAAATATTAGCTAAAAGGCTAGCTAAAATCTAAAAGTAGCGAAAATGTTAGTTAGGAGCTAAAAGTAGCAAAAGATAGAAAAGCAAAAAATAATTACTAAAGACAAAAAATTTTTTTCTTTTTTAAATAAAAATCACAAAACAGTGGCTAAAAATACCAAAACAGAGGCTGTAATTAGCAAAACTGGAATTTAGCTAAGAGTTGCTAAAGCTAAAATGACAAAAAACAGATGCTAAAATAAGCTAAACATTAGCTAAAATCAGTGCTGATTTTTTCCCCATGCATTTTAATGACTTATGCAGACGACTGGCTGATTTACATGTTTCTGTTTCAGAATATCTCAAGAAAATACTTTGGATTTTGGTGATGGAAACGTGTCAAAATGCAGATTCTGTTCATGACCTGCAATGAAATAGTAGACGATGGCGTTGGAGCCCTCATCAGCGTCCACCGCTCTGGTCACGTTACCAACCACGGTTCCTGGAGGCGACTGTTCGAGCAGCGTCAGCTTCTGGTACGCCAAGCTGCCATCCTGAGGTGACGACACACACACACACACACACACACACACACACACAAAGAGAACATTACAACACACACAGTCCAAAACCCTGGACACAAACCAGAACTCAACCCTCACCGGTGGTTTGAGGAAGACTGGTTCATTATCGTCGATGTCCAGCAGCGCCACCTGCAGAGGCTGTGTGGTCTCGTACGGCACCGGCTGACCCAGGTCCCGGGCCACGATGATGAGCTGAGAGAGAGAACCGCGCGCACAACGTCAGACAGGTGCAGCCGTGCTGCGTCCCCACCTGCAGGAGAACGGCCGACTCACGCTGTAGAGCGGCTGCTTCTCTCGGTCCAGTTTCACCGTTGTGGTGATGACCCCCGACATGGCGTTGATGCGGAAGTTCTCCCAGTCCCTGTTTCCCGCTCCTGTCTGCAGGAAGGCGTAGCGAACCTCTCCGTTCACCCCCTCGTCGGCGTCGGTTGCGTGCACCTCGTAGACCGGCAGACCCGGCGGCTGCTCCTGCAGAAAACCAATGGGTGTTGGTCTGAACAGAAAATGTGTTTTCTTGTCTCTCTTCCAGAGGAAAATACACCTGGACCAGTTCTGTGTTTGACTGGGTCTCTTTCCTGTCCCCCAAAACCAGCGGGTCGAGGCAGATGGCCGCCTGTCCTGAGTCTGGTTCTGCTGGAGGTTTCTTCCTGTTAAGGGGGAGGTTTTCCTCTCCACTGTCACCACTGTGCTGCTCAGGATGGGAGACTGTGATGAAGTGAAGATTCTGCTCAGTCTGCTGGCTTCTTCTTTAGCTTTTATTGTTTTTTGTGTACAGAGCCCTGACAAACAATTGTGACTTGGCACAATATAAATAAACTGAACTGAATTGAATTAAACTGTACATATGGTTTTGTGTCTCACTAATCACCACAAACCACAACAAGTCTGGTATGGACCGATCTGGTACCTCAGTGATGTGAATGATGGTTCCGTTAGCCGGCCTGACGAACACGGGTCTGTTGTCGTTAACGTCGATGACCGTGATGATCAGCTCTGCGGTGCCCCACAGAGGAGGACGACCCTGATCTGTCGCCACCACCGTGAAGTTGAAGCGCTCCGAGGACTGAAGCAGGCGGCGAGAACGCACCAGACCAGTGATGGGGTCCAGCAGGAAGGCGTCTAAAAAAAAACAGGAGGAAAAATGGTTTATATGAAAGAACTGACTCAAAGAGGCCGTTTGCTACTTTTAGACATTCCTACCTAACTGTGGTCCGATCATGGTGTAAATGAGCACAGCGTTCTGCCCTTCATCCAGGTCAATGGCTGTGATGGTGATCACTGACGTACCGCTGGGTTCGTTTTCAAACACGCTGGTGTTGAACACTTTGGACGTGAAGCGTGGCTGATAATCGTTGACGTCCAGAACCGTCACCAGAACCTGATGTGGGGTACGATCAGCAGATAAAACGTTGGACACTTACCAACAAGATATCAAATTCAAAGATGTATTTCTGGTAAATTAAACACATTTCTCATTATTCTGAGATAATTTTCTTTCTTCCGTACGGTTTTCAGTTCATAACTTGTTACGCAATTTTTGTTCTGTTTCAAAAATTTATATATCAAAACGTTCAGCTCATTCAGGACATTTCAACTATGATGTTTGGTGTTTCAGCAGTTTATATATTTTGAGATATTTATTCCATATTTCTGACATGTTGCTCATTGAAAATGAATGGAGCTATATTCAACATCCCTGAAAATGTTTATAAATATTTACTGAACTTTTTACATTTAGTTCTGGTTCCATTTGTTTTTACTTCATTCAGAATCAGAATTGTTGATTTTGGTTTTTGTTAGCTTTCATTCTAACATTTTCTGCTGTTCTTCTGCTAATTTAAACCTTTCTGTGCTTCATTCAGCATCTTTCTGATAAATGACGTTTGTATGCTTCTTTCAGCTGCTTTCTGCTAATGTAAGCTATTTTCTGTGTTTTAAGCTACTTTTTAGTTAACTTTAGCTAATTTGAGCTTTTTTCAGCTAAATTTACCTTATTGTGATGATTTCAGCTTATTTCTGCCTAAATTAGCAAACATGCTTCGTTGGTGCTAAATTTAGCTATTTCTTTTTAAGCTATTTTTAGGCTAGTTTCAGCTTTTTTAGGTATTTCAAAACAAACTGTAGCTGCTTCTTTCCTTGTTTTTTTAATTGACAATTTTCACTCTCATATCCTCTGTTAATTTTAACTTTCATCTACTTTTACCTTCTTTTTGCTAATTTTAGCTACTCTTTTGCTCGATTTAATTTTTACTATCTTTCTATTGATTTTTCACTTTTGTTGTCTTAATTCTAGCAAAAATCAGCTGTTCAAATGAACTCACAATAATCACTTTAAACATTTTCAGCTTCTTCAGCAGCTTTCAGCTAAAATCTTTCAGTTTTAAGCAATCACTGCATTTCACAGTATCTCTAGTTTTATCCGTTTTGTGCTCAATTCAGTTCTTTCACCTTCAGCTAAATCAATTTTAAAGATACTGAGCTACATTTTGTTGGGGTAGTAGCCAAGAGGGTTCCCCACCACACACCAAAAGCTAATTAGAATGTCACGATGGCTGATAAAGATAAAACAAGCTTTTTCTGCTTTTTAAACTATTTTACTAGAGAATTTTCTGATAATTTTAGCTACATATCTGCTCTGTTTGGCTTGTTTGACACAATTCAGCTATCTTTCTACTGATTTATAGCTTTTGTTTTTTTTACTTTCAGGATAATTCAGCTGTTCAAATTGATCTCACATTAACAGTTTTGCTATTAAACATTTTCAGCTTCTTCAGCATTAAGCATTTTCACAGGAAATGCACATTCTTCGGTATATTTTGTGATAAATGACAGCACAGGTCGTTCTACCTGAACTGCATTCTCTCTCCGGTTGTTTGGGATTCCTCCAGGGTTGTCCCGGGCAACAGCGGTTAAAGTGTAGTGGTCCTTTGTCTCTCTGTCCAGAGGGGACAGGATGTAGATCTCTCCCTTACAAAAAGGAGAAGGAATGATTAGGAAGGAAGCACTTAGAGGGAGGGGTGGCGTTATCAGGACATTACTTGGACTCTGCGTTTATGACCGAAATGGAGCGCAGAGCTAAAATATGTAGCGTGCCCTCAGGACACCCAGAGGTTTTGTTTAAAGTTTCATTTCCAGGCAGGATAATGTTCGGCATCGCTCCAAGAGAAAACACAGCAGACTGTTTTTACCAGTCAATACATGTTTATCTTTGGTCTGAGGTCCTGAAGGGGAAATATCTGTCATTCTCTGTGGACGCTGCAGATAAAAGATGTTCACAACAACTACCCTGAAATTAGGCATTGTACCTAAAATAAAAAGAGTTCTGATTTCTGCTTCGATAAGAAGTGGTAAAGTGAAAGTTCCGTTAACTCACGGTGGTCGGTCTGATGTCAAACTTGCCCTCTCCGTCTACCAGGCTGTACTCGATGACGGCAAAGAGTCCAGAATCAGCGTCTGTGGCTCGGACCCGAATTATGGTGGTGCCCAAGTTCACATTCTCAAACACAGGCACCTAAAATATAAAAAGCAAGACAAACTTAAGCTCAATAAATTTAAAATCCAACTAATTAAAGCTTGATTTAGTTGATTAGAAGTTCTTTACCTGATAGGACGGTTGGAGAAAGATGGGGTTGTTGTCGTTGACGTCTACGATTCGCAGATAAACCGGCAGCTCGGTGCTTCTGGGAGGGGTGCCGTGGTCCTGAGCCCGTATGGTGAAGTTCAGCCACTGCACCAGTTCATAATCCACCGTCTGATTGGCTACAATCTTTCCTGTAAAATTTAGTTTCACAGTTAGAAAGGTCATTTTCTGTGAAAACGCATTTATCTGTGGTCCGTACCAGTGGAAGGGTCCTCCAGTCTAACGTAGTACCCTCTGGGTAAGTTGAGCAGCTCGTATGTGACCTGACCGTTGGGACCTTTATCTGGATCCACGGCCGACACGGACAGCAGCGTCGTGCCGGGCTGAGCACCTTCCAGAATCTGCTCGGTAAAGTTGGTCACCCCGAAGGGTCGGAAACGAGGGGCGTTGTCGTTGACGTCCAACACGTTGATGGTTAGCCTCGCTGCAGAGACGGGATCACAATACGAGTGACAGGAAGCAAAAATTACTAAACTTTAGGTAGAAATGATAAAGCTGCCTCCTTTGGTTCATTAGGGCCACCATGGTAACCACACACCTGTGTCTGTCATTCCCTGACAGTACTCTAAAAACAACCAGACCAGAAAGTAAGCCTTAGCCACCGTGTGACAACTATAAGTTGTAATAATTATTTTTTTGTAGTTTGCAGTGTTTTATGTAGCAGATATAATCATTTACTTTGGTTTTGTAAAGAAACACAGATCAATGAGAGTGAGCACTCTGGTGGGATTTGGGAATGAAGGATATTTTGTGATTAATTAACTGAATTTTAGATAAACGTGTATATTTTATACTTTGTGATCGATTGTAATCATTAACTTTAAACAGTTTGAGAATCTATAAATATTTAGTTTAATGCATGCCTCAAGAAAACATTGAGGTATGATTGGGTTTTGTATCATCATTGTAAGAACACATAAGCTCTGAGTGAACAGTAAACTAAATAGTTTGAGAACTGAATCGATTTCCAGTGCCTAATTCAGGCTTTCAAATGAACGTTTCAAACAAATGGTGACCCCGACGTGAAAGCCACATCAGAGCAGTTGTTTAATCAAGTTATCTAAAGTAAAGCCAATTCTTTCTCAGCAGCATTTTAAAACAGTAGTCCACGCCTTTGTTACCACTCACCTGGATTATCGTAACACTTTTTCCTGTATCTCTCAGCTTCAGGGGGTACAGAATGCTAATGCACAACTTTTAACTGACACACAAAAGTTTGATCACATTTCTCCCATTTTAACCTCCATGCACTAGATGGCTGTTTTAGGATTTTTAGGATTCATTTAAAATTATTTTATTTGCCTTTAAAGCTTTTAATGGCCTTGCCCCGCCCCATCTGTCTGAGCTTCTATATCTTATATCCCCTCTCGATCCCTCAGATCAACTGACGACGACCTGTCTGTTTTTAAATCCCCTTCTTAAAACCCATCTTTTCTCTCTGGCCATTGGACATCATTTGTAATGTCAAACTGTTTTTATTTCATTTTTGACTGGCTGACTGAATGTTTTATTATGTGTACAGCACTTTGGTCCTGTGGGTGTTTAAAGTAAATCCTACAGCAGTGACAGGAAAGCTGGGTTAAACAAGACAAAAATACTTACTTTTTGATGAGTAAAATATTTATAATTTGTGCGAATAAGAAGAGCTTGTTTTGAAAACTGAGAAACTCTACAACTTTTAAGGTGGACTTACCGTTGGGAATACTGACTGACTTGTCAATAATGTCACTTGCGTTGTCATGAACCGACACGATGATCTCAAACGTAGCTACCAGCTCTCTGTTGATTGGGTTACGTACAAATACTGCACCTAGAAATTCACCAAGACGTGTATTTTTTTTTACCTAAATGTCACTTCTGAAAAAAAATTCAACATCATTAACTACTGTGATATCAGAATATTAATCTGGGTTTTACCTGTGTGTAAATCAATGCCAAAGGATTCCTGTAGGCCAGCTACTGGGTTGTTCCCATCATCCTTTGCCTCCACGGAGATGATGTAATACTCAAGTCGTGGGTTTAGATCGGGGTCTTCAGCTGTAAGCGTGGCCACCACCACACCAGGCGGGGTCGACTCGTTCACGTTGATCATGGTCACAGGTTCTAAAAAACGTGGTCGTGAGTCATTAACGTCATCCAGGATGACCGTCAACGTGGCCGTGCCGGACAGAGGTGGGGTGCCGCGATCAATCGCCATCACGACGAGGCGGTAGGAGGCGCGCTCCTCTCGGTCCAGCGTAATGTTGCCCACCAAGACGGCTCCGGAGAGCGGGTCGACCACGAAGCGGTCCTGAGCCCCGCTTTCTAACCGATACATCAGCCAGCCGTTGGCGCCAGAGTCAGCATCAGTGGCGGACAGCTGAGTCACCACCACACCTGGAATTGATGAAGATGCACATGAATTGGATCTTTGGGATATAATTGGAGAAACCAAACTAAACCACGCACCAGTGGGGCTGTTCTCTGGAAGATGGACACTGAAACTGGGTGGGTTGAAGATAGGAGGGTTGTCGTTCTGGTCCAGAATCGCGATCGTGAGGGGGACGCTGTTGTTTAACTTTCCGATGTCCTCCCCGACTATAATCAGCTCAACCCGAGGATCCTGAAACGCCTCCCGGTCCAGCTTTGCTCCCTGACGCACCAGGATGACACCTGGAGGGAGGAGCTAAGACTTACACTTTTTCTTAATTGTCTTCTTTGGTGACCCTCTGCAAGAAAAACAGTGTTACCGGTGTTGGGGTCGACAGTGAAGAGGTCCACTCTTGCTCCCAGTAGCCGGTACGTCACCACGGCATTAATCCCGATGTCCTTATCCTCAGCCAGAATCGGTCCGTTCAGAATGGTTACGGTGCTGCCTGAAGAACGGGCAAAGGTTGGAAAAAAATCTTTTGATCAGCAGACACTCGGTCTACTTTTAGGACCAGACTTGAGGTTTGCAATGTATGGAGTTTTATTTTGGTCATTTTTAACACAAAACTGAAAACGACTGAATTAATATAGAAAATTGATTAAAAAAAACAATCTGTGGATTCCCGTCAATAGCAAAAACAGAAGGTATAGACTGAAAAAATGTGGGTAGAAGCTTTTACCAGTGGGCACGGTTCTGCTTATGATTTGTCACGTTACACATTTAGATTTGATATCTGTGTTGAAGTTTATTATTATCGACTGTAAATCTGACAAACATTACTCCTGCTGTCACACGGTGGACCAGACGTTTATATGCTAAATATTAGTGGTTTAGATTTAGCTTCTGAAACTAGCTTAAAGCGTTAGTGGAACTAAGAACTTTGTGTAGCGGTTTAGGTGTTAATGAAGCTAATGTTTTGGTTAGCGGAGCACACCACTGGTCCTTTCTTTGTTTTTTAAATAAACCTTTCTTTCTTAAGTCAGTTTGTTTCTTTAATTTTAAACCACTTCTTTGTAAAAGTTGGAAGGAGTTTAGTGTTAGCTTTATACATTGTTAATGTTGTGTTGGTTTTAGCAACAGCATAACATCTAGAATTTTTAAATTTTTATCAAGAAATATTTTTATTTAATTCGATATTGTAATAGTTATAAACATTTCTATCTTTTACAGAGTCTATTTGTTAAATCTGTTGATGTTTGGGTTTCCTGAGCTATGCCTTAGTTCTGCTGCTAAAAGCTTAAATTGTTGATTTTTGTAGTGAATTGGTGCCGTTTAAACAAAATAAATGATAAATGTCACAGCAGCGTTGGAGAGTTCTGTCAAAACTTCAGCCTGCTCCAGTATTCAAAACACTCGAGTTTAAATCTATCAAATCATTTAAACCTTGAAGATACTAACAGCTGTCAGTCTTTCTGTGACCTACAAAGTAAAAAAAAAAGTGATCTGTGTATAAACAAAGTCAGGAAGTGGTGAAGACGGGGTTACAGTGCTCTGCTAGGTGTTGCAAATATAGCTCCCCCTCCTGCCTCGACACACGGTACCTGCTGCAGAGTTCTCCATGATCTCAGCTCTGTAGCTGGTCTTTGTGAATATCGGCCTGTTGTCGTTCTCATCCAGGATGGTGACCACCAGGAAGTCTGAGTCCTGATGGAACGAAGACACAGAGATGACCGTGAGACATGCATGTTGATGATTTAATATTAGCGGCCCGGTTGACCCAGCAAAGATGGGCTCCAGGTCTGATCTGAATGAAGTGAAGGTAGAGGTTGTGAGGGGTGTGAAAACTTCATGATGTTGTAAAACGAAGGGAAAATACCGCAGGAAGCCTTGAAAGAAACAAACCACTACAGACTGATGCAGTGGAAGCTAACTGCACATGTTTCTGCAGCTCTGTGCACAACCCAGCAGTCTCTGTGGTTAACGTTTGCAAATTAGAACAACAGTTTCTCTTCTGTCCCACACAGGGTTTAAGTGTTCTACTTTGGTTTTTAAACTACAGCAGCTGCACTTTAAATGACTGCAATGATTTATTTACAATTACTGTATTTATTCATGTATAATACTAGAAATTTTACCCTAAAAATTATCCATAAAGTGGGAGGATTATACACAGGTTATTGATAATTAGATTTTTATGCTTTTTAAGCCCAAAAAATGATGATCATATTATAGCAGTCTGCAATTAAGCATTATTGTGTTACAGTAAAGTAAACATAATTTAAAAAAAGATTTCTGAAATTAAATTTTGATAGGACAAATCCTATTTTTTTATATTTTTTTCTTAAACATTTTGGCCTAATCTGTTGTTTGTCTCATTATAGGATTATCTCTTACAGAATTTTAATATCAGACATGTTTGTTTTTTACTTGGTTTGTAGAAAAAGTATTTTATATATTCTTATATCTGCAGCAATGACTTCTTTTTGCAGAGGTTAATATTATATATTTTGTTACACACCACATTTAGTTTTTCTTCATTTAGCATTCTCAATAACTTACTTCATTTTTTGAACTTTCTTTTGTACAAAACAGTCTGCTACTTCCTTTGTAAGTACAAGGTATGTACATATTAACATGAACATACATGTTTCTATGGAAAGTGTTTAAAAGTTATGTACCTGGAATGTACTTGGTACATACCTGCTACATACTTATCAGTTTCATACCTGGTTCCTATGAAAAACCTGTAAAATATGTACTTGATAGGTACTGGGTAGGTATATCATTCTTATAGGTTACTTGTGTACTAGGTATATAATTAGTAAATACTAGGTATGTGTCTGGTACTTGTGGGATAAAAAACAGTCATTTAAATAGGTACATACCTGGTAATATAGCTTGGTCCTTGTAGGACCAATACCAGGTACATAGCTATAAGTACAAGATATGTACCTGGTAAGTATTGAGTAGGTATCTCATATTTACAGGTTACTTGTATACTAGGTATATAACTGGGAATCATTGAGTATGTGCTTGGTACATTCAGGATACAAACCAGTCATTTAAAAAGGTGTGTATCTAGCAAATTCATGGTACTTAGGTACGTAACTGGCAATACAGCTTGGTACTCGTAGGAATTGTACAATGTATGTATCATTAAAGTACAAGGTATGTACCTGGTAGGTATTAGGTAGGTATCTCATCCTTACAGGTTACTTGTATAATAGGTATACAACTATGAAATACTGGGTATGTGCCTGGAGACAGAGACAAACCATTTAAAAAGGTTTGTATCTTGTAAATACCTGGTACTTACCAGGTACATACCTTACCAGGAACCTATAAATATCAAGTACATACCTTGTAAGTACTAAGCCGTATTATATTTTTCTACCTTGCAGGTTTTTGCAGTTTTACCATAAAATAATGAAGCAGAATGTTTTATTCCAGATAGAGAGAGTTTTTGTCAGGTACACACAGATGAAGTGTTCAGATGTGGAGCGTGAGATCAGAAGAACACTTGGACCTAACATCAGAGTACAAGATACGTTTTCTACATGACAATCCTGCTGCAGCCAGAGGACACGTGTCAATAAATCTGATTTTTCTCTGACGCAGCGTGATTGTTTGTCCTCAGTTTCTGTGACGGTGCAGGAGTTACCCGTCGAGCGTTGCGGGGGTTCTCCGGGTTGTCTTTAACGGTGATGGTGAGGACGTACTCAGACACCCGCTCTCTGTCCAGAGGTCTGTTCACCTGCACCACACCTGTCTGAGAGACACAGAGGAGTTACAGGTGGAGGAGTTATCGTTATAAATAAACTCAACGTGCTAAACAGAAAGGACGAGGCGTGCAGAAATAAAGAATACATGATAAAAGTGTTCAGAACGCATCAAGTTCAGGTCTGAAGGCAGAAGAGGAGGAAGAAGAATTAAAGAGTCAGAACTAATTCTGAAACAACTAGTTTGTGTCAATCAATGCATTTTTAAGTCATACTTTATTACCAAAACTAAGATTAGTGTCAGAAATAAGATGCTTTCAGAGTTATTTAACTTTACTGTTTTCATACTGCTTATGTATTTATTTGTTTTTTTAGTGTTTTTTTGGTCAACTGTAGCACAAAAACAACTTGAAAGTTGTCAGGACCGACCTACACTGCGCCAGCCAACGGTTTTACGATAGACCCCATATTTGAGGAGGGGGCTCCATCTGAAAAGGGGGGTCTGGACATAGAAAAATGCTTATAATAATAGTAATAATAATAATAAACTTTATTTATATAGCACCTTCCAACAATGCTCTGCACTGACCAAAGTGCTTCACAAAATAAAACAAGTAAAAACAAATCACAATATAAGAGTAAAAAAAAAAACAACTACAATAAAAGAAGGTATAACAAAATGTTTAACTCAAAAACTATCCAACACAGGAGCTTCAGATTTTTTTGTTGATTAGCTCTGATGGAGGGCTATCCATCAGGCCCACCAATGAGCCCCACCACCCTCCCGACCCCCACCTGAAACAATAAATCTGTTCTGGTGAGTTCTGGTGCTTTGCGTAAGTGTGGGGGTCATATGCTATGCGGTATGTAGTTTACAAACATTTTCCTCGTAGAAACACATTGAAATATTTTTAATTAAATAAAAACTGTTCTTTTTTAAATCTGGCTTTATTTTCAACCTAACCTTTGTAGCTTTTATATTTCTATTTTCTTATGAGAATCAAGTGAAACAAAAGAATCAGATCTTGCAGTAACAGTTTTTCAAACAAAGAGGCGGATGAAAAGAGGAAGATGAGAGGCCGATCTGCAGTTACTGATTACAGATGGAACTTCGTTGGTTCTCCTCAGATTTGATTACAGCAAACCTGAAACAGGAAGCTTCATCATCCTCTAAAGGCTGCATGTTTCCACAGGATGTATGAAAGTTGCAAACAAAGTGAATAAGCTCTTTTCATCTTCTGATAAGAACGAAACATGTTCAAATCCTGATAAAAGTAAGAAAATGTTAATATTTAACAGGGAGGTGGGAGGAGCTGCCCCCGCTCGTCTCACCGTGTCGATGATGTAAAAAGCTCCATCCAGGTTCCCGGCAGTGATGTTGAAGGTGAGCAGAGCGTTGCGTCCACTGTCTGCGTCACGTGCGCGCACCTGGGCCACAGACGTGTGCACGGCGGCGGCTTCGCTCACGCTGGTGTTGTAGGGCAGGTTGAGGATGACGGGGTCGTTATCGTTGATGTCGAGGACGTTCACCCCCACCACCACCTGAGGAGGACAGGGACCGACTCTGAATATTTATTTAGAATGTTTACATTTTGTTCGTCCACGGTTAAAAGATTCATGTCTTACGAGAGAGAGTGCACGCTGAGAACATAAAACCAGAGCAGAACACAGAAGTGACACTTCCTGATTGGTTAAGAGGATGTGATGAGAGACTGCTCACCGAACTGTTGCGAGACGGCGTTCCCAGGTCCCGGGCGGTGACCGTGATGTTGTAAAAGGCCACGCTCTCTCGGTCCAGCTCCACGTCCTTCCTCACCCGAAGCTCGCCGTCCACAGGAGAAATGGTGAACTCGTCTGACGGAGACACAGACACCTCAGAGACGACGCGCCGACATAAACAAACAACAACAACAACAACCTGAAACTCACTCTGGAAATCTCCAGCGGTGATGCTGTACTCCACTTTGCCATTAAGACCGGAGTCTGCATCAGTGGCCTGGAGGGTCCAGACTCGTGGTCCCGGCTGACCCTCTGTTACATCGAAGGGTCCCTCGTAGCTGCGGGGGAAGGTGGGCGTCACGTCGTTTACGTCCAGCACGTTCACCAGAACCTGGGGGAGCAGCAGACATGACGGTGTGAAGCTGAAACTGAGTTTCACAGCTAAAACAAGCTGAACATGAGCTGAAAGCTAAAAGAAGCTGAACACGAGCTGAAAGCTAAAAGAAGATAAACACGAGCTAAAGGCTAAAAGAAGTTGAACACGAGCTGAAAGCTAGAAGAAGATGAACACGAGCTGAAAGCTAAAAGAAGTTGAACACGAGCTGAAAGCTAAAAGAAGCTGAACACGAGCTGAAAGCTAAAAGAAGCTGAACACGAGCTGAAAGCTAAAAGAAGTTGAACACAAGCTGAAAGCTAGAAGAAGATGAACACGAGCTGAAAGCTAAAAGAAGTTGAACACGAGCTGAAAGCTAAAAGAAGTTGAACACGAGCTGAAAGCTAAAACAAGCTAAACACAAGCTGAAAGCTAAAACAAGCTGAACATGAGCTGAAAGTTAAAACAAGCTAAACACAAGCTAAAGGCTAAAAGAAGCTGAACACGAGCTGAAAGCTAAAACAAGCTAAACACAAGATAAAAGGGGCAAAACACCAAATAAAAGTAACTAAATGTTAACTAAAAATATGTGTCAAATAGCAGGCTAAATGCCAAAAGAAGGAGAATGCTAGCTTTAAACCTTAAGCAGCTAAACCTTAGCTAAAAGTAGCAAAACACTAGCAAATACTAGGAAAATGCAAGTTAGAAGCTGAAAACAGCAAATGCTAGTTGGAAGATGAAAGTAGTGAATCTCTAGTTATAAGATAAAGTGGCAAAAAGCTAAAACTGTGATGTAGCAAAACAGTAATTGAAAGTAGCTGAACATTGGCTAAAATATAAGTGTCAAAAGACAAGCTAAAAGCCAGAAGGAGAAAGTTAGCTATAACTTAAAAGTAGCAAAACTTTAGCAAAAAGCACGCTAAAATATGCTAGGACTTTGCTGAAATTTCTTGAAGCTGAAACTGAGACGTTAAAATGTGAAACAAATAAAATAAAAGCTGAAATGGATGAAACACAAGCTAAAATGAACAAAACCGTAAAAATCTAAAACAAGCAAAACAACAGCCAAAAGTTAAAATTAACCTTAACAGTAGCTAAATCCTGTTGACCTGCATGAAGATACTCAAATCAGCAAATGAGCAAATACTTAAAACTACCAAAACAATAGGTAAAAATGGCAAAACAGCAGAAACCAGAAATTCACCACCAACAAAGATTAAAGTATCTAAAATCTAAAAAAGGCAAAAAAAGACAAAGATAGGAACAAGATGTAAACAGAACATTGTTTTTAAAAGGTTAATCAACCGAATCCACTTTTATCTGAATCTTCACATGAAAACCAAACTTCTGCCGGCGTCACTATAGAAAAGATAAACATTAAAAATTGTACTGTTGTGCTAGAAGTCAGGCGAAGAGCAGGTTTTGGACACTGGTCCGTTGCCGTGACGACCAACAGGTAGTGCCCGTTGCTGATTTCGTAGTCCAGCTCCTTCACCGCGGTGATCCGACCCTGAAGGAGCAGACGAGCCACAGCAGGTCATTTACGGGTCCGGCTGGCCCCACCCCCGCACCAGAACCGCGTCTCACCGTCACGTTGTTGATGTTGAACGTCCCGACCAGGTTGCCCTTGGCGATGGCGTATCGCAGGGTGCCGTTCAGACCCTCGTCAGGGTCGATGGCCGTCACCGTGGCGATGGTGGCGCCCACGGTCTCCGGCCCCTCGCTCAGCACCGTGACGTACTCCTCCTCGGGGAACTCCGGGGCGTTGTCATTCTCATCTACGACGTGGACATTCACGGTGGTTGAAGTCTTTGGAACGAAGACATAAAAATTAAAAAAACAGGAGAAATAAATAGATTGTTAATGATTGAATGGTGACGATACAGGAAATATACGATCATAGCAGGGGTCACAAGTTCAACCCTCCTGCTGTCCTCAGGTCAAAACCACCCCCAAGGCCTTAAGCATGATTTAAAAACTAAATTATTACAATTATTTAAATCTTGATACTTATTTTGTCTTTAAACAATCAGATGACAACTACTTTGTTTACATACAGAAACAGCAGAAGTGACTGAAAACTGGTCAACAATGGTGATGACCACAAAACAGCTGTTTGAGATGAAGATGGTTGACAATTTAAAAGTTTTGGTTTCAATTTAAGCCTAAATTTGTTGGGTAAAAAAAAATGCAGATTGAGTGCTTTGTTTACACTGAGTGCAGACCTGCTGTATATATGTTCTTAAGTTAAGTTCAGTGGGTTAAATTTGTTTAATTGATCTAAGGAAATGTAAAATATCCAGATGCTTTGTTTACATTGAATGCAAACCCACATTTCAGAAATGCTAATTTATTTATTGGTTTTTAAAATTGAATTTTTAATACAGTTGAGTGGGTTAAATTTGTTACATATGTTTAATTAATCTAAAAAAAACATAAAAAATGTAGATGTTGCAATTATTTAACCCAGTTATGTCAACTGGTTGTAGGTTAAATTACATCAACAAAATCCAATAATAATAATCCAACTTAATAATGTTGAACAAACTGAACTAAAGTGGCATAAATAAAATCTAATAACATCTATACTTAACAGTTTTAAGTTATACAAACTTCAGTCTAGAAAGTCTACAATTTATCTTTACTTTAATTATTATGTTAAAATGTGTGATACTGGAGTAAACTCTCTCAAACTAAACTGAAAAGTGTTTTTAATTGATTTCATGGTAAGCAATGATGTAAAGATTTTGCAATACTAGAAAGCAAAAGTGTATTTTACTGACAAAAACACCAAGAGAACAATAAATAAAATAAAGAAGGAAAGTTTGTGCAAATCTAAAATTAAAGCAAAATAAAATAAAAACCCTTCATCAAACCACTGAAAGCTTTCAATGTGTAACAAAAAGGAAACTCTTGATGTTTAAGTAAACTCGGGCTCAAAACTTTCACTTCACTTCTCATTTCGCAAAAACTGGAAGTTCTGCAATTGATCATTTTATGACTCTTTTCTAAAGAAAATAGAAACATAGCACCAACATGTTCAGATTAAATTTGATTCATTTCATTTAAAAAAACACATTCACATACAAAAAGGTAAAATAAAATAAAATAAAATGAAAGGTAGCAGAAGAAGAAAAAAAAATCTTATTTGTGCCCCTTATTTTTAACATGTGATTTATTGTTCCTAGATTTTCTTTTCCTGAAAACATTTGCCGCAGATAGTTTCATTTTATGATTAAAAACAATTAATTTTGTTTCTAAAATAAGTGAAATCACAAACTGAATGTATTTATTTTAAATAAAGAGCTTTAGAAAGTCTTAATACTGATAACCACAGTCTGTGCAGGAATTAGACGGGTCCATTTTTTCCTCCTTTACGCACCCATTCCTCTTATAAACTGTTAATTTAATCTAGAATCCCGGTTTTCTCGTGCGGGCTGCAGTTATTATGGGATGGCAGATATGATGCCAGAGGAAAGTTTCTGGCTGCAGGGCGCGCGCCAGGGGCGGAGCGTCTTTTACGCACGTTTCCTTCCTCCTTCATCAACGCGTAGCTCAGAAATCGGAGCGCACGAGAGAAGAACGTCAATCGTGTCCTCGTGAGCGACAGAAGAAGTTTCAGAACTTGAGACGAACGCCCGACCCGGTTTAAGGTCCAGTAAGCCATGGCGTGGGGAGACTCGGACCGGACGTCTGTTTGGAGAGGACGGTCCGTCCCGTTCTGGGTGGTGTCGGTTCTGTTCGCCGCAGCTGGAGGTAAGAACGGATCCAGATGATTCTTTCCTGAACTTTTCTGAATATTAAAGGGAAGCTGTAAAAACTGTAACCTGAGAGCTTTTCCCTTCTTCCTCCTGGATTTTAATATTCTGCCTCACAGCGACTCTGAGCTCAAACACTTTGTTGTTGTTTTGAGACGGAACATCTGGCGCGTGGAGCCGTTTTTTGTACGCCCTCCTTCTCTGAGATGGAAATCCACCGCAAACACGTCGAGGCTCTGGGAGTCATTTAAAGCTCAGAAATGTGGCAGGAAAAAAAACGATTTGGTGAACCTTTTTCCTTTAATGAGGGCTTCATTTGTCCGGAATGTTTCCCTGAAGCTGGAGTCAGATGTGGGGGAGGACAACAGCTGTTACCTCAGGGTGCTTCTCTTCAAACATCTTATCACTCCTCAGCTCCTCCTTAAGCCTATTTAGATAAACTAAGACCTAAAAATCTTTAAAAGTAAAAAAAAAACAAAAAAACACAAAACTTCAGTCTTAAAGAGATATTTCCGATATTTTAAAGGGCGGTTTCTCTGGGAAGAATAAACAGCTGGAAAAATATTTTCTATAAAAATACAATGAAAAGAAGCTGAAACTGAGCCAAAAAAGCAGAATATGAGCTAAAAGCTAAAGAAAAAAAATAAATTTGCTAATTACTGAAAGTAGAAAAGCATTAGGTAAAA
The DNA here is from genome assembly GCA_031762555.1 of Cynodonichthys magdalenae. Classification (NCBI taxonomy): domain Eukaryota; kingdom Metazoa; phylum Chordata; class Actinopteri; order Cyprinodontiformes; family Rivulidae; genus Cynodonichthys; species Cynodonichthys magdalenae. The sequence continues at coordinate 20,746,071 of JARVJO010000001.1, forward strand.
GCAACCAAACACTAGCTGAACGCTAAAAGTAGTAAAACCTAACCAAAATAGCTAACAGTAGCTATAGTTCATTTGTTGTATATGTGCAGTTTTTTAAAATTGTTTATTTAAAACAAGCAGTAGGTAGAAGCTAATCATAACAAAAAGTGAGGTAAAACAGTAGCTAAAAATGGCATAAGATTAGCTAAAAACTGCAATAGCCTAGCTAAATACCAAAGTAGTGTAACACTGGATCACAGAACTGAAAAAGCTAGCTAAATACTAAAAGAAGCAAAACATTAGATAAAACAGCACAATATTAGCTAAAATCTAAAAGCAGTAAACGTCTACAATCTACAGCAATTAAAGTTAACTAAATATAGTAAAAGTAGCAAAACATTAGCTTTACACTGCAGAAGGTAAATAAAGATAAAAATATCATAGAAATAGCTAGAATCTAACAGTGAAAAAAACACTAAAAACCTAAAGTGGCAAAAATGTTAGCTAAAACCAAGTAGCAAATGTTAGCTTCCTGCTGCAAGAAGTAAATAAATGTAAAAGTATGATAAGGATAGCTAAGAGCTAAAAGTAGAAAAACACAAAAACCTAAAGTAACAAATTGTTAACCAAAATCTAAAAGTAGCAAAACGGTAGCTAGAAGCTAAAGAAGGCAAAAAGCTAGCTAAATGAAGCAAAACATTAGCTAAAAGCAACAAAAGTCTGCTAAATACAAAAAGCAGCTAAATACTTGCTTTAAAGCAGCAAATGGTTATCAAAGCCGAAAGTAGCACAGGGATAGCTAGGAGCTAAAAGCAAAACACTAGCTGAAAGTAGCAAAATATAGTAATTAGAAGCTAAATATTTGAGTGAATTGAAGAGATTTTATTATATTTCTATATAAAAATGTTGGTAAACAAAGTGAAATATTTAGGAACCTATAAAAGCACCTATTCCCTAAATTAACATGACTGATGAGCTAATGGCTAGTCTGAGCATTACTTAGTGAAACATTTAAGTTTGTTTTAGGATTCAAACTACCTGTTCAGATTTAAACTCTTTAAACTGAGACCAGAAGAAAACAAACTTAAATGTGTTTTCATTTTTTTAATTAAAAAGCTGTCTGCGGAATGTTTCTGAAATGTTCACGCTGGTTGATTTAACCGTCCTAATCTCCAACCTTTATTTTCTGTCTGGTTGGGAAGTTTCCATCTTTTCAGCACATGTTGAAAACAGCTGTTCTGCTAATAATGGATTTCCACTCTGCAGAATCCGACCCGAGTGGGACCCGGCTGCAATCAGCGCCTCCCCTCTTCCTCTCAGATAAGCGTTGAGTTCCTCGTGGCGAACAATGGCACGGTCCAGAAGGGTCAATAAAGTGTGCCGAGCAGGACGCCTCTCTCCCCTGTTTTCTCCTCCGGTGCATCGATCCGGAGCTAAACGAGTAAATCTGTGTGAGGCAGCAGGTTTCTGTGGTTCTGACTGACGGTAAAGAACATTCGGCTGAGCAACAGTTGCTTTAGCTGCATGTGCCTCGGTATTAGCAAAAGTGTGGAGGAGGGGGGGAGACTTGTTGGTTGAGATGTTTCTATGAAGCATCTTTTTTAAAGGTCTGGACATTTTTTTCATGAGTAACAAGATATGATGAATGACATCATCGTCAGTGACCTTAATGCTGGGAACACTTTGTACCCCCCTGAAACAGCCCAAAGACCACCACGTTCAGAGTCTTAACTCATCAAGTTAAGGGACAAACAGCTATTTACATTAAATTCTACTGCTATTTACAAAAACAAATAACAGCAGCAGCTAGCTGTAGCACTACCATAGGAGACACTTCCAGCAGATATTTTATATTTCTGATCATGTAACAGAAAATTATAGCTATAAACATGAGAAGAAATATTTATATAAATGTTTTCACAAAAAGCTGCTTATAAATGGCTGATTTAACATTTAAATTTAAACCTTTCAATCAGAGTGTTAATAATAATAATAATAATATTAATAATGACATTTCAGTTGGTTTATAAGTCCTAAAAGACAGCAGAGATCCTGTCCTCCTGAACACGCTAACCTGCTAACATGTAACCACTTCCTGTTGTGAAGAGGTACGCAGGTCTCAGGTTTGAACACTTCCTGTTTGCGCCAACACCTGAAACTTTACTACTTCTGTTTGTTTCAGCATTGAGACAATTATCTGTTCTTAGTGCCCAACAGCATCCTGCAGAGAGGAGGAGTAAGATGATATGCTAAAAGCAGTAGCCAAAGACTAGCTAGATACTAAAGTAGTAAAGGTTAGCTAAAAGTAGCAAAAGGATAAAGAAGCAAAATGTAGAAAGTTGGAGAACTGTTGCAAAAATCTTAAAGTGGCAAAAGGTAAGCTGAAAATAGCAACTGGTTACAAAAAGTAGCAAAAGGCTATAAAAGCAAAATGCTAAAAATGGCAGAACTGTTGCTCAAACCTAAAAGTAGCAAAAAGCTATAAAAGCAATATGTCAAAAGTAGCAAATAAAAGTGGAAAAACATTTGCTAAAAGTAGAGAAACAGTAGCTAAAAGCTACTGGCTTGGTAAACAGCATAAAAAGATTAAAATAATAGCTGATGTTTTTTAAAGATTGTAAATATATTTCTATAAACTATTAGCAAATAAAATTAGAAAACCTTAAAAGTACAAATGTAATAAAAAAAAACAAGTCATCCTCTCCTGGATGAGCCAAACTTTTTCATTGATAAACAGCTAAAATAGAAAAACTAAACATGCAGAAGTAGTTCGATTTAAAAAGTCATTAAATACCCAGAGAAGAATGAATGCTGACTCAGCGTTCAGACTTTTTGTTTTGGAACAAGAAACTGTCTGTGGTAACGGGTTCTGAACAGGTGGCACTGAGACCTAAACCCAAAGAGGGTCTGTTTCTAGACCCTGGGGGTCTGTCAGGATCCTGGGAACAGAGATCACGGGAGCAAACCCATAATTGTTTCTGAAACCAACACGTTGGCTACGTGTTGGCTCTCACATCAGAACAGCTAAAGATGTAATTTACTCTGGTCAAATTAAAAGAAAATCACCAAAATATCAGAACTGAAGCAAAACAACAAAAGCAATGTTTACGAGAGATTCTGTTATGTAGATGAGGAGGTGAGGCGAGTGTGAACTCTTCCATTGTTCCACCACGGAGAGCGGAACTGTTCCACCTTAATCACCTCCACCGTCTTCCTATTGCTTCACTGCAGACAATAGATTGTTCAAAGTTTAGCTGAGCACAAAGGAACTCATATTCTGCAACACACACACACACAGGATTGTTTTTAAATCCCTGTGGGGACTGTCAGTTGACTTGTATTCATTTTCTGGTAATTGTATAGCCTAACCCAGATCATTTACCTTAAAACTAACCTCACAGGTACCTACCTGAGCCTAAAACTAACCTAAACTCAATTCACATCTTGTTCCTAAACCAAACTCCCCACCTGTTTATCATCTGTACTCGTGGGGACCGGGCATTGGTCCCCAAGATGTATTTTTCTGGAAAATGGTTCCCACGATGTAGCAAAAACGTTCCCACACACACACACACACAGGATGCACACATGGTGTGCAGAAAACATGCACGGCTAATCAAAAGAGCAAAGGTTATCGAATCTTTAGCTACTGTACTTCCTTCTCAGCTGAGACTAAATGAACAGTTAGGATGAAAACAAAAAACTTCCTCATTTGTGTTTTTGTTGACCTGAAAGGCTCGTCTTGTGTTTCAGACTTCTCCTGGAAAGTTTAAACACAGTTTATGACTAAAGCCTCGTCTAACGCTACACATATTAAAAAACCAAAAAAACAGATTTTCTGCTGCATTAGCAGTTCCCGTTCACATGGAAACTGTGTTTTTCTATCAGGAAAATGGAGATTTTGATAAATGCTTTGCAAAGTGGAGACTATTTTGAACTTATTGATGCTTTAAAATATGAAACTTCCATTTTACTCTTTTTTACTGCTTTCCGATAAGTCAGCCTAAATTTGCCACCAGTAAACTTGGATTATGAGCTGAAATCTTTAAGGAAATTTAAAAAATGAACAGTTTTGGGAGAATTTTTAGCCTGTATGTGAGTGGGCTCCTCCTCCTCAGACATTTACTGTTAAAACTGTGACCCTGGTGCTACTATCTGCCGTCCAAACCCACACATGTGCACAGCTGAACATGCGCTTCCTGTCGTCTTTTCAGAGGCGACGTGCGCTGCAACCCACTGCAGACGAACACGACTCATGAAACTCATGAAAGTTCAGCTCTTTGTATGAGTGTAAATCAGAACCATCACCATCACCTGAGCAAACAAAGGTTTCCTGAATGTTTCACAACTTAACACGTTTTCAGCCTCACCTGAGGCGCTGTATTTTGTTGATTTGAAAAGTTTTTTTCATAATTTAAACCTGAATTTTGTTTCTTCTGGTTACATTTGTCCGATATTAATACTTCTTTGTAGGTCAGAAACGTTTAAGAGCCAGAAAAATCAAAAACAGGAGATCTGAAAGAGGTTTATTCAGCTGCATTGTTCCAATAAAACTATTGTTTTTAAAGTAGGTAATGGTTATTTTCCATTATTGCATGATTTGCAGCTGAACAGAAGAGGATGTGGTCAAGCGTGAGTAAACCAGGGAGTTTGTGTAATATGTGAAAAAGTCTCAGCTGTCTTCTTGGTTTCCTGGCTACACAAAGAATAATAATCATCATCAATCATCAACAATAATCTGTCTATGTGCAGCTATTAAAAGAAAATAAACTTTTTGTAATAATAAAGTCACAACGAATTCAAACAGGTATCAGTCTGATCTGTAGCTGCACCTCCATCCGTCTGACAGGAACTGAAGCTTTTGGTTGAAACCAGCAGACGCAGCACAGTTTGAAGCACATCATGAACTCTCAGGAGGAGAAACAAATGAGCCAAAAGTATAAAAAGTACAAAGAAAATCTGTTGTGCTCTGGTTGAGATTTAATGAGGTGTGGTTGGTGTGACGAGATGTGGTGTCAGCCAACTTTAGCTATCAGATCCTTCAAACAGAGCTGTGATGTCATGAGTACTTTGATAACTGAACTATTTTTATTCATTCATAAAGTAAGTTGAATTAGTTTTAGTTCAGAGTATTTGTACGCCTTGGTCCTGAGATTAGTTGGATCGGAGCTGGATTGCCATGTTGGTTACCTTGGTCAGTCGTCGTGGAGAAAGGGTTGAGTCTGAAGGCAAAGTTCTGGATTTACTGCTCCGTCTACGTCCAAACTGGGGGTGCAACACCACATGTATCTGTATGGAACCGTTCAATACACTGTGTATGGAACAATACAGAATTTTAATATTTATTTCATCAACTTGTCTTCTGGAGATGCTCTGTGTTGAAGGATCAGTGGATCTGTGTTCGACTATTCCACCTAGGCTGCATAGTGG
>JARVJO010000001.1:20779229-20794024 GCA_031762555.1 Cynodonichthys magdalenae
GGCTGTGCGTGTGACAAGGGGGCATTTTCATAAACCCAATTTGTTTTACACTGAAAAAAGCCCGTCAAGCATCGGCTGTTTTGTGCTCCTTCATTTAATGGCTACATAATTGGTGAAAATGCCAAACACTCACTGCTCAACGCACCAGATTCCACTTCTTTCTGCATGTATGGAACAGAAGCCATCAGCTGTTTCATTTCATAATAAAAAACATAAAGAAAAGAAATGCTGAGTGATGAATTCTGATGGAGTTAGCTGAAGAAGCTGAAACTGAGTTAAAGCTAAAATAAGCAGAAAACCAGCTGAAACTGTCCAACCAAGTTTTAGAATCTTATATCAAACAAAAAGTATTTTTTATCTTTACTAAACAAGAACACAATGTGTTAAATTATTAAAATCATTAGCCTGTCTTACCAAGTGCAGGTCTGCCAATATAGTAATAAATCAATTTATTGCCTGATAAGTTAAAATGAGGTCGATAAATTTATTTACCAGCTTGTTTGTTTTCTTTATGTGTCCCTCTCTTCTGCTCCTTAGCGTACAATATACAGTATTAATTTCATAAACTTCATTTCACAAGCGGAACTGCCGGTCCGTCCATAACTTTACGTAAATTTCTTAAACTTCAGTAAATTTTGTAGGTGGTGTAAAGGTGACTGCAGTTATTTCATGAAGCCAGAGGAAGACACATGCCATGTCACAGCTGCAGCAGGTGTTTTTGTGTACGTCGTTACGATCTCTGGTCCAGGTCCGTTCAGATAGTTTTTTTACGTACGTAAATTTTAGAAACTTCCATAAGCTTCGTAAACAGGAGGGAGTAAAGTTATATTACTTTATAATTGTCTCCAAACAATATTATCATTTATCGTCCAGCAAAACTTGTTATCCTGACAAACAAGTGCAACAATTTCACTGCACTACTAGATAATTTCACTCAATCTGAGAAAATTCAGATTATAATCTAACATTTTTACCCTTAATTTGCAATGGCTAATTTTTGCAGTGTAGCTAAATGCAAAATTGATCTAAATTCAAGCAGCAAATGGACAGCTAAAAGCTAAATGCATCAAAAGGCTACCAAAAAGCTAAAGTAGCAAAACGGTTAGATAAAGCTGTAAATTTGAACAGCTTGGCTTAAAGGTAAAAGTAGTAGAGGTGGTAGTTTTTAGTGGGGTAAATAACAAATATTTTGAAAAGCGTGAGGGTTCCTACAATTTAAGGCAAGTTACATTTAAGACTTTTAATTCAACTTTAAATAAAATAAAGAGCAACTTCACATAAAACACGATTAAAAAAACAAAGTTACAATTTTACCCAAATGTTTATTTTAGCACAAAACAACAAGCTGCGAGAAATATTATTTTTTAAAAATGTAAAAATTATTATTTTAAGAAATAAACTTTAAATGTTACCAAATATTTAAAAAAATAAACCTTAAATGAATGAATGAATTATTTTAATATTTGAGACGAATTAGAATCATCCTACTTACTTAATGTTAACTGAAAGATTGATTTAAGACTTTTTAAGGCCTTATTTTTGGATTGATGAATTTAATGCCTTTTAAGATGTTTTAAGGATTTGCAGGAACTTAAAGCACTTTACCCACAGCCACACATCATCTGGACCTGAACCAGCTAACTCATGTTTCCTCCATCCAGGGTCGTGACAACATGAACGCCACTCATCCAGACTCAAACATCACCCTCGTCCCTGACGGAGCAAACACCACCCTGTCCAGCCTGACCTCCCCCCCCAGCGTCCCTCGTCCTCCGGCTCACCCGTCGACCCTCCACGACCCAGAGTTCACCATCATGGTGGTGCTGGGCTTATCTCTGATGTTGGCGGCGTTGGCGGTCCTCCTGGCGGTGCGGCGGCGCTTGGAGCAGGACAGGGACTCGGAGGCGAGCTGCGTCCCGGGGGAGGGTCTGCCTCACACCGAGCCGCAGCTCAAAGTGTGGAAGAGGCTGGGCTCGTACCGACGCTCCTACAACGCCTCGTTCAGACGACCGCCTCAACGCAGACCCCGCCAGCAGACCAGGACCACCCGGTCTACGGGCTCAGAGACCGGCGTGGAGCTACAGCTCACCACGCCCTGTCTTCTGGACTATGTCACTGAAATCTGACTGGCACCTTTTTTAAAGGAGAAACCTTATAATTAATGATTTCTACAAAGATGGAAGCACTGCTCGGTGCCCGCCACCTTTCAGGACACAAATCTAAACTGAGAAACCAGGAAGTTTAAGACGTTTTGGTCAAATCGGGACAAAACTGGTTCTGCAAGTTTCGCTTTTTAACCCAAAATCCATAAAGCTGACTGAGTTAGAGTCATTTTTCATGACGTCTTGAACCATTTTTACTTGATTCCTTCTGATAACTACAGAAAATATACAATAATCACAGCAGCAGAACTTCCTGTAATGATTGAATTAAGCCTTAAAGATGGAATCTAAAAACCAGATTCTTCAGCAGGTCTTCAAAAAGTAAAACGTTTCAGATTCACTGTGAGATCGTTCGTACCTGCAGGATGCTGGATCCTTGCGGCACCGTCTCCAGCACGCTGGTCTCGTAGCTGTTCTGGAAGAAGATGGGCTTGTTGTCGTTGACGTCCAGCAACTCCACGAAGACGGTGGCGGTCCCGGTCCTTCGGCTGCCGGCCGGACCGTTGTCTGCGTGGAAACACATTCATTTACAGAGTTAGCACGGTGGCTATTACCAGGTAGCATCAAATAAAACCTTCTGATCTAATAAATTCATTTTCACGTTGTTTATTTTTTCTGTAGCTCTTTTACAAACTCACTACGTCTGCAGACTGTGTTCTCATTTACTTTATCAAAACTTTTTTATTTTTATTCTTTTCAAAACAGTTCATTTTAGTCAAATTACTGCAGCTGTGCAGAAAACTTGTCTTTATGTTGTTTATAAATAACTGATGTAAAACAGCAGCTTCAACATATTCTAACATGTTTAAAAAGCATCTAAAACAAAGTTCATCTCTATGAAAAGATCTTTCAGTTTCAGACCCACCTATAGCTTCAACAACCAGAGTATACGCAGCCTGGGTCTCTCTGTCCAGGCCCACCACGGTCCGAACTACTCCGTCTCTGAAGCCCACGCTAAACTTACCATCTTGGTTCCCTTCTAAAAAAAAATCAAAACAAAAACTGAACTAAAGATTTGCAATAAAACACGACACAAAAATACATGACAGCTGCAAAAAGAAGAAAAACTCAAACTTACTTATAAACATAAGAATGGATGGTACCAAATATCCACACAGTATGTTGTCTTTTAGAAACTCACAGAGAAAAGAAAATCTACTCGCTTGTAATTGTAGCGTTATGAACAAAAAAAAGTTCAGTGAAGTTCAGTGGAAACTCTGGAGCACAAAGGCTTGTGTTAATGAATAATAACTTTACAATCTGTTGTGTGTTTTCGTTCACTTCAGGTTAAATTTCAAAACGTTTAGAACCTGATAAAGACCTGATCGGTTTTATTTTGTCCTGACACAAGTTGGGGCAGTGGAAGCTGATTGGTTATCCTGAGGCTGGGGGTTGAATCAATAATATCAGGACAGTTTGCTCACTGAAGCCACAGTGGAAAACAAGGAAAACAGCATCAGAAAAGCCGAGAACTGAAACAGAACGGACGAACACACGTTGACCTCTGACCTGTGATGAAGTAGCTCAGCTCGGCGTTGAGGCCGGTGTCGTTGTCGGAGCAGAGGAGGCGCGACACCACGTAGTTTCTCGGGACGCTCTCCAGCAGGGAAACGTTGTACAGGCGAGGGTTGAAGGTAGGAGTCTCATCGTTTACATCCAGAACTGACACACACACACACACACACACAGGGATAAAAAAAACACAAGGACACAGATTAAAACACAAAAAACTAAACTGGGTCTGGTCCATTAGAGAGAAAACGACTCGTCCACCCTACGCAGTCCCACCAGGAGGTGGCAGCACGTTTCTCAGCAGCTTCAGGAGTCAGAAGACTTTCAGAAACCCACACTTCTCACCCGAGACGGTGAGCGTGGAGGTAGACGTCCGAGGGAAAATCCCCGCATCGTAGGCGATGATCCTCAGAAAGTACTGTCCGATCTGCTCCCGGTCCAGGACCACGGTGGAGGTGAGGACGCCAGAGGAGGTGTTCAGGAAGAAGTCGAGGCGAGGCATGCCCACCTGCAGCGCCAAGGTGACCTGACCGTTCCTGCCCTCATCTGGGTCTTCTGCTTGGACCTGAAGGATGAGAAAAGATCCTGAGAATCTGGGCCCAGATCCAACCATTCAAGATGAACAGATCCAGATCAGACTGCACGTCACACTGAAGGATGGCAGGTTTGGAGCAGCCATGAGGTCAATTCAAGTAAATTTATTTAAATAAAACAGAAACAGAAAACACCAAGACTCTATTTTTATAATCTCTTAACCAGTCGTAACATATCTGCTACAGAACAAATTAAAAGTAAAATACATTTCATGTGTTTTACATTTAAAACCTGATTTGAAAATAAAATGTCGACCTTGAAACATAAGAAAAAAGTTTAAAACTTTGCTTTCAGGAGAAGCTGCGGTTAGTTTAAATCAATGTTCCTCTGCTCGTTTAATGATCTTTTGGAAATATGAAGTCTAAATTCAAGTTCAAATTGTTTTTTAATTATTACAGCTATTGAAAGGATTATTATTATTAATTTTGCTTGTATGATTCAAAAATCAGGTAAAAAAATCAATAAATAAATATAAATCAACTACATGATGAATGTTTATTTGAAATGTTGGGATTTATTTTAAATCATATTTTGTTCTCGAAATCCATCAAACTGCTGGAATCAGAATAATCCAGATTTGTTGGATCAAAATGATCCCAATCCCACTAAAAAAGTTAGAACAACAAGATTAAAACCAGGATTAGATTACATGATCTAATCCAGTGGTTCTCAAAGTTCAGGTCTTGACCCCTTTGTGGGTCATAAAACATGTAAGGGTCCCCAGATGATTTCCAAACATAAATTTAAATGCAAATAAAATGTTAATAAAATATTTTCACCATAATAATTAAAAAAGATAATAATAATAATCATAATACTCATAAATAAATAAGATGAGTATAGTTTTTAGGTTTGTTCATACTTTTATTAAGCGAATGATTTATTAGCAAAGTGTAATCTGGAGTCACAAGTTTCTGCAGCTGTTATTTTGTGAACTACAAGCTAAACAGTTTGAAAACCACTGAATCTTATCTGATTTCGGAACAACCCATTCTCCAAAATCTGACTGGATTACCTTTGATCAACCAGCAACAAGTAAAATAAAAGGAAAAAAGTTGAAATAAAACTTGCTTTTACCCTAAAAACTGACGTTCTAATCGGTAAGCCCTCCGGTATTTCAGCAACAAATGGCAGATTCAGGAAGGTGGGGTCGTTGTCGTTCAGATCCAGCAGGTTGACAGAAACTGTGGCGCTGGCTGTCGCACGCAGTTGAGGTGTGCCGCCTGCAGAGGGCGCCAGAGGGACAGAAAAAGAAATTCTCATGCTGCGTCTCACTGTGACACGAGTTCATGAATTTAAAAAGACCTCATGAGGAACATGCAACTCCAGGTGGAGTGTTTGGAGACAGGAAGTGAAGTCCTGAGCACTCACGGTCCACAGCGGAGACCACAATGGTCCTCATGAGGACCGCGTCTCTGAGGTTGGAGCTTTCTCGGTCCAAGGTGAGACCGCTGGTGCGGATCTTCCCCGTTCTGTTGTCAATGGTGTAAAAAGGGTTCTCTGGACTGATGCTGTAGATGATTGTCCCGTTTTCCCCGTTGTCAGGGTCAGAGGCCAGCACCTGGGACAAGACCAGAGAGAGGGACGTTATTCTGGGTTTACTTCAGCTGAAGGACAGAAGAGATTTATGACAGAAACAAGAGAAAAATGAGGAAAATAAGAGGGATTAAACAGTATTGATAATAAGAATATCCTCTCCTCACAGACTGAACTCTGCGTCTCATCCGTCAGCTAAAATGCTAACAGCTTGTTTTTTTGACACGAGACCATGATGGATGATAAATGCAAGGAGCCCAGCTAAAAACCACCAGCTGATTTTTTATTTTTTTTAAAGAGCTGATTAATTATTCAGTGTGTGCTGACTAAAAATGTTGGAAACTGGTTAATTGGTCATTAGTGGAAGAAAGGCTTTGCTGTATTTAATTATTGAGAAGACACGCCAGGCAGGCGTCGTGCTGCTCCGTTGATTAGCAAACCACACAGATAAGGTGATATAATTTATAAAATAAATAAAAATAAATAAAAAAAGTCTGAATGAAGTCCGTCCAGCTGATCAATTCTGGTCCGAGCAGAGGACATTAGAAGACTGAGAGCAAATATATTTGCTGAGTCGATTTAAGTGCAGAGTGGCAGAAAAGAGGAGGGTTTTGAAAGGAGATGGTTCACGGTGTGTGTGTGTGTTTGTGTGTGTGCGTGTGTGTGTGTGTGTCAGAAGCTGAATTTAAGAGCAGTGACAGTAGGGTGGGGGTGCTGTGAGGTTTGAGTGGGCTGATCCTTCTACCGGGCACAGCGGCAAAATTCATCGGCTCACTGGACACCTCCAGAAGGACTCAGCAGGTGGCCTCTGGTCACCATAGAAACGCTGGTCGGACCAGAACGGCACGGGGGCCAATTACAGAACTGTAAGCATGGATGGTCAGATTCATTGAAAAATGGTTGGGGGGTGCCGGTGTCTGAGAGATTCCCGTACAGTATGCGTTGCGCTGCAGGATGCGCCGTGAAGAAAAATCAACTGAAGGATGAGCTCAGAGAAGAGCAACTGATTCACGCTTTTACTCTGAAAGGCGGCTTCTCACTTCCTCCTCTGCCTAGCAGCTGAATCATTTGCAATGCATACGACCGCAGGCTATGCTTTAATTAGCAATCAGACTCCCTTAATTACACTCAATGACGCCTCTTTAATTAATGGACAATCAGGGCTAAATCACAAACAACACATTTGCCAAAGACACCAGCAGGACGACGGAGGGAGTTTCGGCTGATAGTTGACTTTACTTTCTGATGACCTGTGCAGTTATGGATCTTTGTTCATCACATTTACGCACAAATTCCTCCTGGTTTTCTTCTGACGGCCGTCCTTTTAGCTACCTGAGTCGGTTTTTTTGTGTTGGCTAATGTCTTATAGCTGTGTCGGCCATATTGAATCAGGTTGACGCTACCACACCAAACGTTAGCTTTAGCTGTTAGCTTGAACAGGTTGGACTCACTGAGATGACGTCTGTGTTTATCGGACTCATTTCCACCACGTTGGCGTTGTACGGCTCATCTCTCCACGCAGGAGCGTTGTCGTTGATGTCCAGGATGGTGATGTTTACCTGGGATAACCAGGAGAAGAACACATTTAATTAACTCATTTAACATTAACAGCTTCATTATTGATAAGTTATTTAGTTATGTGGTTAACAAGCAAAATGTTCAGCTAATATTTTTACATATGTTTTTATAATCTCAAACTTGCTCTGTTTTTGTCTTCAAAGGCTACATGTAGTTTTTAGCTAGCCTTTTGCCACATGGAGCTTATAGCTAGTTTTATTTAGATTTAGCTACCATTCTGCTGTTTTCAGCTTTTAGTTTGTCATTTGGTATTTTTAGGTTTTAGTGACTGCTCTGCTACTTTTAGTTCTTATCTAAACTTTAAGTCTTTCTGCCTTCATTTAGCCTTTTGCTACTTTTAGCTAGTTGATTGATAGTTGGAGCAGATACTTTTAGCTTTTAGCTAACATTCTGCTACTTTTAATTTCCATCTAACCTTGTCATATTTTAGGTAACATTTACTCTGTTACTTTTAAGTATTAGATACTTTTGTACTTCTCTCAGATAGCCTTTTGCTCCTTTTAGCTTTTACCAAGTCTGTTGATAACTTTGAGCAGACATTGTTAGCGTTTAGCTAACATTTTGCTACTTTTAGTTTCCATCTAACTTTGTCATGTTTTAAGCTAGTCTTTATTTTCCTCTGTTAATTTTAAGTATTAGCTAACTTTGTACTTTTCTCAGATAGCTTTTTGCCACTTTTAGTTTTCATCTAACCGTGTCAAATTTTTAGCTAACTTATGTTACTTTTAAGTATTATTTATTTTTTTAACTTCTTTTAGCTGGCATTTTGCTCTGGTTAGCTTTTAGCTAATCTTCTGCTTTTGATCTTTTAGCTTGTTTTCGGTTTAACAACTCAGGTTCAGATTCTTCAACACATTTCAGCAGTAAGAGAACAGAAACATTATACAGAAGAAGAAAATAAATGAACGCTGTGTTTCTGTTACCGTGGCGATGCCAGTCTTCTGCTGTGGACCAACCCCTCCATCCACAGCTCTGACTATCAGGATGTACTCAGACTTCTGCTCTCGGTCCAGGAAGGCTGTGGTGGTGATCTCTCCTAGAACACAGACCCAAAAAAATAAAATAAATAAATGAATACAAACATATGAGCAGGAACTTAAGCAAACAAAAATTTATATAATTCGAGTTACTGAAAAAAAGTTGTGGATGTACAACCAATTAATATTTTCATAAGGTTTCATTAAAGGTACTCATTAGAAAGTCATACGAGAGGGACAAAAAAATAAATAAAAAATCTGCACAATTTCTTTCCCTAATATCAATGATTAATGTGTTCTTAAAATAAAAAACTTGTGACTAGATGCCAATTTCCACATGTTTATTTACCTACACAGACTGCAGCCAGCAGGTCAGTCACATGACCCACGCTCACACTTGGGATTTGGCGGATTCATATTCAGCGGGGTTTTACCTAACTGTGATTGGTAGGATTGACTTGTCTTGTGGAGCAACTAATATTGTGAACATGCAAACATAATTTATTGACTTCAAATTTTGTGCAGCTAGCACCTTCCTGTCTCAAGTTTTGACTAAAATTAAAAATAAATAAAAAAACATAGGCGCTTCCTGCCTGATCCGACCGAGCTACTCCCTGCTGCCCCCCAGCTTCTTTAAACTCCACCATCAAGCTGACCAATCACGTTTTGGGCCAACTCCTCCCACAAAGTAAGAAACTCCTACTTAGTGAATGCAGAGGTTGTAAAATCTGTCCAATGGTGCATGAGGTATGACTCTCAGCTACACTGAATTGAGAAATTTTGCTAACACTGCAGACAAACTGTCTCACATCCATACCTGAGCGAGAGTTGAGGCGAAACTGAGACGAGCCTTCCAGGGAGTAGATGAGTGAAGACTGGCCGAACTCTCGCGAGGCGTCCAAATCGGTCGCGTTCACCACCAATACAGTCGCCCCTGCAGATGGGGTGGGGAGGGGGGCATAAAGTTTCAACCTACTGAGCGAGGTGAGGAGAGAAAACATGAATCTAGAGTCAGACAGCTGCAGAGCTAACGTCCTCAGCAGTGAGCAGGTTTATGGATTAGTGGATTATCGGCCCGTTTGGCACAGAGGTTATCAATAACGAGGCTAGCGAGGGGATGAGATGCTGGTCAAAGCTGCGGGGCTAGCCCTGAGCGCCGTCTCGAAGCGCACGCCTCGGGCCTCCGAAGCTCAGGGCCAGAGACTTCAGACACATTCCTCTGAACTCCAGCCTCCGTCCAAGCTGCTGGGCTAAGTGCTCCAATAAACAGGGCATGAAAAACATGTCCAGACTGTGCAGGAGCCCAGAGACAGGAGAGGGAGGTGCTGTCAGACATCCCATCTCCCTCAAGCAACGGGAAACTAATCTATCGTCTGGGAAGAAAAAGAGTTCATGAGAATATAACAGCCGGCCATTTCCCTTAAATAGTCAATATCCTACATTCTGATCGAGCGTTTCAAATCATTATCCAGAGAAAAACAAATAAAACAACCCAGGTTAGAGGACAGAGGAGGAATAAAACATGCCGTCAGGAAGAAATAACCTGAGGAAAGTAAAACTATTTGCTGAATATGCTATTATCAATTCCACTCCAGACAAAGACGAGTGTTTGTGTTAAGCAGCTGCAGGAGGGCTGAAGACCAGGTCCTGGTGACTCAACTGACTCACCGGCAATGATGTTCTCTGGGATTTTGATGATGTAAGACTGCTGGCTGAACACAGGCGGGTTGTCGTTTTCATCCTGGAAAAAAAACAAAAAACAAATAAATGAGCCGAAATTCACATCAACAACCCGAAAAGTCCTGGACAGGAAGAGGAATGATGCAAAAACTCAGACAGGCTAAAATAAAAACAGAAATGTTCTGCTAAAAACTCAGTGTGAAAGAGAAAAATTAACAGAACGCCAGCTAAAAGTAGCAAAATGACAGCTAAACGCTAAAAGTAGCAAAATGACAGCTAACAGCTAAATTAACAAAAGGGCAGTTAGTAGAAGACAAATAACTAAAACCTAAATTAAACAAGAAAACAGTTAAAAATAGCAAAAGGCTAAATCTAAAAGTATCAAAAGATTAGATAAAACTAAAAGACCCAGGCTATACCAAAGTGCTACAGCTATCTGCTGCTGCTGCTATCTGAAAACATTCAATGACTTCAAGGTCTAACGATGCAACCTTTAAATATAATAACTTCAGTTACTGGTGTTTTGTTTTTATTTCCACACTTTTTCCATCATTGCAAAGTTCTTAAAGCAAGTCTTGATTGTATTTTTTAAATGTCATTAACTCTTATTTTATTTATTTTATTTAAACTTCTCACAGAGAACAATTATCATGTCAGTCTCGTCAGAGTTAGAGGCACAGAAATCCATTTTAAAAAAAAACAACAGCCGAACTGTCCCTTTGACACAATTACATGACGTGAAAGGCGATTTTGACACGAATGACAATAAGACGGAGCAGCGAATGCTTTAAAACAGATCGTTTCCCTCCCAGCCCACTCATGAACACAAACTGTTTCTCACCAACACTTCGAGCTGTGTGGCTTTTCAGAGAGAGGAGTCCCACTGCGCGAGCTGCTGAGAGCGTTAACACTTTACCAACAATCACTGCTACAATTATCTGTTTGGGCCGGAGGTTTCGGCTGCTGCAGAGCTTTGTGTGAGCGCGACGCTGCCAGCCGCTGATAAACCCCCGCGGTGTGAGCCACGACACCGAGGAGGCCAGGGGCTACGTACAGTAACTGTCACGCTCCTCTGGCCTTCCACGCCGTTTCTCCTTCCAGGAATAAAAAGAGAACATGTATAATAAACGGCCATCGTGGGGAAAAAAAGGGCCGGGGGGTCTGAAGACTTTTTATGAGCTCTGTCTGCTCGTTATGGTTTTACTGCTGCATTTATAGAGTCAGCAAAGGTCAACATTCATGTTTTTATGTGAAAGTTAACAGAGGAAAATGTTTAAAAGGACATCTTGAGAAATATTCTATACCCTGTCATAACTGAAAATCACAAATCAAAACAAGTTATTATGTCGTTATAATCATTTTAATGTAATTACAGCAGTTTTAAAGAAATTCAGGGTCATATTTCAGTGAGACTGTTGGAGACAAAACTGTGAGAAAATCCTCAAATTTACACCTGAAATTTCACTGAATCATAAAGTTTGAATGAAATCCCTGTGCAGCTAAATTGGGGCGATAAAATTAGTTAAAAAAAAATGATTTAAAAGTGAAAAATGGTTTTGAAAATGAAGCATTTTTTTAAACTAATTTTGGAAAATGAAAAAAAAGATTGAAACTGAACAGTAATTTTGAAAAGAAAAAAAATTATTTGAAAATTAAAAAGTATTTGAAAATAATTTTGAAAAAAAAGAATTAAAAATGAAAAATAACTTTGAAAAGGGGAAAAAAATCATTCAGGAATGAAAAAAAACAAAACATGAAAAACATTATTGAAAAAAAAAGTTTAAACGATTTGTCAGATTCTATAGCAGGGCTGTTCAACTGGCAGCCCGCAGGCCACATCTGGCCCAAGGGTGATTTACATCCAGCCCACCATAAATAAATAAATAAATTTTAATTAAATATAAAAATAGATTTTAAATCAACTGTAAATTTGTATTTAATGCAACAAAATAAAGTAAATTTGAAAAGTTGCAGTGTTTTCTCTACCATTATCGGTTGTTAAATTTGCTTTTTCAGTTTCAAACTTCTGGTCCTGCTTTGGTGTGGGGGCGGGGTCTCAGATGACAGTGGGTGTGGACTCATGACTGACAGCTCAACAGAGGCTGGACAAATTCAAGAACAGTGGAACTGAAAATGTCTTTAAAACTTAATCGATATTCTGTTTGAATAGTTTTGAAAAAAACAAACATGTTTTACTGATATAAGCTGCTTCTGTCAACTCACGATACAAATATTAGTGGGGAAAAAATATGATATTAACAAAAAACACAAACCACACCCCCTGTCATCTAAGGCCCCACCCCCGTGCCAAAACAGGCCCAGAAGTTTGAAACTGAAAAAATGTATTTGAAACAGAAAAAAACAACAAAGTAGTTTTGAACTTTCAGCTTAAATAACAAGTTTTTGAACAAACTTTATCGTCCTGATTTAACTCATTAAATCCTAATGAAATATGGGTCGAAATTTGCAGATTTTTTTCAATAAGTAACATTTTAAAGTGGATTTCTGGAGCTCTAGAATAAACTGAGAAGATAAAAAAAAATACAAAAGCTGCATAATTACAAAGACAAAGTGACTGCATGGAGTTTAAACAGGACTAAAAATAAAACCATTAACATCAGTCATGTTGCCTGAGCCCCTCTTTGTGTTTAATGAGAGAAAAATAAACAGAAAAAAAAACAGTTCAGTCCAAGCTGTAGAGTTGTAGTTACATGTTTTCATGACGGGATGAACTGACACTCTACACTGAATGCCAATTAAAATGCTACCAGACTTCAGAGAAATATGCAGGAAAACTCAAGCATCAGCATCGTGTTTAATTAGTGCCGATTCTTTTTTTTCCTCCGTGTTTTAACATTAAAACAGATTTGATCGCTGAGTGTGATTTGACAGCTGTGACGTTTTTTTTCTTCCTCCCAGATTCTTAAAATTAGACGTGAAATGAAAAGAGTGACAGACGCAGACACACTTACAGCTTAGAAATGACTCAATATTGAAAAACTGGAAGTTAAAACAAACTGAAGATCATGCATTCCTTAAAGGAACATATGTCGCCCTCCACCCTTCGTGTTAGGGTTATATCCATGATTTTATGCAATTGAAGGAAATTTTGTGAACTGAATTTAAGGTACAGTTTTATATTTCACACTTTGTGCAGCTATACGCTTTGTACAGAGAGTCAGTGTTTTATCAATATGAGGCCCTGAGACTCTAAGGTCTGACGTAAAAGGTACCGCCTCCAGGGGTGTGACCAGGAAGTTAGGGTTTCATGTGATTTTACACCTGGACCGGTCCTGTGTTTGTCTGTGTCTCTTTCCTGTCCACCAAACCCAGCCGGTCGAGGCAGTTGGCCGCCTGTCCTGAGTCTGGTTCTGCTGGAGGTTTCTTCCTGTTAACAGGGAGTTTTTCCTCTCCACTGTCACCACTGTGCTGCTCAGGATGGGAGACTGTGACGAAGCAAAGATTCGGCTCAGTCTGCTGGCTTCTTCTTTAGCTTTTATTATTTTTTGTGTACAGAGCCCTGAGACAATTGTTGTGACTTGGCACTATATAAATAAACTGAATTGAATTCTACAGGTGATTGGATCAGCCAGGGACAGACGCTGGCTGCTTGAGAAGGGTTGTTATTGTTTTTGTTCTGATAAGAACCAAGGCCCTTTCACTCACAGAGCAGCTGCTGGTTGACTGTGAGCTGTGATGGAGTCAGATTTTTGAATGAACTTGTTTAGAAGAGAATCAACTGGTTTTCTGAGAACTTGTTCCAAATTTATGCACAATATTCTAAGACTGTGAGAAATTCTTTAAAGCTATTTGCTGAGGAGGACAGGACACAATCTACAGGAAGGGGCGGAGCCACCTGTACAACACCTCGTTGGCAGCAGGAGGCAATCGGGGGCTTTTTAAAGAGACATATGCAAAATCCACTTTTTAGACCTTAAATACATTTTGTTGGGTACTTCTGTAGAAGTGCAGAAAATTATAATTTAGTCTCCTCTGGTGCTGCATAGATATCTTTCTATTCTGTTTGAGTCATATTTTTCAGCTCGTTCAGTTTTCTCTGTTACTGAACAATAAGGTCACAGGACATCCAGCTAAACAATTCTGCCAATCCGTGGTTCTGAATGTCCGATGTCTTCTGGGTCAAACTCTGGCTCCGTTATTTACATTCATTTGTAAATAAAGTGTTTCTGCGCCACGAGATAATCGTAGCTCACGTCCCAGAAAAGGGGCGGGGCTTTGTAGAGTTAAAATAAAGAGGAATTCAGACCAAAGCATCGCAGTTCCACTTTATATAGACCCCAAATGAATGATTTAAATGTGAAAAAGGATTTAAAAGCAGGATATGTCCACTTTAAGTAAAATTTTCCTTTGGATTAAAAAAATATTTATTAATCACCATTTATGTGTTTGCTAAGGTTGATTAGCAGCAGCCATGTCAACTTATCAGATCACATATAACTTATCTGGCTCAAAGTGAAAGTGATTGGGTGGTACCGGTACTTACGATCACTTCCACTGTGACGGGGACGGTGCTGTTGAGGGCCGGGGTCCCCCCATCCTTGGCCATCACCGTCAGGTAAATCATCCCGTTTGGAACCTTCTCGTAGTCGAGAGGCTTGGTGACGCTGATCACTTGGACGGGGAGGGAAAAGGTTTATGAGTCAAGAGATTTCACATTTATTATACAGTTGTGGTCAAAAGTTTACATACACTTGTAAAAAACATAATGTCATGGCTGTCTTGAGTTTCCAATAAG
>JARVJO010000001.1:20831377-20846346 GCA_031762555.1 Cynodonichthys magdalenae
AAGGTGTGAATTGAGTTTAGGTTAGTTTTAGGGTCAGGTAGGTACCTGTGAGGTTAATTTCAGGGTAAATGGTCAGGGTTAGGCTGTAGAAATTACCAGTAAATAAATGGAAGTCATTACAAAGTCCCCATAAGGATAGAAGAACAAACGTGTGTGTACTGCTAACCAAGTTTGCTTCTCTGATGTGGGACTCCTGGGGATTAACCATGCTCTCACATTATCAACAGTACTGGACTGGAAAATGAGAAAACATGCCATGATTTTGTCTAAAGCAGGCTACACACTCTAATGCACACACACACACACACACACACACATACACACAAACACACACATATACAAATAAACATGAGCAGCTATTATTTCTTCCAAATATTACAAGCTGCAATAAGTTTAATACAAAGTCCTTAAATTACAAAATGAAAGTAACCCCACTTGGAGAAATAGAGTTTTCTGTGAAAATACATGAAGAATAAAAGCCGAAAGGCTGCGGAAAACTTAAATTAGCAAAATGCTAATTAGCTAAATGCTAAAAGTAGTTTAAAGTGTCTGTGATGTGCAAAAAGTCAAAGAAAACATCTTTCTATTCGAACTTGGCATAATCCACACAATTTTATCAATTTTGTCGCATAAAGGACATTTTCTTTTGAATTTGGCTTGGCTAAAGTGAAACAGGAAGTGACATCAAAGGGGAACTCTTAAAGAAAGAAAACTCTGGTCTTTGTTTATTGAAACAATATGATTTGAACTCTGACTCTTCATCTCTCTCACAGAGACTCAAAATAATCTCAACAGATTCTTCTCTACAATCTGTTGTTAGTTATTGTTTACATGCAGACATTCCCCTTTGACATCACTTCCTGTTACTTCACATGCAAATATCTCAACAACTGTTCATCTCAGGAGCGTGAAATTGTTTTTGTGTGTTATTAATGTAATCTTTCCAAAAATACATTTATATTTAATACAAAAAACTGATGTGACAGGCACTTTAAAACAATCAAACAGAGTGAGTATGCTAAAGTGCTAAAGCAAATAACGTAAAAAAAAAAAGTCAAGTATTTTGAAAAGATACAAAAACCAAAATTCATAGTACCTATCTCCTGAATGAATTGAATGTTTTGATGTAGGAATGGCTAAAACAGCACAAAGCATTCAGAAGTAGTTGTTTTGTAAACGACGTTTGGAAAAATAAACAGAGTGATGCTGAATCAGCGTTCTCAGCTTCATAGACAGCTATTAAAGAATCTCAACAATATCAAAAACAAGGATGTAAATTTCATATTATCTATTGACAAACACATTTACATTCTTGTATCATCAACATGGAGGTGACAGCTCATTATTGAAATTCTCTCCTCGACTCACAGGGGAGGGAACAGGTGTGTGTGAAGAAGTGTGTGTGTGTAGGAGTGTGTGAGGCTCGGAGGGAGAGAGGCTTAGAATAGGAGGCAGCTGAGTGTTTTGAATAGAAAGTGAAAATCGTGTGGTTATCATGTGGGGGGGCTGCGCGGGAGATCGAGGGGGGGAAATGAGGGTTTTTTTTTTTTTGATCCGAGTTCAATGGGGCGCTCGACGAGTGAATGACAATGACTTCCTGAAAGCGACGAGCTTTCTGAGGACGGCGGCATCAGAAGTTCTCTGAGCGTAATCGCCATGACGGAGCCGGTGACATCTGTTTTCTCCTGTTTGTGACAACACTACGGGGGCGCGGGAACATTCCTGTAATATGACATGGCATGCAGCCAACAGCGCAGAGTCTCGGGGCTAAGATTTAGCATATTTTGCTAAATGTACACAAATTAGTGTCACTTTTAAAAACGACACCTTCGGGCAAATCATGTTAATGATGAGCCATCAATTATTGTCATGAAACTATACTTTTCAAAGTTTAAACTCCTTCTAAAACATGACGCCTTGTCAGTGTATAATAACTGTAAGAGATGAACATGTTAGCAAAATATCCCATGAACCAATGGATAGAATTTAATGAAACTTTCAGGAAACACTGGGGTCGACCCAATTCAAAATGGCCACCACAGCTACACATTAGCAAACACAAAAATAGCTACAACCCAGGTTATTTTACAAATACTGAGTTAAAGTTCAGTGTGGTAGTAGCTGAGAGTCATATCCGTCATATACTCTGAGCACTAACATCTAAGATCTCATAACATTTAATGAGATTAACGTCAACATCAGATAATCTTAACAGAAAACTCTGGCATGTTCACATTTAAAAGATAATTTTTTTACCTTTTTAAACTGTATTTTCTTATTTACTTAACACCAAATCTGTTGATGGTCACTCTTTGCAAACATAAAAACCGAGCAGGTGGGCAGCAGGACAGGAGAGGGCATTTATCACCTGCACTTATTCAGAAAAACATTTTTCACCTGAGCAGAAAAACCTTCAGAAGAATGAAGATAAGAGTGAAGTTCTTCCACCAGAAGATGCGTTCAAATATGCAACGTTAAAAAGGCGCAGAGCCGTGTGACGATCCGTTCAGTAGGCGACATGACAGGTGACAGGTGAGTTACATCCTGTCTCATGACCTTGACCAGAATATGAGCAGGGATGGAATATAAATGAAGGAATGAATATAACCCACAGCCTTAAAGTTCAAACATTTTAAATAAAGAGCTTTCTCAATCTGTCAGTGTTCAGAGAAAGTGTTGGGGATTACTCTTAGCTACTACCACAACAAACTTTACAGCAATATTTCAGTAATTCACAGATTTGTAGTCATTTATATGTTTATTAAAACTGACAGGCATTGGCGGCCATCTTAAACAAGACCCAGTTGTAGATGTGAAAGCTAGGGCATCAAGATTACAGTACAAATAGGAGAAATGTTTCAATTCTGCCAGAATCGGTCAAATTTTAAATTTCAATTCCTAATTTTGATACCAGTCCGCCGACTGAAAAAAGAAGCTGCTGAACACCAACAAAGAAGAAAATGTGAGCCACCAAACACCAACAAAGAAGAATATGTGAGCCACCAAACACCAACGAAGAAGAATATGTGTACCAAACACCAACGAAGAAGAATATGTGAGCTGCCAAACACCAACGAAGAAGAATATATGAGACACCGAACTCCAACGAAGAAAAAAATGTGAGGCACCAAACACCGAGTCTTACCACGTGTCTTATTCCACCTGTAAGTATCTTACCAGCAGCATGATTTAATAAAACACTAAAACACAAAAAATGAAGCTTGTTTTCGTAAATTTATAGTTTATAGTTGATTTAGTTTTTAGTCAGCCCCACTTGCATTTGGTAAGACTTCTTGAAATAAGGAAAAATTCCAGGCTAAGATTATTCATCTGCTCTCATTTAGTAATAAGTCTCAAAACAAGTTCAAAAATACTTTTTGGCTCTATAAAAGACTGTAAGACTCAGTTTGCTACCCAATTTAAACAATATAACATTTTTTGACACTGCCTCTAAAAAGAATCGGAATCTGGAATTTTTGGAAACAGGATTCAAAACAATGCCCTATATGTGAGACAACCAATTACTTTTACCTGTGCATTTCATTAAAATCCATCCACTGGTTTATGTGATATTTTGCTAACAGACAGCCCAACGCACACACAGATGCAGTTCCACAAAAATGGATATAACCTAATCATTATCACTTACGATTCTAATATGGCTGCAGCAGTTAAATCAAGAACATTTGAACAAAAAGCAATTTAATCTGTTCAGTTTTTGCCTGCGTTTTATTCTAAAATAATCAGCTTGACCTATTTTTATTGTAATAATAGCCTGACTGCAGAATTCTACAGTCGATAAGGACAGAATGAGACCTTCTGTATATAATAAAAAAGTGAGACTTTATTGTGATTGTACTTGTACCTTACCAGACACTACAAAACTTTGGATCATGTTGCGATCAGTGTTCCTGACACACTAATCTGTCCTCTCTGAGAGATTACCCAGCAGCACACTCTGAAGAGCCTCAGAGCGTCTAATTGAAAACCCAGAGAAATCCCACTGAAACCACAGTAACAATAAGAACTTCCTGTAGAATTAGAGGTATTAGTCCTGGCCGTATTACAGCCTGCCTGCTGATGCAAGATAGGTAGGAAGGAAGGACATGGAACGGGAGCATCGGGGAGTAGCGGCGCCGACGGATAAAGATACATAAAAAAAGGCAAGGATAGGGAGAGAAATAATCGCCTTTACTACTTATCAATCTGTCCAGGCAGGAAATGGCGTGGCCATACTTGTCTGACCTCTCTGCTTTGGAAGACTCAAAGATGGAGCAAGTCGTCGTCTCTGAGAGCCACTGGACTGAGCAGAGCTGAGCAGTCACACCTGTGGAAAGGTGTTCCTAAAATACGGTGGCAGATGTCTGTAGCTGTGATGTTTGACTTCAGATTTGTGTGCAATTAGGTTATCTTAATGTAGAAGTTAGAATAAATGTGTGAAAACACTGAGTCAGCACTACTGTTCTCCTGTTTTTGTATTTTTCCATGTGGTTGCTATGTTTAGCTTTTGGCGATTGTTTGGCTACATTTAACTTTTAGATTCCCATTTCCTTTTTTCAGGTTTTAGCTAACCTTTTGCTGGTTTTAACTTTGAAATGCCCTTTTTAGCTTTTAGCTGCCCCTTTGTGCACCTTTTGCTTCTACTTTTAGCTACTCATTTACCGCATTTAGGTCTAAGACAGCCTTTTGTTACTGCCTTTATTTACTTGTTTCTATGTTAAGATATTGTTTTTCTGCATTTAGATTTTGCTTTGGTCCTTTTCGTTACCATTTTGCTACTTATAGCTTTTTGCTGAGCTTGACTTGCTCCTCCAGTGGGAATTTCATGTTGGAAAGTGCGAGAGTTTCGAATTCAAGATGGCAGCTTCTAACCACAACTCAAGAGAGAGTAAAACTCTCTTATTTTTACTTTTAATATTATTTCTGTTTTATTTATTTCACTTTTAGTCAGTCAGTAGTACTATCCAGTGTTTAGAAGAGGATGTGTTAAAACGCTGTTTCTATGCAGGAAATACCACGTAGAGCTCAGTTATTTTGTTTTAAGTGCTCAGAACCTTTTGCATCTACTTTTAGCTGCACTTATGTTACTGTCAGCTTTTAGCTAACCTTACCAAGTCAGTTTCAGCTACCTTTTAGCAAAGTCACTGACCTCCACACAGAAAAAATGCAATTTCTGTTGTGTTTTTACAAATGAAATATTAAAATGGAGGTGATGCAGGAAGACAGAATCATCTGAGAAAAAGGAAAAAGAAAAATGGAGCGAGCTCAGGATGGGATTAGTCACGCCGCGTGTTACAAAGAAGACAGACCCACACAGATAAACAGCAACCTGATAAAACCAGTATGAAGATTTGCTTCTTTCTACGAGCGGCTGGACTCACTTTCAGTTTGTTTTTTTACTCTATTGTTGCAACACAAAAGGTAAATTTATTGAGGTGAGCCGACCTTTATTATAAAATTCATCCTGGTTTATTGATCTTGTGACTTTTTATGCAAAACATCTTCCCATTGGAGGCACTGTTTAAATGAGTGTGACTCATCAGGACACTCTGTTTGTCATCAGACTCCATTGAACAACTGAGGTCAGTTTGTTCGTTATGCAGATGTAAGAGCAGAACCATTATGAGAAAAAGGTAATTTAATATACCTAATTCAGTAAGTGGAGTCGCAGCAGCCTGGGAGAAAAGACTAAGCAAGCAGTTATTTGATTCCCTCGAGACGTGAGAACTTCTCAGAACAGATACCTGAACACCTGGTGAAGCTTTCTGCTTTCCTTCCTGTTGTAGCAAATGTGCCAATTATCAGCAGGAGCTTGGAACCCATAGATCGTCTTAAACAGGACTTTAGGAACAATAACAGCTATTGGAGAAACCATCCGTGTTGCCTGCAGCAAAATGAAACGTGCAGCCATGATTATAACAATGCAATTATTTGATTTGGAGAAAAAGACTCGTTTATTAAGTAGAGTGTTTTTTTTTTTTTTTCTACATCTCAAACTTGAAAGTCTAGAAATTACAAACACTTTAATTCCACTTGTGATTTCACCAGTTCAGTCCAGGACACCTCTGGGAAATCAATAACATGCTAACGTGAATGCTAATGAGTTAAAAAGGTAAGTGGGCAGGGAAGAAGGAAGTGAGGTAGGGAGAGATGAACTGAGATAGGAAGGAAAGGTAGCGTAGCAAATAGGTAGCAAGGTATGGAGGTAGGAAGGTGGTGAGGTAGGTAGGAAAGGAGTGAGATAGGTAGGAAAAGGGGTAGTGTAGCAAATAAGTAAGTACCTTTTTGTTAAGTACTTACTTGGTTACTTACTAAGTAAGTAAGGAAGCAAGGCATGGAAGTAGTGAAACCAAAAAGGTGTTTATATCCCAGGATGCAACACAAAACCAGAAACAGATGTACTGATGAGTCATCAAGACCAGACTGAAGAAGCAGAATGATTATAAACCTGACTCACATGATTGAAGTGAAGAATAACTCAAAGAAAATCAAGGTATTAATATCATAATATTAAGAATTTTGTCTCTACAAATGGAAGAATCACAAAACAGTACACATTAGGTCTGCCAAAATCTGACAATCAAACCTCAAATATAAAATACTAAATGTTCCTGATCACAGAGTCAGGAGGAAGACGATAGAGACAAGTTTTTATTCCACAAGTTTATTTTCTTTTACTTAAAGTAGACATATGATGCTTTTAAATTCTTCTGTTGAGGTCTATATAAAGCATAACTACAATGCTTTGGTCTGAATTCTTCTTTATTGGAACTCCACAAGCCCCGCCCGTTTTTGGAGGTGTGTCTCAGATCAACGCGTTTTGAAGCTGTTTCTTTAAATCCCAACGAGGTGCTCCATTTCCCCCTAGCTTCCAGACCGGTCCATTCTAGTTTCATGTTTCATAGAGGGGTTTACGACTATGTAGCTGCGCAGAAACTTTTTATTTACAAATGAATTAAAAGACGCCCACAAGGGAAAACTTGTCCATCTAGCCTTACATGTTGGAGCCAGAGTCTGACCCAGAATCAGAGTCTGACCTAGAACCAGAGGAAAATGACGACCACCAAACTGTGGTAAGTCCAGACCAAGCCCTGTCACAAATAATTTGACGTAATATTTCATAAAACGTCATAGAAAATAGAGAAAACTGAACAGGTGGAAAAAATATGACCCAAACAGGCAGCACTGGGAGACTAAATTAAACTTTTCTGCACTTTTAGAGACTTCAATTACACAACTAAATTTATTTAAGAGCTAAAAAAGTAGATTTTTTATGATATGTCCCCTTTAAGATGTAAAATAAATCACTTTTGAAATGAAAGGTTTCAATAGATTATTGCACTAATTGGTGTATAAGAAGGTTAAAATCTTCCAAACTGCTGCCTAATTTTCCCCCCATTTCCTTAAAAGTGAAAAACTATTAGATTATTACGTCATGTTTTATCTTACTGCAGAATTGTGGCGTATTCAAAATTTTAAAGCAGAAAAAGGATCTGACAGTCAGAAAACACTGCCTTACGAACAGTCTTAATGCAGTTTATTGACTTGTGAATGTGATGTTTTACCAATAATTGTTTATATTAATAAATAATATGCTGAAACATTTATTTAAAAGAAACAGTAGTAAAAAGTTCTGTTAAGGCCTCTGGTGCAAATGATCATGTTTATCTAGTAAACAACTATGTGAGCAAAAAAAATAAAACAACTTACTTTTATTTAATTAGTTGTGGGAATATTATCTTTATTGATGGAGCAATGTGGGATTTAGAGCACGATGCTAAATCTGAGCAGACTTTAGTTAGTGTTTGATATATGACGAGGTCACCAGGTTTACTGTCCACAGAGTCCAAACCCGACCCTCAGAACCAGGGATTCAGGACACGCAGCCTCTCCGCTCTCCCCATCGCGCCAAACAAGTACAGAGCTGCAGGCAGAGCGCCGCTGTGATCTCTTGTACACATCAAACCCCAGATCCACCCCCTGATTAGAAGAGGGAGAGGAAATCCTCATCTCCAGTCCCACAATCATTAGTGTTGATCACGGCTGCAATTAAACCCTCGTTTATCTTAATTACCAAACTAATGAGACGAGTCCCGCAGGAGCCGGCGCCGCTCTCCGAGGACACTTGGGGCGAGGAGCAGCGTCACGCAGAGTCACATTGAAGTCTGCAAACAAGCCCGCCCTGATCTGACTGCAGCAAAAGACGGGAGCCTGGATAAACAGAGACGTATGCACGAGTGCATGCACAACAATCTGCACACAGGTGCTGCTGGAAACCTTCCTCTCTGGCTCTGCATCACCCTTCAGCTTCCATTACCTATCAACTTTCTAATAATTTGATCAAAGCTGCACACTTGGTTTTCATTGCGGTGCTATAACTCTTGATTCTGCGGCGACTGGGAATACATCGCGCCGCCTAATTAATGTCTTTTTAATGCTCTCCTCCCTTAGAGCTTAACTCAGCCGTTCGACTTTGCAACAAACACAACACACACACAACAATACGACACGTGGCAGCAGAAGGTAAGTAAGACTGAGTAGGTGTGCGCGCTGAATGGGAGCGCGGGGTTTTACGGCGAGCTGGATGAAGAAGCGAGCTCGGCGGCGAGCTCTTCCTGAGCGTAACGGAGACGGAAAAAAAACCCAAACATGATTCACGGCTACCTTCGCGCTCCTGTTGTAACCGCACGAGGTCGGGTTCTGTCATTCAGGAGCTATAGAGTGACTCAGCAGATGGCGGAACAATGAATATCGCCGCCGTGCCAAATTCCCATGGTGCATTAGGGCTCAGAGCGGTGCCAGCCCCGATCAGCCAGCTGGTACCTCTGGATGCACCCGAGTTCCTCCGTGATGACGGTTCAAAGCTCAGCAGGAGGTTCAAGTCTACGTCTTTAAACGTTCTGACGTTCTACATTTAGAGGCATCGCGTTAGAGGCGGTGCATGGAAACGGCAAAAACTCCAAAAAAAAACTTCACAAATTTTGCAAGAGGTTTTGAGGAAGGTTTCAGATTCCAGGATGTTCCCGTCACACGAAGAGAATTACATTTACTTCTCCGCGTCTCCAGACAGCATCACCAGTACTGGTGGATGTGACAGAACTACTACAACTGGTCCAAAAGCAACATTTCTAAAAACCTGTCTCCATTGTCCTGAGATGTGTGGTTTCTAGAGGTGTCTCCATCCAATATCAATATTGGTCCAATATTAGCCAAAACATTAATATTGGATAAAATAGTTTTTTATTTAATTGTAAAATATTCTTAGGTTTAAGTTAAATATTTATGTAACCCTTTGGTTAATAATAAATAGGTCAGTTTTTCTCAAACCTACTGTTGTTTACGACTGTTCAGTGTTTGACGTTTTAAGATTCCACTACAACATTAACAAAAGTGCGTAAATCGTTCTGATATCCGGTTTCGTATCGGGAGTAAAAAGGTTGTATTGGGACCCTCCTAGTGGTTCCTGCAACCTAAACATCAACGCCTGATGACAGGATGCTTTCTGTAGCCTGGTTGATTCAGAAACACGTTGAAGAACATTTTGTTACTACTTGACTAAATGTTAGATCAAGTATTATATTTTTATACTTTCTGATCATATGGTTGAAAACAGAGAAGGACAGTTGTTGTGTCTTCATAAACAGAAGTTGGTTACGTTAACGTCTGATGTAAAAGGTACATATAAAGGCTGAATCATCATTATTACTGAGCAGAGGTTTTGTTTGTGTGCAGTCTCTCCTGGGACAGACGCTGCTTTCTGACAAGGCGTCGAGGCCTGCTGACTGCTGCGGAGTCAGAGACGGGAGTAAAGCCTTTTTTAAAGAGATTCCACTGGTTTTCTGCTATTATTATTCAGACTTCCACTCACTGATCACCCAGTGTGAACACTTATCAAGAATTCTCATTATTGAGATCATTTTTTTCCTTCTGTGTTTTTCAATCGTTCTGCAATTTCTCTGCCATTTCAACAGTTTCTATATCAAAACATTCAGCTCCTTCAGACGTTTGGTGCTTCAACAATTTATACTTTTGGAGATATTTAGCTTTTTTACTATTTTTTTCTCATTAGAAATGAATGGAGTCATATTCAACCTCTTTAAAAACCTTCATATTCATAAATCTTTACTGAGCTTTTTACTTTTGTTCTAGTTCTACTTTTTTAACTTCTCTGCTAATAACAGCTTCCTTTGGCTTCTATTTAGCTGATTTTAACTTTTTCTGCTTTTTCATCTATTATTCTGATATTTTCAGCTAATTTCAACTTCTTCTTCTGTTACTTTTTAAATTATCTTGTGTTCCTTTCTCCTCTCTTCAGATTTTTTTTTTCCACTTTATTGATCCCCTGATGGGGAAATTAATTTTCTGCATTTAACCCATCACACATGTGAACACATGTGAATACATGTGAAGACATGTGGAGCAGTGGGCTGCCAATTTTTTATTATTTTTATCTGTTTTTTTTCTGCCCCTTTCAGCTATATTTCTACTCCTTTTACTTTTTCTTTGCATATTTCTGTGTTTGTCAGCTGCCCCTTGGAGCTTTTGTTTTTTGGTTCTTCAGCAAATTGCAGCAATCATTCAGCTAAATTCCACCTCAGCTGTTAAAATTCAGCAAGTAATATTAGTTCAGCATTTTCAGCTTTTTCGGCAGTTTTCGTCTAAATTATTCAGCAATAAACATTCACACTGCAGTTTCGCAGGAAATGTAAATTCTCTAGTTTCTGTTTTTTTCTTGTTTGCAACATTTTTAAAGTTTGCAGTAAATTCACATCACAGTTGGATGGAAACATGGTTAATGAAACGCTATGAAGACCAGTCAAAAATGGGTTGATTTGTTTTATATTGAGGGGTAATGTGTCCTTAAACTAAACATTTATAATCAGATTTTGCAGCCAGCAATGTGCATTTGTTTACTTATGGAAACAGTGTAAACAAAGGTCAACGACGGTGACGCCCGTGGAAGAAGATTAAAAAGAGTTAAAAACAAAATCTCTCTCAGAAAGTCAGTCTTTGAGTTCCTGCCTCCCAAAAAGTTTTTCAACCCAAGTTTTATGGAAATCTGTTCATGAATATTTGCCATATCAGGAAAAGCAACTTCCAGGCATAAAAATGATTTTGTTGGCAGAGAAACTAAAACAGAGTGTGTAAGTATTAAAGCAGGAACACAGCCTTATCAGCGCCGAGCAAACTGTCTGCACATCTGCTTTAAAGTCAAACTGTCAGATATTTTATCACCAACGTGAGCTGTTTAATGTGGTCATTAGCTCTGACACATAATCCCAGTGTACTTCACACAACCTGCCTGTCACATCTGTCAAAATTAAAGAATCAAACTCTACAAGTAAGTCTCTGTAAATCTTTGGATCGCTTGTTTTTGCCAAAGGTAGAAATTCGTCACTCTGACAAATCATCATAATCCTGTTTTAACGGCCGCAGCCAACTTCAGAATGCAAACGTGCACTAAATGAAAGCTGACTTCTGCACAATTAAAGAAAAGCTGTGATTAAGAGGCGCTCGTGGCCAAGCCTATTCTCCACTTGTCGGAGCGCAGCTGCTATCGACTCTTGTTGTTTGATGGAACTCGTCTATTATTGCTGCAGAATTATGATAAGAGCGGATCGACCGGCCCCTCCGCGCTGCGGGGGCGTCCGATCGATGCCGGGACTCAGACCTGAGATGATGGTGTAGCCGATTCCCCTCGGCCGGCCCAGATCCTGGTCCTTGGCTGTTATCTTGCGCACCTCGTACCCCTGCAGAGACCCAAACAAGCACAAAGTTTACTTTTATTTTTACTTCTCAACACAAAACAACAAAGGTCACAACAAAAACACAAGAAATTCAAATCCAGATTTGTCAAATCATCACCTTTTAAACTAATATGCTGAGAAATGAAAATAATGCAATATCACAAGATATTACCAGAGGTGTAAATAACTAAGTACATTTACTTCATTATAGTACTTAAGTAGTTTTTTTTAAGATTTGTAATTTTACCAAATACTTTTTAATCACAACTTATTTCTATTTTAATACAGTTCAAAACATAAAAATGATTCATTTTCACTTCTTTACTTTAAAATTGACCTTGTTACAAATTAAAATATAACCAAACTCATCATGAAAGGAGCAGTTTATGTGTAAAAGTACTTTTACTTTATTTTCCTGATAATTGTGAGTTTAATGACTTTTACTTAAATACTTTTCTTATCAGTGAACTTAATTTTTACCAAAGTCATTTTCTGTTCAGGTATTTTTACCTTTACTTAGTTATTTTATTATTATTGTTATTATTAATCTTATTTTTTTATATATTGTTTTTAACACTAAGAACTTTTTGTGTGAACTGTTATATCTGTTGCTGCTGTTATAACTGCATTTCCCCTTGCAGGACAATAAAGAAACTGTTTCTATTCTTTAAATACTTTATACATGTCTGGATATTACACAACCAATGTGTGTTCATAGTATGTGTTGTGAATGACTCTCAGCTACTACCACAACAAATTTCAGCTCAGTATCTATAAAACTGATTGAGTTTGGTAATGTTGGTTAGCTGCAGTGGCCATCTTGCATCCATTTATTATGTTTTGAGAAATCCATTAAAATCCATAAGGGTTAATTGTTATTTAAATAAATTTTAAATAGTTCTTTTGCATGAAATTCCCACGCTTGGCATTATTTTAAAATTTTCTCATGTATTGTTGAAGAATGAGCAAAACCTAAAATCAAATATTTTTCCTTTTCTTTATGTGTTGTTTATTTCTCCTTTTATTGTTTCCAAACCTCTCAGACTGCACCAATAAATCTGGTGCTTGAAAAAAAAAATTACAGTATGACAGCTTGGAAAAAGAAAAAAGCTTTTTTGAAACATCTTTGATCTGCTACACTTTCTCAGCCTCCGTGCTTCAATCAAACACAGTACTGATGCTTAAACCCCCCGTGCTGCAGGGAGCGACTGAAAGCCCCTTTCCCTCCTTCTTTCCTGCTCCCTTCTCTCCTTTCCTAGCCTCCTAGCCTCCCTCACACACACCCGAGGGTGCTGCCTCTCATTGATCCTGCAGAATGTGTCTAAGATGTGTTTATGCTCCTGTCATTGACCAATTACAGCAGAATCAATTACAAGCCTTTTAAAGAAACTGATTCACAGCAATCACAGGCTTACACACACACACCCACACACACACACACCCACACACACACCCACACACACACATCCTCACACACACATCCTCACACACACACACACACACACACACACACCTGTAAAATGGAGAGAAAAATAAGGAGAAGTGATGCTGAAGTAATGTGAGCAATATTCTCCAGCTGTCCACACAAGTGGAATATGTTCAATCAGCCATCAAAAGGTACAATCCCTCCCCTCCGGCGTGCGCACACACACACGCACACACACACACACACCTCCATTTCTTGCTATAGAGTGCATTACCCCCCACCCTTTCTCCTTCTCTCCTCTCCTCATTGATTTGACAGCCAAATTGTGTGTTTGTCCTAGAAGGGGCTTAATGTCAGTTCAAGCATAGACTCGCAGCCATAACAGTTAAATGCTCAGGCCAATGATTTTTTCTTCTGTTTCTTCTGTTTTTCTAAAAAGGAAAAAAAAAAAATCAAGAGAAAATAATAATAAAAAAACGATTTTCAAGTCTTTTGTCAAACTTTTCCCAGAATGACAGGTTGATTGGCTCAAGACCGAAACGAAAGCCCAAGTTTTCGAAAGCAGCTGGTGAGAAGAGATGGACGGTTTGTGGAGGTAAATATTTGAGGGATGACCTGCGATGGAGATTTGACTAAACGTCCGAGACTTTCAGAACCGTTGACACTAATTCTGTCTCTCGGTCTGTCGTCACCAAACGACGTGCTCGTTAAGATCAAAGATGAGGTCGTGGGTGAATTTTAACGGGTCAGAGAGGTTCAGGAAACTCTGTCAGACATTAGATGTACATGTATGACCTTATACTGTCACCATAACTGGATTAAACACCGCCCTCCTTCTGTTAGAGGCAGGAGAGCTGCATGGCTTAAATGCATGCTTGTGCTCGAAACAGTGAAGTCAGACTGACGCCAGTTCTGAATAGAAAATGTTCCAGTTTCCAGCTTCTCAGAACGTTGGGAAAAAGCTTTTCTATTTCTTGCTCTGAGGGAATACCACAACAATAGTGTGTACAAACAACGTTAAAGCATTTCACCTAACAATCGCTGTAAAGTACTACAAATACGACTGATTTAATGTAAAGTAAATAACACAGAACTGCTAAAAATGTCAAAAAAAGAATTTCAGCAGAGCTGCTTAGAGGCATAGGCAGTATAGGCAAAAGCTAAGGGCTCCGTCCATCTAGGGGGCACCACAAATATTCTATAACTTTTTATCAGAGTCTAGATGATTTAATCTGTAGAATAATCACTCAGGTTTATGAAGGTAACTTGTTCTGCTTTTTTACTACATGAGGTGTTACATGGTGCAGAGGATGTTTCATAATAAAAGTATCATATGATGCAGTCAGGACTAACTACTGGAGCTCAGTGTGGAAACAGAAAACAAAAATAGATACCGCATAGTGGTAGCATATATGACCCCTGCACGTACGCAAAGCACCAATGCATCAGAACTCACCAGAACAGATTTATTGTTTTGGGTTGGGGGGCTTAATGGTGGGCCTGATGTTATAGACCTTCATCAGAGCTAAACAACAAAAAAATCTGAAGCTCCTATGTTGAATAGTTTTTGAGTTATAAACTTTTTTCTATGTCCACACACCCCCTTTTCAGATGGAGCCCCCTCCTCAGATATGGGATCTATCATAAAACCATTGGCTGGTGCAGTGTAGGTGGGACACATCTACAGTCCTGACAAATTTCATGTCGATCTGTGCTACAGTTGACCACAAATCACTGAAAAAAAACAAAACAAAAAAACCCCACAAAAAATAAATAAGTAAATTAACAGTACGAAA
>JARVJO010000001.1:20847581-20864727 GCA_031762555.1 Cynodonichthys magdalenae
CTTGGAGGAGAGACGAAACGTTTCATTAAAAAAAAAGAAGCTGTCCAGAGGACCTACTTATTTTTCCTTTTGAATTTAGTGAAGTGCTCTTTAAATGACTGGAAAAGGCAGTTAATAGATCTTTTACTAAATTTTCCAGGGGAGTAAACCTGGACCCCCCTAGAACTGCTTCAGTCCACAGCTGCTGGTTAACGTTAAGAGATGTTCCTCATGATGTCAGCAGATGTTGGCAGGTACGAGGAAAACTTCTGGTTTTCTGTTTCAGATGAATTATGTTGTTAACCATATTGTTGGTTTCTAAAGATAAAAAATACTAAAGACCAAACTGTTTAATTTGGTAAGTGAATGAATGTAAATTAGCAGTTAGATTTAGAAAATTGCACCAGGAGCACCTCGACCCTGAGTTTCTCTCTCTGTTGATACGAGGAGAAGTCCGAAACTCCGACCTCAGTGTACAACTGGAAGGCAGCATTAATCCTGAGTGTCTATCACCTGCAGGTGAGAGGCGGGGTTTAACTCTGAACAGGTTGTCTGGTGAGACAGAGCAGATTTTAACACTAGTTTTAAGAAAGCAGCTTTTGCCAGAAACTCAACTGATTGGTCTCGCACCTGTCTTTAAAAACATTTGAATTAAACAAAAAAAAAAAAGTAACGGCACTCCACCCAGCTCTCTTCTCTTCCTCCTAACATCCAACTCTATATTGCTTTTTTTCCCCTCGTTTCATCTTCTCTTATTTCAGCCCAACACCGAGTTCTGTTCCTCTTCCTCCTGTTGTGACCTTCCTGGTGACAGTTGATGAATCAGAGTCAGGGAGACTCCGTCATGCCCCGTTAATATGCATGCAAATGTAGCACTTGACATTTCTACTACGGCACGTAGGGGCTGGGGACGAGGGATAAGCAAGTGGCTGTGTGAGTTGAGGGGGGGTTTCGTGGTTTGGGTGAGAGCCTGAGGGAGAGACGTAATGAAATAAAGTGATAGAAGGAGTGAGAAACAGGAATAGGGACGGACAGAATTTTACCCCCAAGTATAATTCCTTCACAGCAAGTGGAAACATCAATAGAAGGACCATTAGCCACCTGGGTACTGAGTTAAGGATCTGAGACGAGGGAAGCAACACAAAAACACACAGAGTCATTACCGACCCACTCACAATAACCACTGAGGTACGGTTACCACTAGACCTTCTGCTTAGAAATTCAGACCCTTCAGACTTCCCCAGTGACCTTTGCTGGAACCTAACCTCCCCGAGGCGAGACTGTAAATCTCCAGCAGTAGTTACAGTGTGCAACACCTGCAGGTGTTTGCAGAGTCCCCGCGCTGAGTTTAAAGAAAATACCTGATAATAAACTCAAAATAATCTAAAGAAACATCAGATTATTCTCTACAGTCTGTGTTGTTAGCTGTTGTAGCAATGCTCTAGATATTCCCCTATGACATCACTTCCTACTACTTCACATGAAAATATCTCAACAACTGTTCATCTCAGAGATGTGATTTTTTTTGCAACATGTTATCAATGTTATCTTTCCAAAAAGGCATTAATATAAAAAAAATAAAAATGTCACAGGTACTTTAAAGGCCTTACTCTGAAGAAATAACTAAAAATGACACAGAAACAAAGCTTTAGGGGCTATAAATGGTCACAGAACTAACAAGAGAAAACTACCTCAAATGTTTATAAGAACTAAAGAGGTACTTTGTGGTTTGAAAGCGTATAAAAAGTTTTATGAACAGAGGACAGGTGGAGCTGGAGACGAGAAGTGATGGAGGACAAATTAAATGGAAACAATAGATGGTTTCACTTTAAAACATCATAACAATCCAAACTGTGGCACCACAAAGTGGGTTTCATTACTGACCAGTGGGACATTCTCCTCTATGTTGGTGCTGTACGGCAGATTGGTGAAAATAGGATCCATGTCCTGGACGTCGGTGATGGCGATCGCCAAGTTGGCCAGTCGGGACAGAGGTCTGGTTTTGTCTTGGTCCTGGCAGAAGAAGCAAGAAACAAACACGGTTGACGCATGAACCTTGACCCGGCCCGGCGTTTTGCAGCAGCTCCTGTCTGTGAGCTCACCGTGGCGTTGACGGTCAGCTGGTACGCAGTGGTGGTCTCATAGTCCAGACCTTTGGTGACGGTGACGATGCCTCGAGCTCCGTCGATGGCGAAGAAGGAGGAAGGTGGTTGGAAAGAGAAGAGAACGCTGCCACCGGTGCCCTGGTCTGGATCTGTGGCGTTCACCATAAATATTGATGTGCCCACTAGAATATTCTGAAAAATAAATGCAGGCAGAAAATACCAGTAGTTAGAAGTGGCACACAAAGTTCAGTTTGTATTATTTTAATAAAACTATCAAAAAGACAGATGAGTTGAAGCAGAGTTACAACTTTTGTTTTTTGTACGATTTCAGAAACAGATAATTTAATTGAACCATGTTTTTAATTAAAGCAGGTCCAACTGGTTAAAAACTGCAAAAAATATCCATCTAACAGAGAATTACAATCTTATATCAACCAAACAGTATTTTTGATCTTGTTTGAGACTGATACACTAAGCAAGAGCAGAATGTGTTGGATCAGGGGTTTTCAACATTTTTCAGTCTGGGACCCCTTAACTGATGGAGAGACTGAGCAAAGACCCCCTATGTAAACTCATACACACACACTGTATACAAACATTAGATGTTAAGTGTCATCATTGGATGGAAAAAAAATTAATTTGAAAATTCTTATGACCCCGATCCCATCATCAAAGACCTCTGAGTTTGATTATTGATGTCGTTAGCCTGGAAATATTCCTTATTTCAATAAGTCTTAACGAGTGCATTTGTCTTACTGCACTGGCAGATAATTTCTCTTAGTTTGAGAAGATTCAGACAAAAAGTTTGTATTTTTAACTCAGTTTTTGCAGTGTAAGGACTTTGATTGGTCCGACCCATGTTAGGGTTAATTGGATCAAATAGAAAAACTCAGGATTTGATGGCCACAAAGCAAATGTTATATTGTTTTCAGTTTTCTTTAACTTGGGTTTGTATCTCTGAATATTTCTCAAGAATTTTTGCTACAAACAGTAGATGAAAACCTGTAAAAAAAAAAAATAGTTATGAGAACCCAGACATCTGTCCAAAATGGATTTTATTTCAGAGTGGTGACACCTGAAATAAAACTGTGTCAAGAAAAATCTCTGACCGCCTAGCAGTGTTGACAGATAATTAACATATTTATGCTATATTTTTAGTGTTTATACAAAAACATAATAAACATGGTGTCTGTTCTGACCAACCAAACCAAAAAAAACACCCTGGCACCAAACGTACAGTTTGGGTCACTTTAAAGCAGCAGTATGTCTAATCTGTATAAATATATTGAGGAACAGAATGACTAACACACAGGTATATAAATTATAATAAATAACTGCAGTTTAATCCACGTTAAAATACTTCCTGGATATATTTATTCTGCTCGTCAAGCTGCCTTCTCATTAGGAATCTAGAACATCTCTGTAGGTACCCCTCACCCTGCGGTTTAACACAAACAAATTAAAAGGCAAGAAAAAAAAATCAAACTCTGGGGGAAATATTTCCAACCTTTCTTGTTTGTGCGTCGACTTTAACACGTATATACGTGAACCGACTTGGCTTTGATGTGGAGGAGGCAGATTGATATTTGAGCATTCTTATTATTAATGTTGAACCTGACATCACTTTCTTTCCCCTGAAGCTCCACTGTCTATCTCTCTAAACAAAAACCTGGGAAACAGTGATTTGTTAATTCAGCTCAGGCTCAAAGTCCCTTAAATGCAGAAAAATTATACATTCTTGTTTTCCTGTGTTTGTGTTACCAAAATATCTCAAACCACTGGATGGATTTTAAGGTAACTTGCAGATATCATTGAACAAACATCTACAACTGATTCATGTTTGGAGACAACCTGATTCCAAATAACTAAGAGAGTATTTGCAACTCGGCCAGTTTTGAAGGTATTGGGCTAAAATTCGGAGTGGTAGTAGCTAAGAATGATCCTCAACACACATTCTGAGCTCTATCAGATTATTATTCCATTTGTTATATAGCGCCAAGTCACAACAAACATTGTCTCAGATCTTTGTACAAAAAACAATCTAAGAAAGTCAGCAGAAAGTGTTGAATCACTTCAGTCTCCCATCCTGCGCAGCACATTGGCGACAGTGGAAAGGAAAAACTCCTTTTTAACAGAGCCGACCTTCCAGTTCAGCCTCGCCTCCAGACTACCATAATACTACATGTATCACACATATCTTTATCTAAATGAGTAAGGAGTAACTAAACATCTGACACATGGAGCAAGTAAGAACAGTATGGCAGGCCATTTTAACATAAAATCAGCTTTGTTTCACTATCTGTAAATACATTCTGAATATCTAAAAATGAGTTTTTAATAGGAACAACTGCATTTTCACTATCCTGAATGGTCATTTAAATATTTTATTTATATTCTGACACATCGAAAGAAAAATTCAAGATGTCTTAGAAGGAATTTTGAGTGAAAATGTAATTAAAGATAGTATCTAAAATGAGTGATTTTGAGGGTCACATTTATGTACTTACAATTAAATACATCTTAAATGTAATAATGACAAGTCAAAATTACATTTTTAGGTATCTGAATTAAGAATTTGTGCATAAGCCCCTCTGCTACCACTGAGCTGTCCAAATAGTTACCTGCAGACAATAAATTATTATTTTTTTAAAATTGTATTAAAAAAAAAAGTCCCGTTAAAACCTTTTGCTGAGTCATTATTTGCTTTCAAGATATCTGCAATTTAATTTGCACTGGTCAACGCTTTATATGTGCTATCTGAAGATACATTTAAGATATGTCCAATAATGATGTCATTTAAATCTTATATATTTAATTGGAATTATGACTAATTAGAACAAAATGCAAGAAATTGTGAAAGCAAATAACGACTCGGCAAAATTCCTTTTAAGATAGAGCCTCCATACAATGTCAATCTGATGTCATTTATCCTATGTTAGTCAGAATGTATAAAGAGAAATCTCAAAAAGCTGGGCTGCAACGATACAGAAAATTCATGATTCGATTTTGTTCAGTTAGATACTTTAGTCTCACGGTTCAATATTTTTTCTATACAAAAAAACAGAAATATCCATGCACTTCTTAACTTAACTTAGTAATTTATTGAAATGAATTATAAACATTTGTTTAACTTTAAAAGTCCAATTTTTAAATGAAATGTTGCTGAAACAGCAAGTTTCTCAGTGGATCTGTGCTCCACAATGCAGCCTAGGTGGAGCAGTCGAACACAGATCCACTGATCCTTCAACACAGAGCATCTTCAGAAAACAAGCTGATAAAGGTTAAAAATGTGTTTTGATCCATACATACTATGTATTGAAGGGTTTCATACAGATACATGTGTTGTTGAAACCCTATCAAATAGGTTTTTATAATAGTCAAAATACAATTAAAGATATCTTAAATAACTAATGACTAGTCTTAAACCATTTCAGATATCTGGAATGTAAGTGGTAAAGCAGATTTTAGGTTAAAACAGTCTGCCGTTGAAGAAAGGAAAGAAGCAGTAGCCATGCTAAGCTAATGTTAGCAGATGTAACAAATACACAAATAAAACCTAGAAGTGTCTCAAGCACTCAAGTGTTTCAAGAACTGTGTGAAAGTTTGATATTCCAGTAAATCAAAAAATTTCTTCGAGTAAACAAATTTCAAGAAGGAATTTCAAAACAGGAAGTGATGCAATACGTCCTACACGCTTTCCTGTAGGGTGGTATCACACAGACCACTGATTACTGAGGCTCAACTAACTTTATTAATATTAGCAAAACATTTCATAAAACACTGAACAGATTTTATTAAAACCTTTAGTTAATCAAGAACTGATTCACTTTTGGAGCTAAACCCTTTTCAAAACCATGCCATCGCTATTAAACATTATATTTCAGGCAATCTGACAGATATTGATCCTAAATTTGACGTTTGATGAAGTGTTCAAAGCAGTTTAAAAGTTAAAAACTTTGCTGTGAGCTCAGAGCGTTCCAACTGGCTTCAGTGACTTTCACTGGAGTTTCCATCTGGTGAAATCACTGCGAAGGATCAAGAGCGAGAGACGAGACGCTGAATCCTTTTCCTTTTTATTAACCTTTGAGACATCTGAGTTCCATCTCTGTAAATGAGACGCACAGTAAAGAATGGGCGAGGCCACCGACGGCCCAGCTGAGCTCAGGCGAGCTGCGAAGCGCCGGACGTGTCGCCATCCATCCCGTCACGAGTGCAAAAAGCCAATTGGTTAGTCATGGCTCATATTCCAGCGTATATGTCTTGCCAGAGCTTTGTAGCCTTTGAATAAATGGGGGCCATTTCCAGGGGGAGGAGGAATGTTAAGTGGTGAGATGGTTGAAGAGGGATGAAGAGCAGTCCCTGCTGTGCCTTATCTGAAGTGCACTGCAAGAGTCACCCTCCTCTTCCTCTGAGAGTTACTGAGGGGAGGAAGAGCAGAGGACACATTAAAATTTAACCACACTATGTACTGTTCCCCTTGGCTCAACTAGATTTCTAGTTTTGAATCAAAAACACTTTACCAGCAGTGTAAAGGTGGTTTTACAGCCGGGGCTGAAGTCTAGACATTTTGAGCCAAAAATATATTTTTAAGCTCCGCCTCTTCTGTTTAGTATTCCTCCTGTTCTGCAGTAAAGTCAGACAAAGTTACTATACCGCTTTAAATGACCTCAAGCATTTCTGCTGCTTCAAATAAATGCAAACATGCCTCCGTGCTCTAATATTTAATATGCTTGGCTTTAGCTTATCTTGTCATATTTAAGACGTTACAGACGCTGCATTGATTTCCTGCACTGAAAATTTTATGTATTCAACCTGAGACTTGAAGCCAAACGCTCTGCAGATCTCTGCTGATAGGCGAAGGTTGATGTTCTGCAAAACGCTGGGATGTTTTATCGATTGTCCAGGTAACTATTTGAGTTTGTTTACCAATAAATGCAAAAAATAAAGGGTCTTTTTCAGCATGAAAGGAACAGATAGATTCTTTTTAGGGGTTTTGATGTTACAAATTTTCTGAAGTGACGAGCAAACGAACCAAAAACTAAAATAACTGTAATGGACTCAAGAATTAAAGATAATTACCATCTTTTCTGGTGATTTATTAACTTTAAAATTCTTTTTAACCTCTTTTTAACTTTTAACCTCTTTTAACAGAGTACAAAGAGGTGAAATGCAAAACAGAGCTCATGATTCGTGCAGATTCGGACTCACGAGCCAATCAGCTTTCAGGAAGCACTTCTAATCAGAGTGTGCAGAAAGCCCCAGAACCAATCACTGAAGAGAAGCTTCACAACCCAGACCTGCACCATTTTCAGGGTCACATCATGAAGATCTGATGATTCAGGAGACAAATTATTTTTTTATTGTGTGAATTATTTTAAAGCTTTCTCAGTATTCAGATCAGTTTTTCTTCTGTATGTTTTTGGTCCACATCTTGCTCCATAATTGTTGGGCCATTTCAAAAACATATATCACAAAATATTCAGCTTCTTCAGGACATTCTGGCTTTTACTTTTGGTATTTCAGCAATCTGTAGTTTTTGAGACATTAGTTCTTCTGCCATTTTTTCTCTTGTTGAAAATGAATGGAGCTGTTGTCAACGTGCTTAAATCCTTTAAAATATTTATCAATCTTTACTGAACTTTTTACGTTTTGTTCTGGTTCTGATTTCTTTACCTCCTTGTGCTAATTCCAGCTTATTTTGGCTTCTATTTTGCTGATTTTAGCTTTTTGTCTGCCTTTTTAGCTATCATTATGGTCTTTCCTGCAATTTTCTACTTATTTCAACTTCTTTTTCAGCTACTTTAAACTTTTCTTTTGTTCCTTTCCCTTTCTTTCTGCCCTCTTCAGCTTTTTCTGACCCCTTCCTTTTGCTTTTTATCTTTATATTTCTGTGTTTTTCAGCTGTTCTCTGCCCCTTGAAGCTTTTGTTTTCACAGATTGGTTCTTCAGCAATCATTTAACTAATTTTGGGTTCCACCTCAGCTGTTAAAATCCAGCAATAATAATTCAACATTTAAAAATGTTTCAGCTTCTGCAGCAGATTTCAGCTAAATTATTCAGCAATAAGCAATCATACTGCATTTATGCAGGAAATGCAAATTTCCTTTTTTGTAAGTAGTGACTCTTATATATTTTATCCACTGAATGCTCTGCTTTTAGTTTGATATGAAACAATTTATCCTGAAACAAAAATCTGAACAGTGAACTTTGGCAAAAAATTTGGATTAAGGAAGACTTAACTAGAGAAACTGCATTTCCTGTGAAAATGCAGTGCAGCTTAATGCTGAATAATTCAGCTGAAAGCTGTTGAAGAAGCTGAAATACTTTTAAATGCTGAACTATTATTGCTTCCTGGATTCTACCAGCTGAGGTGGAACCAGAAATTAGATGAATAATTGCTGAAAAACCCAAAACTGTGAAAACAAAAGCTCCAAGTGGCTGAAAAACAGAAATATGCAGATAAAATGAAAAAGCTGAAGAAGGCAGAAAGAAAGTGAAAGGAACAAAAAGATGTTCAAACTAGCAGAATAGCAGAAAAACTGAAAAAAAGCTCAAATCAGCTAAACAGAAGTCTAGGGAAGCTGAAATTAGAACAGAGAAGTTAAAAAAACAGAACTAGAACAAAATGAAAAAAGTTCAGTAAAGATTTATGAACATTTCTAAAGGTTTTAAGGAAGTTTGAAGAGAGCTCCATTCATTTTCAATGAGAATAAAATGTCTGAAAAAGCTAAATATCTCCAGAAGTATAAATTGCTGAAATACCAAAAGTCACAGCCGAAACGTCCTGAAGGAGCCGAACGTTTTGGTATCCGAATAGTTGAAACAGCACAAAAATTGTGAATATAGATACGTGCCAAAAACTGTACAGAAGAAAAAAGTATCTGAATAATGAGAATGCTTCCAATAGCAAAAAGTCCAGCTGCCCCCCCCCAGCCTCGGCTGATTCGCTAAAAAAACCCAACCGGGGGGTAAAGTCCGACCACAGCAGTGAGTTTAGATTTTCATCCAACCCGATGAGGACCGTGGCAAACCCAAAGACTTCTGAGTGCAAATCTTTTGTTCTTATTTTTCCCAGGAATGTTAAAGATATGTTGATTTGAAGGGGGCAGAGCTTGGGCCTTAGCCCCCACACGCCCCCCCTGCTGCTCCCCGCTTCAGAGGTCCAACTGTTTTCTACAATAGAGCCGTGATTACACCCACACCGCTCACAAGCTTCTCAGTCCTCCCCCCAACTGTCTGTGCTCCGCTTCCGACCCAGCAGGCATGTGATTGCACCAACCCTGTTCACCCTTTCACTTCCTGTCCCTCCATCACCGCCGCCCACATGCACCGCGGGGCCGCCACCGCCGTAACTCTGAACGTATTGTTTGCTAATGCTGCTCAGTGAAAAACTCCCAAAACTTTAAAAGGACAAATTATTCTTATTAATTTATCATCAAAATCTGAATTATCTGATTAATTAAATGTTTTGGGCCTCTGATGTCTCCTTTAAAAGTTGTTTTTTCTGACTGTAAATAGAAAAACAGATTTCGTTTTAGCATCTGAAACATTAACGTTAAAAAAAACAGTCCAACAATGAGATTGATAAACAGCAGAGACTAATCTGGTCTAAATAGCTGAAGCTGTAATGATTTGACAGAGTGCAGCTTTGGCCGAGACGCTGAAGTGAATAAATCACAACAGCAGCTAAATTAATCAACCGGCGAC
The DNA here is from genome assembly GCA_031762555.1 of Cynodonichthys magdalenae. Lineage (NCBI taxonomy): Eukaryota > Metazoa > Chordata > Actinopteri > Cyprinodontiformes > Rivulidae > Cynodonichthys > Cynodonichthys magdalenae. Next base: position 20,857,373 of record JARVJO010000001.1, read on the forward strand.
ACATAAAGGCGCGTTTCACGTCTGAAATTAGCTTATCAATAATTCACCGATACTGAAACGCAACGGAGTGTCCTTCATCTGCAGGCTTTCCACAGCAAAAAGGCAAATTTTATCCAGAAATGATTTATACTCTGCTGAAAACTCAAGACGTGTTTAGCTTACTTTAAAAATGTATGATTTTTTTCCAGATAAGTATGAAAGCTTTGAAATCGAGTTTTTGTCTTTGAATGTAAGTTTACTTTATTTGTTTCCAAGCTTCAGGGTAATATACAAGTTTAATTAATTCATCGAGCTGTTTAATTGTGTTCATAGCCAGAGAACAGGAAGAGGCAGGCGGGAATGTTTTTACCAGTGTCTGTTAGCAAAATAGCTCCTGAATCACTGGATAGATTTTAATACAAGTTTCTGGACATAATCTTTGGATTTAAATCTACATCTGATCATTTTCAGTCAACACATAAAAAAATGACTCAGTCAATTTTAGATACTGAATTCAAATCTGGTGAGGAAGTAGCTGAGAATGTTTCATATGCAGGTCTGCAAATGTAACAAATGTAAACAAAGTATACAGCTGAATCTGCCAAACACCAAGTGGAAGCTTGAGTCCAGCCTACATTAAGCCGGTCATAGTCTGTGTAGGCCACATGTCAAACTCAAGGCCCCTTCAAAGATGCAATAATGTCTTAAAATAAACTGCCTAAACTAAAGCCAGCATTGACCATAAACTACATCTCCCATAATGCATGTTGATTATTTTACCAGCATTCCACCACTAGTTGGAGCTGCACAGGGTTCAAAAGTAGATGGTAAAATTCATTGTGCAAAGTTTACATTTAGCTGCATTTTAACCAGACACTTTTACTGCAGCCCAGTTATACTGGGAAGTAGGAATTTCTAACTTACAAGTCGTGAATTTAAACTGGAACGCCTCTTCAGGGGAATTCCATGTTGGAAAGTGGGAGAGTTCCGAATTCAAGATGGCAGCTACTCACCACAACTCATCAGTGAGTAAAACTCTTTCTTTTAATAGTATTTATGTCACATTTAGTCAGTTGTACACGTAGTACTTTTTAGTGTTTATAAGTGTTAAAATGCTGTTTCTATGCAGGAAATACCAGGTAGAGCTCAGTTAGTGTTTGTTAGCAAGGCTAAAAAAGGCAAACCTATAATGTGATAACAATGCAAGGGAAATAAAAACAAAACAGCAGCTAAAGCTAAAATTAGTAGAGAAGTTGGTCAAAGTTTAAATTGCCAGAATAGCTAATAGCAAAAAATTAGCCAAACACTGGTTTAAAAACCAAATTAGCAAAGTAGCTACAGGCAAAAGTTTTCAAAAGTAGCTAAAATGAGCAAAACAGTAAATTAGAAACATAAAAACTGTGAACGATGATTTTTTTCTCAATATTCATTGTTTCCTGTCTCTCTGTCTCACTGCTTCATAGAAAATAAAACCCTTTCTAAAGATGTGGCTTCATTGTATCCACTGTTTGCATCTTAAAGGGATAAAGTTCCTAAAGTTGGGGTCATGACCCAACTGTGTGTGATGAAGCATCATGTTGAAGTCGTTGGGAAACCTCCAGAGACCAAATCAAATCAAAAGTATAAAAAAAAAGATTGGGGATGTAATATTTTTCATACAATTAGTTAAAAAATACATGAACTTGTAAAAGCTGTCTGGATTGGCAATAAGCCCTTGTTTATAATTATTGACAAAGTTTGTGTACTCAGATCAGTAATATTGGGTCAGAAGGTAAAAGAATTAAACTGAAACCAAGATGAAATTTCATTTATAAACTTAAGCTCTCTGTTGTTTTGGACAGATTCTTTAGTCTGCATTTGTGGGTTGTTTTTTTTTTTTGTGTACATTTTTCTTGCAGGACTTTTTGTATTTTGAAGTAATTCAAGCTCACTTTAGCTCTTTCTAACCTCTGGAGCCGAGCAGCCGGGGGCGGCTCCTTTCTGAACTGTGACCATTAGCCTTTCTTTGACAATTCATTTGACCTCCTGGACCCAATAGATTTCTGCTAAATTGGTCAGGAAGACAAAATGCTCCACGTACAGTAATACGCACCGAGTCTTTGTGTACTGTACAGAAACTGGCTACAAAAATAAAAAAATAAAATAACGTCTTCCATTATAACCTCCCTGCTTCCATCTTGCTCCTGCACTTGTTTCCGCTCGGTCCACCCTTTGGCCAGGCGGAGCAAATTTCTGTGGAAGCACTCAGCCGAACAAAATGACTTCACACCGCCAGACAGAAAGACAAGTGAGGCAAGGACAGCCTCTGAATCAGTGTGTGTGTGTTTCTGTGGGAAAGAAATAAAGTGAAAAGAAAGTTTATGTGGAAATATGATGAACTAATTAGTCAACATGTTTTCAAATGTTCCATTAAAAACCAAACACTCCTTCAAGGAATGCTGAGTTTTAGACAAAGGTAAGTTGAGACGGGAAGACGTTTTGTCCAAACCTTAAAAATAAGAATAATATAATCCAATCAGATGTCACACTCAGAATGTTAGAAATGACATTTCATGTAGCTATAAAAATTACTGCCGTTGTTCTGTTGGTCGTGGTTGTTGAGCTGTAAATATGTCCCGACAGTTTCAATGAAATCCATGCAATGGTTCATGGGATATTTTGCTAATAGACAGAGTTATTGCTAAAGTTCTGGAGGTCTATGATGGGGATGAGTCTCAGCTACTACCACACCAAAGTTTAGCTCCGTAAAACAGAGTTATAGTCATGTTTGTGCTTTTTAAAGTCAACATACATTGCTTTTAAATCCTTCTTTTTCACACTTAAATCCATCAGTTGGGGTCTATATAAAGTGTAATTGCGATGCTTTGGTTTGATATCCTCCTTATTGTAACTCCACAAGCCCCCCTGTTTTTCCTGGGGTGTGTCTCAGACCAACTTGTTTCGAGGCTGTCTCTTTTCATCCTTATTTATCACATTTAAATCTTTCAGTTGAGGTCTATATAAAGTGGAACTGTAATGCTTTCCTTGTTATTGTAATTTCACAAGCCCCGTCCCTTTTCTGGGGTGTGCCTCAGATCGACTCGTTTTGAGGCTGTCTCTTTAATCCAAACAAGGTGCTTCACCCCACTCCCCCCTCCAGCTTCCAGACTTGTTCATTCTAGTTTGATAAAGGGGTTTACGATTATATAGCGGCACGGAAATGTTTTTACAAATTAATTAAAGACTTGTCCATCCAGATTTACATGTTGGACCCAGAACCAAAGGAGAATGAAGACAACCAAAAAAGACTCCAAGTACACAACAAAATATGTTTAACAGCTAAAACAGTGGATTTCGCAGGACATGTCGCCTTTAAGGTCAGTTTGCTGTGGCGGTTCAGTGGTTAAAGCTGTCGACTCATAGCAAAGTTGTCACAGGACCGCCTCCCAGCCTTTCTAGGCGAAGTTTAGATGTTCTCTTCCGACACATATGGTAGTCCGGTTTCCTCCCACAGACCAAAAACATGCCTTTTTGTTGGTAACTCCGTTGTTTTTAGTTGTGGGTGAAATTTTGTCTCTGTGTGGCCCTGTGATGGACCTGTCCAGGTGTCCCCCTCCTCTCACACATTAAACCCAGAGATGGACACCAGCTCACCCTGACTCAGAAAGGAAAAGCGGGTAAAGAAGTAGGATGGGGCGGCCATCTTGAGATGGATATGAATGGAATGCTGATTCAGAAAGTTTCATAAAAAAATGTACACAGGAAAAACGAAAACCTTTACTAGTTTTTAGCGTTATGGCAGTTGGCAATGCCAGTAGCTAACGTTGCTAACATTTTGCTTTCCGCGACGCCTCATTGGTTGAAAAGGCCGTGAGGATTTGAGGTTGCAGTGATGATTAAAGAAATGAGTTATAAGTCAGAGAATCAATGCAGCCAATGGAAGGTCTTCCCGAGGACAAGAACAATGCTGTTTTTATGTATGGACAGAGGCTTTTTATCAGCCAGGAAAATAAATAACATTTTTATCACCTAATCAGTCTCCTCCACCAACTGCCTGACCTCAGGCCTCCTGTCAGAACTCATGGCTGACTGGTTCCGGAGAGCGGGAGCTGTTTGTTTAAATGTAAAGGTAATCAGGCCCAGCGTGCCGCAGGGATCCGGAGAGCCGAGGAAAGACAGATGGGTTGATCCCAGGGGAGGTGGACAAGGACAGGCCAAATTAGCAAGTTCTGCACCCGTTTTTTTTTTGTTTTGTTTTGTTTCTCAACAATCATCCGTATTGGTTCAGAATCCTGGAAGTTGGACTACAAATATGTTGATCGCACGTATCTGTAGTTTATCCATATAATTAGAAACATCTTGGCCCAAAACGATGCAGGAAAACTGGTCCATGGATTTATAATGTCCAAGCTGGAATAGTATTTTTCTGTGAACACAAACATTCACTCTATTGAGGATATCATTTTATTCTTCCGTACTTGTTTATGGCACGTAACTCATTCTACAATTTTTATTTCAACAATTCATGTCAGAACATTCAGCTCTTTCAGGACATTCCAGCTATGACTTTTAGTACATCAGCAACTTATGCAAGTTATAATTTTTGGCTTTTTCTGCCATTAAAAATGAACGGAGCTGTTTTCAACATCATTAAAACTTTGTTTATAAATATTTACTGTAACTTTTACCTTTTGTTCTGGTTCTGCTTTTTTAACATCTTTGTTCAAATTTCAGCTTCCCTTAGTTTATTTTTTGGCTAATTTCAGCTTTCTTTTGCTTTATCAGCTTTAAAAAAATGTGTACAATGGGTTTCCTTCAGAACAAGGCCTCATTTAAAAACAAGATCTGTGATCTCAATGGGATTTGTCAGGTTAAACAGTAAAATAAAATAAAATAAAATAAAATAAAATAAAATAAAATAAAATAAAATAAAATAAAATAAATTAAATATTCTGCTCCTTTCAGCTATTCTTCTGAATTTTTCCTGTTTTATCAGCTTATTAATTATTTTCCAGCTGCTTCTGCCTTTTTAGCTGTTTGTTATTTTCAGCCAATTTTAGCTTTATTTCAGCTAAATTCCCCCTTTTCTGATCATTTCAGCTTCTTACAGCTTAATTCAGCAATTATGATCTTTATGCTATTTCTGCTTCTTTGTGCTAGTTTCTGCTTTCATATATTTTTTTAGCTTTTTTCAACTATTTTACAACAAATTGCAATTTTTAATACTTCTTTTCTTGTTTTTCTGCCAATTATTTTTTTCTTTCCTCTCACCGTCAGTCTGCAAACTTTTTTCTGCTACTTTTAGCTTCTTCTTGTAAATTTGAGCTACTTTTACTTGACTTAAGCAAGTTTCAGCATTAAGCATCCACTGCTTTTTTGCAGGAAATGCAAATTCTCTACTTTATTTTGGTGTCCAAACAACTCTTTTAAAAGTCTTTAGTTGATCCAAAAAGCTGCTTCCAATGAAATCACACCTGGAACAAATGTATTTATTTATTTTATGTCCAGAAATAAAATCCTCTGAGAGACTCCAACATGATTCAGTTTATAAAAAGTGGATATTTTATTGACAAACTGTAACGTTATAATAATTATCTACCTGATGAATGAAGCTGTTTGCTTTATTCCCAACAGGGAATGTTGCCAATATTTTCCTCCTCACCTTCTTCACAGTTTCTCTTTTTTAAAGTTTTTTTAAACAGAATTAAATGCAAATGAGCTGATTATCATATAAACGTCTGTTGCCTTGGGGGCCAAGAAACTCTGGCTTTATTTATTTATTTTGTCATATTTTTTCACAGCTCCCCATAAAACTGTGACTTTAATCAGTTCACACTTTGTTCTGAAGACATGAGGGATTCTGGGAGCAGTGAAAGAGGACTGGTTTTTAGATTTGGGTGCACACGGGTTTGAAAAGAAGAAATTAGAAAACAACATTTAGTCTAATGTAAGCTGGATGTGTTTATTTTACGTCACTTCATGCATCTCATGTTATAGTTTGAGATTTTGCAATTTTCCTTGGACCCCGTTATGGGCCCCCTTTGCAAACTTTCTGGATGCGTCCCCTGGAGATCAGTGGTGTAGATAAATTGAGACCTAATCTTAACAAGATTAATAAATTATTCTGTGTACAAATAAGTGGGAATGACAACCCATGTGTTGGAGTTTAAAGTAATATTTTGGTTGTTTTGAAGTGAGGTTTGTAAGAAATGGTTATAAACAATCATTACTTCATGTGTTGTAAATAACTGAAAAACTGAGTTTAAGTCTGACTGGATTTAAAAGCTAACAGCTAACAGCTATCTACAACAGGTAAAATATGAATTATTTATACTCAGAACAGAACTACTACTGAAAAAGAGTTTTAAGAAAATACAATAAACTGACTTTTTCCAAAATAAGAACACAAAGTGTCACAACTGGTCCAATCATATCGCGCAGCGCTGCAGCAAAGAAGGAAGAGGAGAAAGAAAAAGATACTTTATGATCCAGTGAGGAGCACAATAATCCCATCAATAATCAGTGGAACGGAGTAGCAGCGGGTTTAATACATGTTGTAGAAAAAAATGATCATTAAAAGGAAATTACCTACAACAAAGCAAATATGTCTGCAGTTATTTAATTATTCCATCTCAATTCTTCCCTCTTTATCTGAATGTGTCTAATGTGATGTCGTCAAATTCAATTACTTCTTATTGATGAGACGTGACATCAGTTATGAAGTGTACTCAGAGACGTGTCGAGAAGCATCAGCGTCCAGCGTCTCAGTCCTTGATTCAGTCTGCAACACTTGATAGTTCTTCAAGCATTTGCACTGTTTTTCTGTTTCTTTTGAAATTATAACTGACCCAGGGGAAAGCATAACCCCGCCTCCAGGCACATTTGACAAATTCCAACAAAGTGGGCGGTGTCAAAAGACACTGAGGGGCAGGGCCAAGTGGGTGTGGTCAAGGAACTGGCAGCTAGTTTAATTTGACAAGCTAGAAATTCTGATGATATTTCGGAACAAATGAATCTATTTTGGTAAAAAATACAAAGTTTCATGACATACATGCAAACTCACATTTATCTGTTTAAAACTAAAACATAAAGTTCAGACAACAAACTGTTAAAATATGACCAATTCACCTTTTGATGGCCAGTTTAGCTGCTTTCTGCTTATTTCAGCAAACATGCTTCTTCTGCTTCTTTATGGTAATTTCAGCATTTTCGGACACATTTTAGCTGGTTTTCTGCAATTTTTGGATGTTTTAACTAATTTACAAGACAAATCAACTTTATGTGCTTCCTTATTTTTTTTACCTGTTTTTCAATTCAATCAATCATTTTCAGATCACAAGATTAAAAGTCAACAAGTTTAGTTTTTTGGATAATTCTGTTTATCTCATTTCTATTTA
>JARVJO010000001.1:20901521-20915109 GCA_031762555.1 Cynodonichthys magdalenae
TGTTCTTTTTTCATGTACAGAGCCCTGAGACAACGTATGTTGTGACTTGATGCTATATAAATAAACTGAATTGAATTAAATTGAAATGGGGTCCCTCCAGCAAGTCCTGGGTCTTCCCCGGGGCCTGGGGGTGGGGTTAGGCGCAGTATTATATTTTTGCAGCTTCAGCCTCCAACTTTCTCTGCTGGTATTACTTTTATTTCCAATTTTAGCCATTCATAGTTGTAGTTTCCTTTTATCACTGGTTTTTACATTACTGTGCTTTTTATTGTTCTGTTTTCAGTTCAAATTAAAATGTGAAGTTTGAGGTAAAAATCATTATTTTATGGTTAGTGTTCAGGTTTTGGTGTGAACCGTCCCCTCACATAATAAAAACCAGCACGTCGGCTCGTTTCTGTGTTTGCTTGTTTATTGTTTAGAAGACAGAGAAGGTGAGCAGATTAAAACCTGATGAAGTGTTTTCATGTTTCCACAGACAAACAGGATGACCTGACTTTGATGTGTGGTCCTGCTGCCATCTGAGCCTTTTTGTGTTTTATAATGCGTCGCGCCTGTTTTATGGATTATAGATGAACTCATTACCTGTCGCGCTCATTAGCTTCAGGTCCTAATTAGGCTAAATTAATATTGTTTCCTGACAAAGACATTGACACTGGCAAATTGGCAATTGACCTCTTTGGAAAATCTGGAAAATGGACGGAGAGATGAGGGGAATCATAAAAACAGAGGAGCTATGAGGCGACAGCTGCTCTGGTTTGGTTTTACTCATCTGTCTGTTGTCCTTCAGTCCACTCAACTTCAGTCCACCAAAAGATTTGTTTTTTTAAGCTTGTTCTTATTTAAAGCTTTGGATCATTTTGTTCTGGATTCTTGTTGTATTTCTTTAATCTGTTGATCACATCAGAGTGTTTTTTATTTTATACAGATTTTCTTTTCTAGGTGCCCTCTCTGTCCACCACTGAACAGTTATACATGTGGTAATAAAAACAGAGACACGAACAACAACAACAAAGTGGCTCCGAGCCAAGAGACCGGTCTGTAAACCGGGGGGACAGAGTGCAGTCACCCCACTTGTCAATTAATCCTATCAGGCTCTGGCACGCTGGCCTTTATGAGAACAAATGTCAGCGTTCAAGACAAGGACGAGATAACCTTTCTTCATGCACACCGTCTGACACCCAGCGTTGATATTAACACTGCAGCCATCTAATAAGAGCTGATCCAGCAGGTCCTCCAAACAATCATTCAGCAGGTTTGTTGTCCTGGAACTGGTTTGATTCAGCCGGAACTAAAGCATACAGAAAAAAAGGCTTTTTACTTACATAATATATGTTTTTACCCAATTTTTTCATTTATTTGCTTTATGTGGCTAAATTTTGGATTACTGGGGATCATTTGTGATTTTTGTCTCCATCTCCAACTTCTGTTGCTTATCTGTAGTCGGGTCACAGAGGCAACAGGTCCAGGAGAGAAACCCAGACCTCCCTCTCCCCAGTGACACTTTCCAGCTCGTCCTGGGGGACCCTGAGGCATTCCCAGGCCAGAGAGGATACATAATCCCTCCAGCAAGTCCTAGGTCTTCACCCGGGGCCTCCTACCAGTGGGACGTGTCCAGAACACCTCTAAAAGGAGGTGTCCAGGAGGCTCCTACTCAGATAAACCACCTCAACTAACTCCTTTTGATGAGGAGCAGCAGCAGCTCTACTCCGAGTCCCCCCCCCGCTTTGTTTTAGTTTCATTTTGTCTCTTTGCATCATTTTACAGTTATGATTTTTTTTTTTGGAGTTCATTTACGTCCGCTCTTTCAGAAGATATTAAACACATTAAAATAATGAAAGAAAGTTTTAGAATGTCTTTCTTTTTCTCTGTAGGTATGAACATCAGAGGTGTATTTCCCCTGCAGTCACAGCAGTGACTGGCACATACATGTCTGACTTCACACTGAAGAAATACACAAAAAAAACAAAAAACAACAAAAAGACACTCGCAGCCACCACAGAAACGCACATTCCCTCGTCATCCCTGCAGCTTCCCTGCACCGGAGCAGAGAGAGGTGGTCGCTGATGTGAAACATCAATTTCCAGGTTAGCTGCTCTGAGTGGCTCAGGCAGGTATCAGCCGTGACCCACCTGGGCCCGATAAGCAGCTGTAAGAAGCTGATCCCCCACCCAGCAACGTAGCTCTGTGCGCCGGAGTCACACACTCAAATACACAAGCAGGTAAATGACAACCTCAAAGAATAGAAACGTGTGTGTGTGTGTGTGTGTGTGTGTGTGTGTGTGTGTGTGTGTGTGTGTAGTTTGAGTAAACAGTTGTGATTTAAAGTGTTTCTACAATATTTTACATTTTAAAATCTTAAAATTCGTTCAAACCTGCTGGAAATTCAGACCCTCCTGGAGCCATTTTTCATGTCAAACTATATTTTTATGTAAATTTCTTTTTACATTTATAGGAAATGTTTGCAAAGAGGTGGGGGGGGGGGGGGGGTTTATTTTAAGCTCCAAAAAACAAAACAAAACAAAAACAGAACCGATGACATAAATGTAGATAAGAAGGATGCTTCTGTTAAAAAGTTCCTGTCCTACAATATTTATGTGTTTATAGTTCAGGTAAAATTAAAACCATTAAAAAGTTACATTTAAATATAAATTTCAGTTGGGCCTACTCAAACATGTGGTGTATTGCATTTATTTTAGTGGCGTAACAATAAATTGATATATCGATTAAATGATAGATGATTCAAATACATCAAAGCAAAATGAACAAAAATCGATCCATATTGTCATCATATGTCCATCTAACACTTTATTTGTGTTAGATGGACGAAATCACATCATATCAACAGCAGACTTGTGAATTGAATGGAATCAAAACCGTATAGTGACACTTCGTAAAATCGATAAATATTGTATCATCATCCAAAAAAAACAATATATCTTGATAAATCTGATGATTTACACCCCTAATTTATTGCATATCTTAAAACTTAAAAAGATTTACAAATAGCTTCACCATTTGTTTGTCATTTACACAAAAGCTGCCAGGCATGAAGCAGTTATTGGGAGTAAGGTGAGGTTTCCATTTTTACATAAAATAAATGTAAAAGGAACTGAAAAACTGCATCCAGACGAACAATTTCAGAGGTTCAGGCTGAGGCAACCTTGCATAAAAGAACAATCTGGTCTTTGCTAAACCAAAAACAAATCAAACTCTTGAAGAAATCAGCTGATCATGATCCTGTAGAAGCTAAAGAACACCTAAAAACTTCAGCTGGTGTAGTTTGCCTGTTTCAGTTGGTTCAACGAGATGAAAGATCTGTTTGTTGTAGGTTTTTTTTTTTATGTTGGCACTAATATATAGCTCAACAGCCTTTGACAAGAAGCTGGCATGTAAGCACAATCAATGCTGCCACCTTTCACTTTCTTAATATGTCAAAAAGACAGAAATAGGCCAAACTGTCACAAGAAAATAAAATCAAACACTATGTTAAGCTGACTGAAGAGAAACATGGTTTATGTTTAAACTGCCACATCCCACAGAATATTAGAAACTGATAAACAGTTTTAAGACCTAAATCTATTTAGTTTCTTCAAAAGGTCTTTTTTTGTTTTGTTTCCTTGTAACTTTATTTCTGTCCCTCTTTATTCGTATCACTTCCTGTTTTATTTTGAAAACCCACTTCATCATCTTCTTTCAGTGCTCTCTGTCCTGCTTCGGATGTTGGATCTGAGGCTCGGCCCAAACCTGTTTCATGTGTGAGGCAGTTATATTGGATTTTCAGATTTTCCAAGTGGAAATTTCCAATTTGGGGCACATTCCAGGTCCAATTTCTGACTCAGAAATTAAAAATGTTGATTTAACCCAAACCCAACTGTGATCAAACCAAATTCTTGATCTAAACAGTATCTTTGAAACTGGCTGGATTAGTCATTTTTGTGTTTGTCAGTTGGCTCTGGTGTTTTATAGTCACCATCTTAAATGGGATTGACTCCAAACCTCAGTCAGCTGTAGATGTGAAGCCAAGGATTACACTCAGAGTTTTGATTAAATATGTCAGGAGGGTTATCAGATATTTTGCAATCACAAATAAACAACAAAATCATTATTAGTCTCTTGCCTTTGGCGGTGGGCAATAAACAACTTCCCTGACTGAAAAAAGTATAAATGTTGCAAAATTTGAAATTTACAGCAAGGCATGAAGCAACATCCAGTGAAGGATGCTCGGCTCTCGTGGATATCAGAGGAAATGTTGCCGTGATGAGTGTAAGTGGATGGCCCCTGATATCACTTGCAAACCACTCGCTAAGTGCCAACAAAAGAACAAAGCTCTGCCAACAAGGAAGCTTTGTAATGGATGAGATGCTTGCAGACGTGGCTGAGCCATAGATCCCATTATTTCATACGGCAGGAATGTAGCAGCGAGGCACCACCAGGGAGAGATTAGAAATGATTGACTAAACCAAAACACAGGTCCCTCATGGAAGGCAGTCTGCTGGTATTATTGGTAGACCAACGCTTGTGGCGCTGAATGAAACAGCTAAATGACAGCAGAGAGCTGTCACACAAAGTAAATACGTCAAAATGAGTTAGGCAAGGATGCTTCACAAAGTAAAACTTTCAGTCAAAAAGAATACCACTCCAGCATGTTCTACACAAAACAATGTTTCACATTTGCAGCTGGTGGAAAGGATTTAAAAAACAAAGAGACGTGCAGTCGGAGACAGCTTATTAGCCGGGAACTCCAGGCCCAGCATTTGTGAGACAGAATGGACACAGTGAATGCCAGAAAAACAAGCCCAGTTTTAAAGATTTAAACATTTTCTAATGTTGCTTTAGTGTAGCGGTTTCTCCAGCTGACAGTGGAGAACAGGCAGAGGTGAAAACACTCGCATCATCAACACATTTAGAGAACTCCTCCTCAGGGCAACTTCATGCTCTTTAATTATAGTTGAATTAAGAATGCCACCAAGCCAATTAAAAGTTCATAGAGTTGATAAAATAAACGGGAGACAGAAACAAAAAGCTAAGGAAAACATTCAGAACATTTGGTATTTAGATTGTTTTAGCTGTCTACCAAAGCTTTTGCTGACAGCAGTCTTCACTTGATTTAATCTCAGTGCGGCTTTAAACACATCTGATCATAATATAATATTCAACTGTATTTCTGGCACCACCCTAAACTGGCTCAAATCATACCAGGAAGACTTGTTGGGCACAACTGAGCTCAATAAAGTTACATGTGGAGTTCCCTAAGGCTCCATCCTGGGACCTCTTCTGTTTGACATCTATATGCTCCTTTTAGCTCAGATCTTAGAGAACAAGATGAAGTGCAGCTGTTCAGATGACATGCAGATTTACACCATAGTCCAATACAAGTATGAGTAAATCTATTCAACAACTCAACACCGGATGTGCCAGAACTTTCCAGAGCTCAAAACAGAATAATCACTTTGGATTTAAAGATGAAAGATTAAAAGTTTTCACATATCTGCACTCTGAGGTGTTAAACAAACGCAAAGTCTTGGAGTTAAAGAATATTTTTTGATAGATTAACTGAATTTCAGATAAACTTATTGTATAATTTGTGATCAATTGTATCCATTTACTTTAAACAGGAATCAAAACGTCTTGCACATGCCTCAAAAATACATCATTCCAATGCTAACGTAGGAGAGACCACCCCCAGGAGGTGGTAAGCCTGACCATTTCGCTGAAGCTCGGGATGGGCAAGGGGGGTGCTCTGAGTAAATGGTCAACTTTAAAAGTCTGAAAATAAATATTAAGCCTGAGACCTGAATCATTTACTACATATAATTTGGGCTTTCAATTGAACAATTTTCACAGCAATTGGTGACCCCGACGTGATAATGGAATGTAATAGTTTTGATGTGACAGTTTAGACTCAAGTCAAAGATAGCCTTCTATCATTCGAAGAATATGAGTAGATTTTAAAAACTGATGATTCAGCAGGAGCTAGAAAAACTCATCCATGCATTTCTCTTTACCAGACTAGAATATTGTAACTGAGTATTTACTAGTTGGACAACTGCAGGGAATCTAAATCTCTGCTGCTAAAGTCCTCACAATGACAAAGAGTCACATCAGTCCACCTTGAAGGTTTTTACATTGGCTTACTGTTGTTCAGAGAACAGATTTTAAAATATTCCTGCTGGTCTAAAACAAACTGGGTCCATCTGGACCTCCCAGAGACCTACAGGATCGCTTCGTCTGCCTTTAAATAAAGCGAGCTGTTCAGTTGCTTTTAATTTCTATTAGTATAAAATATTTTTATTCTTTAAGTATCTGTTGTTTTTTTTAATCTTTCAAAATGTTTTTATTGTTGATTTGCACCTGTTACCTGTTGCTTGTGTTTTAATTTGTTTGTGTAAAACACTTTGAGTTGGCCTGTTACTAAAATGTGCTTTACAAAAGACACTGTCAACACTATTTCTGGATATTTTTAAAACAGATTTTGTTGCAGAGTTTGCACCCTTCGTTCATGAGATATTTTGTTAACGCTACAGAAGCACACAGTCAGGTAATAAAATAATAAAACTCAAATATGAAAATAAACTGAAAGAAAAGGAGATCCCTGTGAGCTACACAGAAATGCAATGATCAGCATTTACAGTACCCTTCAGTCTAGAGTAATGATCCGTGTCTCACAAAGACTCATCGATTTAAAAAGATCCTAAATTCAAACAACTCATTTCTGTAATCGATCCTGGCAGATGCTTCAGTCCCATTTGACTCGCAGGTTTCTCACTTCCTCAATGAAAACCATCGATTTGGTGTTTCTACAATCATTCATTCCACAGAAACGAACATGTCTACATTCACAATAATGTGAGCTGGAATTAAAACTCTAATCAGGCGGCGCGGTCCGACGCTGCACAGAACACACACAGCTTTCTGTGGAAGTTTCTTATTTCCAACAAATGTTGTGTTTTCACCAGTTCATCGCTCAGCGGAGAGCTTAATCTGCCAAATCAGGGCAAAGTGGATTAAGAGATGAGAGTATTTAATCAAAGTGTTTTCTCAGTCTAATTACACATTTCATTTCCTGACACAACACTCTGTTATCTCCCGCTACATTCAAGCAGCAGCACCGCGAGTCAACCGTCCTCCTGCCTGCCTGCATGAGAGGAAACAATCTGATCATGTAAACAAACATGTTGATGCTCAGACTAAATAAACAGAAAACACAAGAAGAGGCGGAGCTTCAATAAATGCAGATGCCAACATAATTTAGAATTGCTCTCCAAGCCAAGGCAGAGGGATATTTTTGTTTTTGCCCATCTTTGTGTGTTTGTTAGTAAAATATCTCATGACACACTGGGCAGGCTTTGATGAAACCTGCAGGAAGTAATTCAACCCAGTTCAACATGGCTGACATTTTCCCACACAAATGACAATAACTTGGTCAATTTAACAGATATTGAGCTAAAATCTGAGCGTGACATTTCAATAATGCTAAAACTAAAGAACTATACTGTGGGGGTGTTGACTTAGCCTGGCCCTTGCCTTCTTATGCAGTTCCACTCAATTCTAGTTTCCCTTCACTGCTCTGTCTGTCTCCCATAGACAAGGATTTCCTTGGTAGAATTTTACTTGGACCAATCAGCAAACAGAAAGAGGAGTTTTGAACGACAACGCCAATTTTCTGCACAGTGTCTGCTTGTGGTTTAGCAATGGCAGTGGAGGAAATCAATGAAGCCAGTCCATGTTGATAAGGCGTCCAAATGAAATGAAATTTGCCTGACAAAGCCTGCAGCACTCATAACAGTCCTGTTCAGCTCGGTACTTCTCTCAGTAGAGTTGTTTACAGAGCATGCAATTTCTGGTTAGCTTTTTAGCTTAGCCTCCTTCACAGAGGAGCTGGCGCAGGCGCACACATATGTCGCAGCCAACCGATCCAATTGTTTTAAACTTCAACAGAGGCCACGCCTCCAGCAAGCAATCGCTTCTAAATAGCAGAGAGACCAGACCCTCTGTACGAAGCAAAGTGAAGAACAAGGGTCTGGTTTTTACCAGGCTAGTGTTGACTCCGTTTCATTCCGCTTTTATTGAATCACTTATTGTAATCTTTCTCTGAAAAACAAGAACTCCCTGAACCAAACAGTGAAGTGGTCCAGTAAACTGACAGGAGAGAGGTCCAGAGATTTTCTGGATTTGTTTTGAAAGACGAGTCTCATCCTCTGCACAGTGAGTTCAGGCTCCTCCCATCAGGAAGCAGACACTTAGTTCCAAAATGTAAAGCTAAGCATTTTAAAATCAGCTTTGTCCCTGTTGCAATCAGCTGTTTAAATGCAAGTTAACAGTATAAAATATTATGAATTAGTCTTTTTTTGTTTTGTTTTTAATGTATTCTACTTTGTTTCATTGGGTTTTATCTGATTTTATCTTTTTAATCTGATATTGTATTTAGAGTTGGGAGTTATATTTATATTTGAACTTTTTATCATGTTGTGTCTACTCTATGTCCATGTCATATGGCTTGTATTTTTCTTAAAACAAAGCTGACTCACTTTCAATGTAATCAAATTTACCTGCGGGTACAAATTATGCTGCTTGATTGATTGATTGATTGATTGATTGACTGGAGTAGTCATGTATCTGAAACCCCCCTCCCTCTCATTGAAGATGGAGGGGCAGGTAGTGGAGCAGGTCAATGCATTTAAGTAACTAGGTGAGACTGACTCACCTGTCCTCACGTGTAGACATGGTTTAAAGAAAGCACAACAGTGCACGTTTCTCCTGAGACGGCTAAAGGGTTAAAGGTCAAACAGGACATCTTAACTAAAGTGTCAAGCATCAAGTCAGTCGTTGCATTCCATGTCTCGACATGATTTAACTTCCTTACAGAAAAGAACAAGAAAAAAACTCACCAGAATAATCAAATAAGCAGCTAAACTTGTGGGTACCCCTCAAATGCATCCCACAGACCTTTACAGCCGTTACTAAAGACCCTTCAAACCCCCTTCACCAGTCATTTCAACGTCTACCTTTTAAATATAGGAAAAATGTTGTAGATTTGCAGGTGTATGTGGTTTTATAAGCAGGTCGTTTTTTTTTTTAGGGCTCATGTGTCTGAGCTTCTATCAAAGACCAATAAAGGTTTCTGTTACAGCCTTTGACAAAGTTTTTTGACTCTCAATCTGAAATTCAGGAGGGTGGCGGGTGATATGCACTCCTCCAGGGAACGCTATAGGTCTCTGCTTGAAACGATGTATTAAGGTAAATCGTCTGAAGCATCCGGCATCACTGCACATCATAAGGATTATTACCAACAGTGGTGCTTTTAGAATATTCCGCTCATCTCTGTGTCCCTTTGAGGACGTGGAAATCAGTCCAACTTAAATGATCTTTTTTATGTTTAATTGCTTGGAAGAAGAAAAAAATTATAATGAAAGGAGTCGTGAAACAGATTATTTAGCATACGTTAGCAGTGTAAAACCACACTCTTAACGCACACTCACAAACACAGTGGATATTTGGGGTGGGCTAACAGATATATAATATATAGATTTACAAGAAACTGCTGCAGATTGGACTCCAACACAAGAAGCATCCAATTTGAAAATATTTTGGTCTATCCATCCCCAACCTCTTCATTTCCAGTTTTTCCTCCAAAGGCAAAAAATAAAAAATTTTAAAAAATGGGTGAGAAATGGAGAAATGAAATAATCAACCTTGTTTATGTTAATCTCACTCACCACCGTACCTTTTCACTCTACGCCAAACTACGCCCACATCCACTCACGCTCGAGGCACGTGATTGTACCTCATTGGCTAAAACTGAGGGGGCGTGACCAGACATCTGTCAATCATTCTGTACCATGAAAGACATTAAATGAACGGGGCCGTGAAGTTCAACGTTTGGAAAAACTCGAGGATTTTCTCAAATCAAACATCCTGCTTTGGAGACGGGAAGAGGAGCGAGTGTCAGAGAGTCCCTGTTTGGATGTTTTCTCTCCATCTATCTGATGGGTAAAGGTGCAGAACTACTCGTGCGTGCTAAGCTGAGTCGAGGCCACGCTCTGGAGCCAGCCTGTGTTCACACATGCGTGAGAGATTAATCCCATTTGTTTACGTCTATTAGACAGTATCCATGGTCCCCGTGTCAATCAGCTGGTTGTTAGACAAACAAGCAGCTGGGATCACCTGGTGTCACATGAACCGCATGCTGTGACATCATCATCATGACTTCACGGTAACTTAATGTGACCGATGAACGCTGCTGTGGAAACATGATCAGGAGCTCAGGTTGGGCTCTGCTCTGTCAAACAGCTGTTGTTGTTTTTTAATGTTTGTTCAATTTAAATGGAGACAGCAATTCTGCTCTTTCAAATTAAGAGTTGGAGCAACCACAAACTCTATGAAACATTACTAACTCATTATTTCAAACAGTTTGTTACTGCATCACCACTGAAGGTAGTGTTTTAATTATTTAGTACGGTTATTTAATTTGTAGCCTTCTTTCTTCCTCTCATTTTTAAAAATTTAGCTTCACACTTGAAGAATGAAGTATATAATTGTTTATGTTGTAATAAAGTTTTGTTTTCTTTTCCAGGTCGTTCTCTCTGACCCGTTAGGACACAAACGTTCGGCTCTGAAACCCGTGTGTGTGTGTTTGTGAACTGAGGGACCTCCTCAATGAGGACATCTGCTGAGCTAATAAACAATAATGTTGACAAATTGTCGCTGTGTGATCACTCTCCACCCTCACCGTCACATTACAGAGCCAGTCCAAGGACGTGACTGACAGCTCGTTGGACCAGTGGAGGGCAGTACTGGACCCGAGCCCAGCTGCCTGAGAGGAGAGCAGTAACTCATGGCCAGAGGGCAATCTGAACATATTGGTTGGAGAAACACATCCATGCCCTTCTGCAGTTATTACACCTGCTGAGGCCATAAAATAAAAAATCTGAAAGATTTTTTGTTTTACTTTTGGACAAAGAAGCTAAAACTTTACAAAACAGTGAGGATTTATTTCTTTGTGATCTGATGACCTTTCATGCCTGGAAGGTAACAATAACTTAATGGATGCATGTCACCTGCCACTGCTTGTGGCAGAGTTTTAGAACTATGGTTATCAGTGTTTTGGCTGTTTTTGTCAAAAAATGAAAATGTATCCTGATGTGACGTCATGCTCAGAGTTTGTGTCCTAAAGTCAATAAAACTGACTGAGATGAAACATCTTTAGAATAAAATCGCAATAACAATACAAGAATAAAGTCATACTGTGGAAATAAAGTCGTAATATACAAGAATAAAGTTGTAATAACACAAGACTAAAGTCATACTGTGGAAATAAAGTCATAATAATACAAGAATAAAGTTGTAATAATACGAGAAAAAAGTAATACTGTGGAAATAAAGTCAAAATAATACAAGAATAAAATTTGTAATAATATTAGAATAAAGTCTCTTAATGTGGCCCTATTACGCCTTCAAACATTTTGAACAGGCCAATACCAGAAAACAAATGAAAGAAACTGTTGGGTAATAATTGGATGAGTGACAATGTAAGTTATTTGAACATTATTTTGTAAGAATAAATAGATGAGAGAAATGATAGGTTGTCTCTGACATGTTCTACTCAACGAAAACCCATTCTGAAGTACTCAGCATAAGTGATGCTGCAGGATTCACACTCAGAGTGTGACGGACTGACTGAGAGGAGAAGTCATGTGATGAAGAAAAAAAATCAATCCTATAAAAAGGATTTTTATTCTAAGCCACCGACACCATAAGTGATGATGAAAAACCAGACATCTTTAAATTGCCCTGTCAGTCACTGCAACCAACACAAAAAAGGACAAAATAAATAAATATATAAGTGAGGAGGAGAATAATAAATCTATAAGAACCTGGACTCAAACTGGTATCTGGTGTTTTTACTGAAACCCACAACAAAACCAGGACACCAAAAACTAAGATCAGAAAACAACTAATATATAATTTTATAAATTTTATTGTTACTGCTTAAAAATCCAACACCCATCAGCTTTCTTTTTTTGAAGCTCCAAAAGTAATTTGGATTTACTGTAATAATAATCTGACATTTGATGTAGAAACTGTAAGAGTTAAATAAAAAACAGATCAAAAGAAATGTTAAAGCTGCTGCCAGTGTCCAAGGTAACCACACACCTGTCTCTGTCACTAACAGAACTCTTACAGGACAGGAAGACTAAAAAAACAACCATTCATTGTATGAAAGCTATAACTCTTTATTCCTAATCTGTCACATGTGCAGGTTTACTCATGGTTCCTAGAGTCATTAAAAAAATGGGAAATAGAGATTTCATCCAAACTTTATATTTTTTTTAAATAAAGAACCATAAAAGGTCTAACAAACGGCAACCTAAAACCTCTTAAAACATCAATATTTTGTAATTTGGTTGAAGATTTATATTCACGGGGCAGAAAATAATTTGGAGATACTAGGAATTTTAGTATCGATCCGATACAAAGTACATACAGGGCTAGTATCATCAATTCACCAGTACTTGTTGAGTTCATTGAATAATTTTGTGATTTTGCTTTTAGCTAGTAATTATCATAAAAACATTAGGCAAATAAAACTGTTTTGTATTAACTACAACACAATAAAACACTGCAAGAGTATAAAATAATTTCTCTATTACCTTCTACCACACACAGTTGCTTAAGAAGAAAGTCACTAGTACAAAATAACAAAAAAGAAGCAATGATGTAAGAAAAATATATAACGATGTCAAAAACACAACAAAAATTACCATCAGTTGTACATAGGCACAATGTAGAGGACTAATGATTAACCCCAAATAATTTAGAGATGATGCACTGATTTTGTTTGTGGAAAATGAAGTCCAGAGTGACAATAAATAATAGATCTCATCATGCTAGTATCTATTCCAAACTGTAATTTCCCTTCATGGGACTAATAAAGTATCATAATCATCATCATATTCTGATAATCATCTTGATAATAGGTCAATACACCCATCCCTACTTTTCACCACAAACACCTGCCTGATGCAACACCTGGGACTCACCTATAGGTGTGTCTTCATAGATGAGGAGGTAGGTGGAGAAAAAGTAGTTTGTGAAACTAGGAGGCTGATTGGAACCTGTGGAGGAGAAAAACAATCTAACTTTTTACATGTACATCCATAGCACATACAGTAATATATTCTAATAGTACATACAGTGATGTATTCACACAGTAATATATTCAAACACAGTATATACAGTAATATATACAATTTTTACCCCACACCAATATCAAATCTGACAGTGAATTCAAAAAGAACATTAAAAACCCTTCGAAATAACAACAAAATCAAGTGATTATCTCAAGTATGAAGGAAGTTATGTTGCTAGATGGTAGAGGGTGGTAGATGGTGAGAGGTAATGGTAGGTTGTGGTAGATGGTGGTAGGTGGTGTTAGGTGGTGGGTGGTGGTAGTGGGTAGGTTGTGGTAGATGGTGGTAAATGGTGGATAAGTGTTGGTAGATGGTAAGTTGTGGTAGATGGTAGGTTGTGGTAGATAGTAGATGATGGTAGATGGAAGGTTGTGGTAGATGGTAGATGGTGGTAGATG
>JARVJO010000001.1:20937304-20948875 GCA_031762555.1 Cynodonichthys magdalenae
GTTTCTTGTTGATAAATGCAGATCTTGGCAGGTGTGATGTAGACTGCTAGGTATTAATTGTTTTATAAAACTATTTAATGTTGTATGTGAATGTATGTAAATTGGCAAATTCAATAAAAAAAACATAAATCACAAATCTAATGAAAGGCAGCAGAAAGAATAAAAAAAATCTTATGTCTACCCCTTTTTTCCTAGACATAAATTCAAACAATAATAATCTTCAACAACAATCACCCCTAATATAAAGTATATATAAATAGATCGTCAAGATAAAAAAAGTGTGAAACTATTTACTAAATATGCTTAATGGAAACTAGCTAAGAAATATATTAGTGTAACACAGAATGTATAATGATATATATTGTGTAACGTCTGCATCAGTGTAGTTAAATTATTTTATTATAAATAATCAGTCCTAATCTTAAATAATTTGTTACTTAAGGCAGATAAATATACAGTAAATCACTTTAAATGATTTAATTCTTTGTGTGGCCAGAGTAATTGCTCTGAGCTGAGGGGCTCAAATCTCTAATCAGGTTCTGTTTGAGCTGGAAGACCCACCGAACAATAAAGAGGCTCATCTGGCTCTGAATAATAGACGAGTTCAGGTCACAGCCCTGCAGCCCGAGTCTTTTTACAATTAACCTGAAAAACAGAGCTGAAGGAGCTCCGCCTAACCGTCCCTTTCTCTCCATCTTTAGTCCCTCGCA
This sequence comes from Cynodonichthys magdalenae, assembly GCA_031762555.1. NCBI lineage: Eukaryota > Metazoa > Chordata > Actinopteri > Cyprinodontiformes > Rivulidae > Cynodonichthys > Cynodonichthys magdalenae. Next base: position 20,938,015 of record JARVJO010000001.1, read on the forward strand.
GGCGATCTCCTTCCTCACCCCGCTGGCCGTCATCTTTGTGGTGAAGATAATTCAGAGGACGGACAAGACGGAGATCAAAGAGGCATGTTTAGGTGCGTGGAGGTCTTTCATTAAAATGTCATGAATCTGCAGCTGACAGTGGAAATAAACTCAGACGTTTGTGTGACGTGTGAACACACTCGCTGGTTCTTAACGCCTTGTGGACAAAACTTCCTAAAACTAAACAAAACCAAGAGTAAAAACCACACTTCCTGGTTCAGATACTTTGTGAAGTTTAATGTGATTCTTGCACAAAAATTAAGGATCATTGCAGATGTTTACATTTTGTGTCATAAATATCAGGATCACTGACAAAACGAGTCTGAAACAAGCTTCAGCTCAGAATGTTGGACAGTTTGAGAGTTAAAATGGCAGCAAACACCCAAGACGTGTCCAAATTCAGGGTTCTGGGTCCTTCCTACTAGGTTGGCTGGGTCCTCGGTCAACCATGAAGACGGGGAAAAAAGTATCTGATTTTGTATGGTCTAGTCTTCTGCTTTATTCACGTCCTCACCCGTATGTCGTGTAAAGTAAGCGGCTGACAAATTGGACCTTCAGAGGAAGCAGCCTCCCAATTTGGACACAGCCTGAGAGCTGGAACCGGACTTTAACCCACAGCTGCTGCACCCGGCCCTGGAGATCCAGCAGCTCTGACCTGGGGCGTCCAAGCTGATCCAACACATGTTCTATTAGAGACAGGTCGGAGGACCAGATGTGGACAGATGTTGTCTGGTTTACAGACTGAACCAGGGTCGGGTCTCGTGAGTGGTCCGGACCAGCCGGCTCAGGATGAGTGATACTGTCAGGGTCCTAATTATCACAGCAAGACGTGAGCTGAAGTCAGAGCCTGGCAGGAGTTGTGTTGTGCCCCCCCCACTCAGGGCCAACGTATGGGTCCACAATATTCATTAACGCAGAATTGAGATTCATCCTCGTCATCAGTTCATGCCTCCAGGTAACGGCACTGCTGTGTAAATAAATCCTTTTCTACTTAAAGGTTGAAGGGTTTGTTCCCGCTCCTCTGTGTTCCTCCTTAGCCCCGCCCACTCTCACCTGCTTCCAGTCGTCTCCCTCACAGGTGTTAGTGGTTTGAAATAATTTATATTCTGAGTCCTCCCAGATCATGTCAGTCCTGGGTTTTACTTTTTCAGTAGTTTTTAAATTATTACCTTAATGTTACCAGGAAATAGTCCCATTGAGGTTAAAAACTTCTTTTTTAAGGGAGTCCTGGCTGAGCAGTAAGTACAATTATACAAAAAGAAACATGTACATTTACTTTACTTTAATAGTCCTCAAAGATTCGAAGTCTGTTCTTCCTGCAACATATTTCATGTAAAATGTGCAGAATAAGCAAAAAACATTTCAGTTAGTTGTGGAGTTTTCTGCCATGTCAGCTGTTTGTTTTGAGTAAAGACTTGTCTGCAGTTGGGTTGCAGAATCCTGCAGAAACCATGACAAAGTCAAACTAAATCATGTCTTCTGGGTTTTTAACTTGTTTGAGAATCAGTGTATATTTTTACAGCAGGTTTTTAGAGAAGCTTTTTATTTTTGTCATGTTTCTCAGTTTCACCTGAAAACAAACTGGTTACACTTTATTGTGTTTTAATGATGTCAAAATTAAAATAATAGTTTTGGTCATTTTTGAAGTGATGTGCCATCAAAGAGTTATCAGTAGATTAGAAAATAATAAACCACAACACTTTACATAATGTTTTAGTGTTTTTATATACACGGTGCTGAGCAGGGGCGGATCCAGAGTGGTGGCCGGGGTGATAAGTGGCACCTTGGGCACCTTATTGGCCACCCCAGCTGCCACCCCCTAATAACTGACACATGGAGAGGTATTTAGATTTTGTTTTTACATTTAGCTTTTGCTACAGATTCTTCTGATACTGTATTGTGTAATTTTTCATCTGTGTATGTTTAAAAATGGCTGGATTATAGCCATTTGTAAAATTAGCATTAGTGGTTAGCTTAACATAGCATTAGCATCGGCATTTGATCATTCTTAGCTACTCTGCAACAAATTTCATCTCAAGTCTTAAAATGGCGCTAGGAGGCTCTAAGAAAGTAAACTAAGAAAAAAAAGAGAAAATAAATTTAATCTGATAAATGTTTTAAATCATTATCATCAATTTATGTTTTTCAATCATTATTTAAAAATACAATTGATAATAATAAAATGTTTTTTAAGAGAGCTGAAGAGATGTTTGATTATTTTTTTCTGCTATCAAACAGATGTTAAACAGATGTAATAATTATTGATGAGTGAATAAAAGAAAAAAACATTCTAAAAGTTTGTTTCTTTACATATTTTATAGCGTTTGTTGGTTTGCAAGGCCCAGAAGTTAAAGTTGTTGGAGGGGGCCATGACATGGAAAAGTTTGAGAACCCTTGACTTAATATATTTAATGTTCAGATGTATCTGTAACAGTTCTCTCTTTTAATGAATATAAATACAAAACATTAACAAACAAAAAATAAAAACTTTATCAAGCTGAAGTGCAAAAACAAAATACTACTGCATGGTTCTGGTAAAACGTCTGTTTTTATGACTTCAGTAAACTTCTCATATTTAGCTTTGTGCAACATGTTGTAGAGGTGACATTAAAATTCTTCATCGCGTTTATTCACAGCATCTCTAAGCAGACTAAACACAGAGGTTTGCCTTGAAATTCTGTCAACAGAAGGTCTACCTTCCAAAATAAAAATTATTTTCTTAGGCGGTCCGGATGGAAGTTGCCCACATTTGGCCCGCGGGCCACCCGTTGCCCATCACTGAATTATAATTTAACCCCGTCGTGTCTTCAGGAAAAGACGTCCAAAATGACGTAATCACCAATTTGCTGTCTCATGTCTTATTAAAGTAAAAACTAAGCTTATCTACTAATAAATAACCAGACTATCCCTTTAAACTCTGACGCAGTGCTGCAGTCATCAATGTAATCTGTTTATTATTTTTATTTACAGCAGCCATGATTGTTTACCGATTTCAGATTTATTAGCATTTGTCAGACACCATTTAATGATTTCTCTAACACACATCTTTTTTTTTTCCTTTCGGCTGTAATTTTCCTCCGGTTCCAGAAACCTGCAGAGACTTTGGCATTTCCAAAAGCTTTAAAAAAAAAAAAGTTTGCCACAAATCCAATTAGAGAGCCACGCTGTGATGAATCAGGTGGAGAGAGAGGGCGGCTCGCTGCAGAGATTACAGTGCAGAGGAGAATTTAACAGGCTCATAAACGTCTGCAGAGGGACAAGCAGCTAAAAAACAAGCTCAGCAGGATTTACAAAAACAAATAATTAAATTTTACCTTTAAACGTGGAGAGATTGTTGTTTGAATATGTTTCAGAGCAGCTTTTAGATCCATTAAGACAGAAACATCATGTTGATGTGAAATTAAAAAGCAGATTGTTTCTAAATCTCACCAGAACTCATTTATTTACCTGAAAACACAGAAAACTGATAATCCCTCAGCTCCTGCAGGTTATTCACTTCAACTTATCGCTTCAGCTCCAAACTCACAAATTAAATTTTCACATAGATCTGCTTCATGTAATTAAAATGGGATTTTATTTTGCCAGATGCATCTGTTGTTAAAAACACTGTCTTCCTCCTTCACACGGCCGCCTTCTGCTTTAGAATAGAAAAAATGACTCAGTGTTCCTTTTTGAATAATCTTTTTATCATTTCCAAACATTCACTGTTTAATTACATGATTATCTGAGTCTGGATGTGATGAAGACGTTGAGGATTCTGCCGTCTTAGTTTGATTATAAAGTTTTTAAAAGTATTTTTCATCCTCTGAATGTGTTCAAGGAGAACACAGAATCATTTTTAATTTAACGCACAAAGCAGGAGTAGAGTCATCCTCCCTGAGACATAAAGAGAGTTTGCAGCAGAATCAAGCTTTAACTCTGGAATTATTCTGCTTCCTACTGGACTGCTTGTCCTTATGCTGAAAAATATAATGGATCGGTACATTTTAAATAAAAGATGCTGAGTTTTAAAGAGGACAGTGTGTTCAGATTCAATCCACCAGAGCGTCACTCTCATTAGACTTAAATACCTCAACACAAAAAGTTTAACCAGCATCATAAGCATTAAAGCAGAAACTATTCAACAGTCTGAGGGTTTAATCTGTAAGGGACATTACATTTCTCCATGTTGATGATCTCACTGCAAACTAAAAAGTTTAGTTTCTTTAAAGAAACATAAATTACTGACTGCCTTTCACACCAAAGCTTTAAATAAAGATGTTGAATCTGTTAGAGCTCCATCTGTCAGACAACTGTAAGCTGCCAAATTTTAAAAACATGATAGTCAGCCCAGGGGCGGAGCTAGACTTTTTAGGGGTGGCCAAGGTGAAGCACTCAAGATTTGAAAACTCAAGATGATTCTTTTTTTGATTTTTTTTTTTTATTCATAGTGTTTTGCTGTTTTGTTGCACTTTGAGATTTTTGCAAATGAAAAGTGTTAGAAATTACATTTATTATTATTACTATTATTCCTCAACTGTTTTAAAAAATATTAAGCTGAAATTTGGTGTGGTCATAGCAAAGAATGATCTAAAAAACATGCTGAATGCTAGTCCTAACTTATTATTCAGCCATTTTTAGACAAACTAAGATAATGATTAGTGTAGAAATGGCTGAAAACAATCTTTACCAAACCATAAGTGCTAATCAAAAATTCAAGATGGCTGCCACAGCTAACTTTAAAAAGCTATAATTTAGCCATTTTAAGACTGATTGAGGCTAAGGGCTTTTCCCAATCAGTGGCTACTCCCTACACACTCCGTTTGCTCGTGGCCCTGAGGGTTGGCCATATTAAGTCCCATCTGAAACCAATTACGTAAGAGGACGAGTGGCTTATAAGGCCCTCCACAGCGAGCAAGCATCCAACGCAGACTTCAGCAGCAGGTGCAACACCAAATAATGGTCGGCATGGAGGACTGGACGTATAAATATAGGTTCCGCATATGTTTTGCGCACATATTTACTAAGTAAACACCTCACCAACAAATATAATTTCACAAAGGCTATATAAATCTTGTTAAATTTATTTCAAACTTTGTTAAAGACATAGAACCATGTTCCATATTTAATAAACATAAAAAAAATAAGAAAAAGTAAATAAATGATTAAAAATGTTAAAAGTACAATTGTTTTGACAATTCATCACGCCAAATTAAATATTTTCTTGGGTCTATAAAAAAAAAAATCTTCTAGACGATCTTATTGTGTTCGTTCTGCAGCGTTCAGTCGCTCCCAGAGCTTGGACTGCTACCATGGTAACGACAGCTTCCTGTTCCGGTAGTGTGAGGAGAGGCCGTCTCAAAAGCAGAGGGTGTATAATTAGACCTACAGCGCCATGAAGGGGACTCAGTTCAGCTGCGAGGGGGCTTCACAGAGAGGGTAGTGTGTAGGGAGTAGGGCGAGGGAGTAGCTACTGATTGGGAAAGGCCCTAAATTTGTTGTGTAGTAGTTAAGAATGATCACTTGCCAGTTGCTGATTCTAATCCCAAATTAAGCTAACCAGTAATGCTAATGCTAATTTTACTAAGGGCTATATTCCAGCCATTTTTAACCATATTTTTAATACAGTAGTGTCAGATCAACAAAATCTAAATGCAAATACAAAATCAAAGATCTCTCCCCACGTGTCAATTATTTGGGGATGGCCAACCAGGTGTCAAATGTGGCACTTGCCACCCCGACCACCCCTCTGGCTCTGCCCCTGAATCAACCAGTTTTGTGTTCTCCCAAGGTATACATTAAAATGAGAGTGTTTCATGAATGTTTTATGACTTAAAAAAAGGTTTTTAAGTTCTTGACATTAGTTGCAGAGGATCACAGTCCTGTTGCTGCAGTTTGGATAATATTCAAAAAAATGTGCAACAACTTTTCTCTGGAATTGATCTCAAGGTTTTTGAGAGTGTCTCAAATGTTAGAGCTGTATTTTGTCTAAAGAACAGGCTGATAAGTAGAAATGAAGTCATGAATGCTGAGGTGGATATTTTGTGCACAACCAAGAATACAGTTTGAGGTCATCCTCAGGACGATAAGTCATGTTTGTCCCCAACAGTTGCAGCTCAGTGAGATTAAACCTGTTGGCTTCCAGTTGAACACGTGTGATGGTTCCTGAGTGTTTAGGAGCGTGCACGATTTTTTGATCTTTGCATCAGCACAGCTTCATCAGCAGATCAGCAACATGATCAGATTGTGTTTGGATCAAATCAAATACGTAAACAAAAGCTGTCTGTGAGAGATGGAACAAAAAATAAAAACTTTAAATAATGAATCTATTGTTCATGAACAGTTGCTTCATTTCAAAATAAAACCAGAAAAAGACAAATGTTCAAGTTTTTTTTTTTTTTTTTACATCTGGTTTTTTAAACTGGATATTTTATTTTGGATTTAGATACCTGAAGCAAAATTGAAACATTGTGGATTTTTAATTCAGTTCAATTTTACATCTAGGTTTTTAAAAACTGTTTTCTTTTTGTGGTTTTATTTTGAAACAAACACAGATTCAAATTGAAGGTCTGGTTACAGGCGTTCAGCTCATCTCCAGCAGGTTTGCTCAGATGACCCATCCTGACTCCCACGAGCTCGGGGAGGTAATAAATCTGAAATATGACAGGTTAAGTGAGCTCAGTCTTACTGTGGACTGCTGGAATTGCCTTGTGGGGCCAAACTCTCTCTAATCATGAGTCTCAGTAGTTTTCTTTAAAGCTAATTAAATGACCGTCCATTTGCAGCCAACTGTGATCCTTATAAACCCAATCAGACTCCAGTCTGAGGCCTTCCTCTCCTCACTCTAAGCTTAACCAATCCTTTTCTTTAGCCACTTGTTGGAAAATCACCCTGACTTGTTGATAAGGAAACCTATGGGGCGCCAAGTGTAAAATGAAATATTAAAAATGTCCCTAACATATTTTTCATTATTTAGCTCACTGTTACATTTAGCTTATTTTTACTAAATGTTAAATTTAAATGATAAAAAAAAAATAAATCCTAAATGTAAATGTTTAAATCTAAACGTAAAAGTTAAACCTTAAAGGTTGAAGTTCACATTTAGGTATTTTGGAATGGAATGCAGCCTTTGCTGTTGGTGCTCGGCTCATTTTATGATGTCATCATTCTGAAACAATAGCAACCGCTAGCTCCAATGCAGCTAAAGCTTCCCTACAAGACATCAAACTTGCACCACCCATATTAGTTTTTATAAAAACAGTTTGAATTTAGACTTTAAATATCATCTTTAGAATCATTATAAGAAGTTAGCGTCAGATAACCAGGGTGATGTCGTCATCATCCTGAGACAAACATCAACAATGACTGCTGCTAGCCACCACTAGCTGCTGCTAACCCTGCTGAAGATGATACAGAAATCATTTAACACTCAAAAACTTAACTAAATAACGAAAAATATTTTAGTGAGATTTAACATTTCATTTTGCACTTAGTGCCCCATTGAAAATCAAATTAGCTGAAATATTCTAATTGTCATTAGCGTTAGCTTTAACGTTAACTCTATGAAATTCAAAGACAAAAAGTGTCTGCCTTCCAAGAATCAAATAAGAGTTGCATCAGAGTGAAGCTCTGTATAAAAATCTGAAAACAGAAGAAAGTTTGAGAAAATGAACTTCTGAGAGAGTGGTGAAAAACTCAGAGCAGAAACATCTTGATTAGTTGGTGCGAACAGATGGGTGAGCTGACGCAATATCCAGAGCAACATATGAGTCTTCCACACACACACACACACACACACACACACTGTGAAAAACAAACTCCCACAAGAGGAAAACAAGGAACAAAGAAGTGAACCCAGCAGAGTCTGACACGACAGCAAAGCTGCTTTTTTCTGATAACGACTTAATTATTCTCTTATCTGGAGTCGATGACCTTTTTGTTTTCTTGAAACAAGGTAAATTAACTTCCTGCCTCAAGAAACAAATTGTGTTTTTGGAGATTACGTTGCAGTTTTTCTCCAACATTTGAGTGTCTGGTTCATTTAAAGATTATCGTGACGACGGGGGACGTTTCATGAAAACGAAACCCAAATGTGTTGTCCTTCTTTCTTTACGTACGTTATTAGTGTTGTTTCTTAAAAAGCCCTTAGAGGATTTATTTGTTTTACAAAACACTGTTATCATAAGAAAGTAAGATTAATTTTTATACTCAATCAGAATCTGTACTAAGTTTATTATGTTTCAATCATTTTCCTCCTCCTCCCTGCTTCCAAATTCTGTCTTGTGTATTAAAATGACCGAAAAAATCTTCTTCCTGCCTCCTCCTTCAGCTGTTTGAACTATTTAGACTTAGAGCTAAAGAATAAAACTCAAATATCAAACTTCTTTAACCTTTACACTGTTGTCCATCTAACCAAGTCTACCAATAGTATATCAGCCAAAACTTATTTTTAATGTCTTATCTTTAATAAACACAGGTGTTTTTCAGGGGGGCACATATAAACAAAGAAAAGCACTCTGGATTTGAAAATTCAACATGGCTTTAATTCATGTTTTCAGAAATACTGAGCTGAAAATTTGTGATCATAGCTAAAAAATTATCAAAAAAAACAAACTAATGAATGCTAGTCCCAACTTATTTTTTAGCCATTTTTAGACACACAAAGCTGAAAATTAGTGTAGAAGTAGCTGAAAACAATCTTTACTAAATTCTAAATGGCAATCAAAAATTCAAGATGGCCACCACAGCTAACTTTAAAAGGCTAATTCAAACTTTTGCCACTTATTGAGAAGAAATCTGTTGTGGAGTAGCTAAGAATGATCACATCCAAAGTGCTAATGCTAACCTCAAATGAAGCTAACCACTAATGCTAGTGCTAATTTTACCAAAGGGTATAATTCAGCCATTTTTAAACATACACAGCTGAAAATTTGTGCAGTACAATACTACCAGGGAACAATCTTTAACAAAATCAAACTGCAAATACAAAAAATCAGGAGCCAGAGGGGTGGCCTCCTCTGGCTCCACCCCAAGTCATACGTCAAATCACTCTCTGCCTTTCATATCAGAGTTTTAGAATGAAAACATATTTTGTTGCAAAATAATGGAGTTCTAACTGCTTTTTGTGGGTTTTTATGACATGCCTTCATGCTCAATGGTACATTAAAAGAATGACTCTTAGCTACTACCGTATGAAGTTAAACTAACTACCTGAAGACTTTCAATTCAATATATTCACAATGCCCATCATGATCGATGGAAGAGATGGTTTGAACTTCCTCCTCTCTCCTCTTTTCTCCTGCTCTGCATCCACAGCGCCTCCTTTTCAACTCATCTGGGATTTATGGCTGTAGTTAAGGCTGTAGTTGAGGTATTATTTGAGCTTTTGAGATGTTAATCTGCTGCTCCAGGTTATAACAAACCATGTTGCTATGGTTGCGCATCAAAACAAATGTCCAAAAGTAAAAAAGATGTTGGCAAAAATCCCTCCAGCTCCACAGCATCTAATAGCAGAGGGACTAATCAATAAAAAAAAATAAAATAAAATACCATAAATATTTATAAAATAAATAAATAAATTAAAAGATGAATTGCATACTTTTTAAAAGAATCTCTCAGAATGAATGTAAGAGAGGTACTTCAACATGCCGCCTCTTTTAGCGGCGAAATTCTACAAGTCTTAAGTTAAGAAGAACTGAAACAGGTTACAACTAGTTTTGTGTTTGTTCTGGACTGACTTCAATGAATATTTTCTGAATTTCTTTCAAATCTGTCCTCTGGTACACACACACACACACACACTGTCTAGTTTGTATATATCCCCGTGGGGACCGTGCATTGACTTCCATTCATTTTTTGGAAATTTTATAGCCTAATCCTGACCATTTATCCTAAAATTAACCTCACAGGTACCTGCCTGATCCTAAAACTAACCTAAACTCAATTCACACCATGGTCCTAAACCTGACCCTCCAACTGTAATTTGCATTTGGACCCGTGGGGACCGGACATTGGTCTCCACGATGCACGTTCGGTCCTAACGAGGCTGCTTTTTTGGGAAAATTGTCCACATGATGTAGGAAAAACAAGGCCACACACACACTGTATATGCATTCAGCTAAAAGCAGCAGAGTTTGAAAGAAAAGCCTCTCTGGGCTCCTGTTGCAGCTCAGCTGTTTCAGAAATGCTGACAACCATCTGTCCGAAGCAGAAATCCCCCTGAATCGAACAACTTTTATTTTTTTAAATAAAGCAACAACTGCGTGAAACCTGCCAGAACCTGCCGAGCATTAATGCAACTTTTCTACTGCATCACAGTTTAGGTTCAAAATACAATGCCTAGTTTTATTTTAAGGTCTTTGGAAAATGAAACATAAAAATATTTATGTTTTTGTTTTTTCCTCCAGCTGTGTCTTTGGCTCTGGCCTTAAACGGAGTCTTTACAAACACCATCAAGTTGATTGTCGGCAGGTAAGTTTTACAAGATGAGCTGCATCTTTAAATCACATAAAATCTTTCATTTTAAAAAGCGTTCCGTTTTTCAGACCCAGGCCTGATTACCTGCAGCGCTGTTTCCCAGATGGACAAGTGAACGCTAAGATGCTGTGTACCGGGGAACAGGAAGTGGTCTCTGAGGGGCGCAAAAGCTTCCCCAGCAGCCACTCGTCCTGTGAGTATCCTGCCTCAATCATGTTTTAGTGTTTCAGCTTCAGACTGGAGCATCTGCATCGGATGTTGCAGATTGCAATCGTTTTTTAAATGATTTCACAGACAAAGTTGCCGGCATCAGGGCCTGTATCTGTCCCTCACCATCCCTCTGTCTGGTCCCTCCTCCTGTGACCTC
>JARVJO010000001.1:20948975-20982709 GCA_031762555.1 Cynodonichthys magdalenae
ATGGATGGATGGGTGGGCGGGTGATTGGGTTGATTAGGATTGTTGTTGATTAGTGGGTGGTTGGGTGGATGGATGGATGGATGGGTGGGGGGGTGGTTGGATGGATGGATGGATGGGTGGGCGGGTGATTGGGTTGATTAGGATTGTTGTTGATTAGTGGGTGGTTGGGTTGATGGATGGATTGCATCAAAATGGCAGACATATTGAACAGATACATGTGCAATGTAATTGTGCCAAAAACAAAATAATGAGCTTTAGTTTAGTAGAATACACAAAAACCAGAGCTGCCAATGAAAACAGAGGCGGAGTTAGAGGGGTGGCTGGAGTCACAAGTGCCACCTCTGGCACCTGGGGTGGCCAACCAGGTGCCACCCCCAAATAATTTACAAGTGGGTAGAGATCTTGGATTTTGCATTTGCATTTAGATTTTGTTTGATTTTTCTGATACTACTGTACTGTATAAATTTCCAGCTGTGTATGTTTAAAACAAGCTGAATTATAGCCATTTGTTAAATTAGCATTAGTGATTAGCATTTGCTATGTGATCATTCTTAAATACTCCACAACCAATTTTATCTCAAATAATAAAATAGCTGAATTATAGCCTTTTAAAGTCAGCTGTGGTGGCCATCTTAAATTTTTGATTAGCATTTAGAATTTGGTAAAGTTTGATTTTGGCTACTTCTACACTAGTTTTCAGCTTTGTATGTCTAAAATGGCTTAATAAGTTGGGATTCAGTGTTTTTTTTTTAACCATTTGCTATGATCACACATTTTTAGCTCAATAATTTTTAAAACAGTTGAATTAAAGCCCTTTGGAATTAGCTGAGGTGGTCCTCTTGAATTTTCAAATCCAGAGTGCTTTTCTTTTTTTGTATGTGCCACCCCTTGCAAAAAAGTCTAGCTCCGCCCCTGAGACATTAAAGCCCCACCCCCAAATTAATATTCTGTGTGCAATATTTGTCCTGCATCTCATTGCACTCAACCAAAAGAGGCGTCTCAATTAATCGTTTGCTCTGATTTTTGGTCAAGGTAAGTGATGACGAAACTATGACCATTAAGATTTTGATGAAACAGATGAACAGCTTCTATATTTTACTCTAAAATCATCAAAGTCAAATAAAAAGAGCCAGAACTGATTTGGAAGAGTTTGTATATTTTGGTATGTTGTTAACGTCTACAGATGTGCTGTATTTTCATACAGAACGTTTTCTTTGTGTGTAAAACTCAAGGACTTTGCAGCGATGGGACTCCTCTGCTTTTAATCATTTTTGGTTGTCCATGGCAACACAACAAAAAAAAGCGCAGAACCTCACATAAACCCAAGGCAAGCAGTGGTCCAAAAAAAAAAGCTGTCTCTCTCTCTCTCTCTCTCTCTCTCTCTCCTCATCAAGATGCAGTCATTCATTTTTTTTTTTTAAACAAGAGCAGCATTTAACTCACATTCACCTAGGCTGAACGAGGGATGCGGACCCTCAATGAGTGCAATCTATTACCAGCTAGCGGGGTGGGGGGGCAGGCAGGAGTGTGTCTCGACAGGCACAAACTCCAGTCCTGATCCTGCATTAATCCTCATTTAGTGAGGTCAGCCTCTCCCGCGTCGCAGAACTATAAGGCTACATGAGCTGACATGCTAACTCCTCGAGCTTCTCTCGCTGCTTCCAACTGACTGCCCCCTCTGCCCCCCCCCCCCTCCAATCTAACATTCAGCAGGAGACTAATCTGAACTATCATTGTGATGTATTACTCGTCCATTATTTTGTCATTATTTATTGATGCAAAAGCAACATTTTGAATCCAGATGACACCAAAAATTTGAAGCATTTTTCCCTCCCTGGGTTGTACAATAAATCAACACAGGGCCACATTATCCCCCCCCCCCCCCCCACATCATCCACACAACAATTTGTAGCTCTTTGCGAGCTCTTGGAATGATGGATTATTTTGTTGCCTTGGTTACAGAGTGGTTTTATTTATTTTTTTGCTTGTTTGCTGTGCCATTAATGGGAAGGTGCTGAGCGTACCTGAGGACAGAAACCAGCTCCCCAAAACACGTAACGAAACACATTTACAGAGCCCTGCGAAAATATTTATCCCCCTTGGTGAACTGTTCATTCTGCTGCTGTATAACCTGGAATTTAATTGGATTTTTAGTTTGATTAAAAAGCAACAGTTTGAGAAAATAACTTGTTTCAATGGTGATCAAGGTTTTAAATCCTTCTTTTTCACATTTAAATCTTTTAGTTGCGGTCAGTATAAAGTGGAACTGCAATGCTTTGGTCTGATATCATCCTTATTGCAACTCCACAAGCCCCGCCCCTTTTCTGGGGCATGTCTCAGATCAACTTGTTTTTAGGCCGTCTCTTTTAAATCCTTCTTTTTCACATTTAAATCCTTCATTTAGGGTCTGTATAACGTGGAACTGCAATGCTTCGGTCTGAATTCCTCCTTATTCTAACTCTGCAAGTCATGCCCCTTTTTGGGGGGGTGTCTTAGATCAACTCGTTTTGAGGCTGTCTCTTTAAATTCAACACCATGCCCCCCTCCAGCTTCCAGAGCGGCCTATTTCAGTTTGATAGAGGGGATTTACGACTATGTAGCTGCCCAGAAACTTTTTATTTATAAATTAATTAAAAGATGTCAACAGAGCCAGAGGCTGGATGTTTTGTCCTTTCTTTATGACCAAACTGTTCCACCTCCTTTAGACTGGTGCTGTTTGGGTCCACCAGTCTTTACATCAAAGCAGAGACTCTCATCTGGATTGAAGTTTGGGTTTGGACTGGATCTTTTGAGTGTTTCAGTTCATTGACCTGATGGAAGGTGAACCTTTGTTTTAGTAGTTCCCACTAATAATTTATCTCCATTGCACTAGTTTCTCAGTCCCTGCTCTCACATCATGATGCTGTCACCACCATACTTCTGTTTTTTCAGCAGGATGATAATCAGCCTCAGACTTATTGTTCTTGATGGTTTCTTGGAACCACACCACCTCCTTCCACATGTTTTTGAGGAATAAATTCCAAACAGTCCAGCTTTTTGCTGCTACGTTTCCATAAAGTCTAGCTCAGTGCATTTTATAGTGGTTTTGAACTGGTCCAGTTCCATTAGGGGTACCTGGATGTTTCTCATTAATGCCCTCCTTACATCTCAGTGAGGTTTGGTGGATGACTCTCTTGTTTCCTGTGGCATCATTTTTAACTAATTGATTCTGATTCTACATTTTTGTCTCAGACCTGTATGAAGAGATCCTTGGTCTTCATGATGTCTCTTACTTGGATCTTATTTACTTAGGGGTGTTTGGTTCTGAGATTTATCGTTCAGGTTGTTCTAAAGTATTTCTCAGTTTAACTTCATTAATCTGGATTAATGTTTATAATATTGGCTTTTATCAAGTTAAAACTCCAATTAAATTCCAGATTTTATGGCAGTGATGTATGAAGATAACCAAGCGGAATGAAGACTTTACCAACCTGCTGTTTGTCAAAAACAAATCCGAGCTGCTGTAGAAGCACAGCTGGGCTCATTACACTTTACAGGACAAGAAAAATCTCCCTCTGTCTGAGTTTTTATGGATCATTTACTGCGTTAAATCGTGCCACAGTTGAGCTTTTATCATGTATGGAACCCAGTGGCTGTGTGTGTGTGTGTGTGTGTTCATTCCACACTGATGCAATACAAGAATGAAACTCTTCAAACATCAAACCTTTCTGTTGCCAAAAGGAGCTGGAATCAGACTCTGAAGAGATTTGAGACTCAGACAGCATCATGGTCTCACAGTTGGACTTGGTTCTGTTCAGTTTGGACGTATTTCCTGTTATTAAATGGTTCAGTGTATTTTTATGTTAAAGTGGGGGTGACTGTTTTGTTACTTCTGTTGATCTAAGTTTGATTCTTTCTGGTTTGTTGTAACTTGGTGCTACAGAGAACCTGCTTGTTTCAGGTGGATTTCACTTTTTATTCGCCGAATGTCTTTATTTTATAAAAAAAAAAAAGATGCAATCAGTGCTTGCTACCCTGTGATTTCTTGTTTTTTTCCCTCCATGATGACAGGATAAAAGTGACTAAAAATGTTAAAGAATTATGATGTCTGAAGAACAAATGACTAAGAATCTTTATCACCGGCATGCAAGTTCCATTTGTGAGCAAAGACTTTTCTATGAATAAGCATGTCGGGCCTTGAGAACTCTTTGAGCTGTGTTTTGTTGTTTGTACATTTTATGTAGAATAAAAGACTGAAGCTGTGTGAACTTTATCTGGAATGAAAAAAGTCTTTATTAGACATGTTTGTAGCTGCGACAGCAGGTAAGATAATTGTTTTTCATGGAACCCAAGTTCAAATGGTCCCTTTCAACATTACAGGTCCAACATATTATTTCAGTAAATTACAGCTTTATGCTGAATGAGTGTTTTTCAAGCCATTTAACAATAATTAGTGAATCGATATATCATGTAAAGAGAAAACTGTGAACCCTGTAAATCGATAAAATGAACAAAACACTAAAGATAAAGCAAGAAATCTTAAAACCTGAAACAGGAGCTCACAATGAAGAGAAGCCAAAACAAAAGGGGCAGAAACAAGAGAGGATTAAATAATGAGAGGTGATTATTGAGACGAGGAGCAGGTGAGATGTTTGGCAAATGAGAAGCAGCCATGAGGAGTAAAGAGAAACAGGAGCTGAACCAGAGGCAGTCACACAGAAATCTATCTAATCCAGGTAAAACTGAAACAGGGTAAATACATTCTGAACAGATTGACAGAACGGCAAGAAAACACCAAGACCCATCCAACCAACTTCTACCACTTAGACACTCTCCAGCTCCTCCTGGGCCAGCCTTCACAATCAAAAGAGCTATTTCTTCCCATTGACTCACAGAGCCACAAAATGCGCTTAAATTGGAATTATCAACTGGTAGTGCATGGGCACATTTCAAGTTTGTTGAATAGGGGCCTCTGTTCACTAATAATAGGTGCATTTTACTGCTCAGGTCATAGCGGGGCACCATGCAAATGCTCTCATTGGTTATAATAGGTGTACTTTTGCCACGGAAATCAGAGAGGAGTGCAGCGGATGCAGTGTAAATGATCTCATTGATTATAACAGGTGCATTTTTACCACAATCAGAGCCAAGCATGGCGGATGCAGTGTAAATGCTCTCACTGATTATATTAGGTGTGTTTTTACCACAGAGGTCAGAGCCTTGAATGCGGCAGGTGCAGTGGAAATGCTCTCATTGATTATAATAGTTGCATTATTTCCGCGGTCAGAGCGGAGCATGGCGGATGTGGTGTAAATGCTCTCATTGATTATAATAGGTGCATTTTTACCACGGTCAGAGCAGAGCATGGCGGATGCAGTGTAAACAATCTCATTGAACAGAACAGGTGCGTTTTTATCGTGGTCAGAGCGGAGAATGGCGGACGCAGTGTAAATGTTCTCATTGATTATAATAGGTGGGTTTTTACTGTGGTCAGAGGTAGGGATGGGAATCAAGAACTGGTTCTTGCAGACAACCAGACCAGAGAGAATCTATAATCCCACCAGGACCTGAGCATTGGCTCAGTTAATCCACCAGCTTTTTGACTCAGTTTACAAGAAATAACCAAATTGTATCAAAACTACAATTTTAATTCTGTCAGCCTGTGTAATACTTTTGTAGATTCAGTAAATTTATGACATGAAAACGCTCATCTTTGTGTAAAACTATTTGTAACGATGTGCTTGAAAATATAATTTAAACTCACAGTGCCTTTGGAACAAACGTTTTTCTGTTTAAATGATTCATCAGTCAGAGTTAAACCTCTCCAAGAAAATATTCTGCTGAAAACAGTTTAACACCAGAGATTGAACTCAGCTGATGCTCAAAGAAGACCAAAATGAAAAGATCCAGAGAAACCTCATCAAACTATTCCTCAAGACGAATTTATGAAAAAGCTTGGTGAAAGTTCGGCTTCATTTAAACAAACAAATGATGAGTGGTGATGTCATCTCCAGTGTTTTTTCATATAACCTCTAAAGCTACAGGTTTATCCACTAAATAGATCTTTAAAGGTCATGAATGCAGTCATTTCAAAACGTAAAACTGGTGATGTTTGAGCTGAAATTTAAAAAACTTTTAATTTTGTACAGAAAACTCTGAGACCATGTTTTATTTCCCACAAATGTAATTTCTTTCATGGCTGCAAAATTACATTTTTGGTCTGAGGAATGCTTTTTCAACAACTTAAATGTTTTTTGCTGAAAGTTTAATGGCAACATCTGAAAAGAACTGACAAAATATCAAATTTTTTGCAAATTCAAGGATATTTGTTTATGATCACTTGAAATATTTGCCAAGCTTTTTCAAATTAATTCAAGTGAAAACGTTCAGCTGTTGCTGTTGAACTTTTCCTGGAAAAACATAAACGTGGTTATCTTATTGGTTGGCCCAACCCGTTTCAGTCAGACCCACCTGGAAAATCTTTTCTAACTACACCACCGGCTCAAGGCTGGAGAGGATAAAAAAAATCTCTCTCTGCTGAAGCTTTGAGTTTGTGAACAAGGTTATAAACCGTCCAATCAGACCCAAGAGTGGAACATCTGTCACAAAGCTGCAGTGTTAAAACCACAACTCGGAGAAAAACTTGTCTAAGCAAGCTGAAAGTGAACAAATTATTTCCAGAGAGACTGTTTCTGCTAGAGGAGCTGAACAATCAATCAGGACCAACACAACCAAGGTGTAAAACACTAAAAACAACCCAGATCCTCCCAAAACATTTTATATTAAAGCTTTACAGGAAGGTTGGTGCTTTGCCTGTCTGTTGTCACATTGTCTCATGAATGACTGGATGAATTTTAACAAATTGCTCAGAAATGATTGATTAGATGCACATCTACAGCTGGAAGATGGTTTTAGTTTGCATTGCAGACTCAGGGGCGGAGCCAGAGGGGTGGCCAGGGTGCCACCCCCAAATAACTGACACGTATGTGTAATATAATCATGCCAAACATGAAATGTTGAGCTTTAGTATAGTGAAATACACAAAAATCAGAGCTGCCAATGCAAACATGGGCGGAGCCAGTGTGCCAAGTGCCACCTCTGGCACCTGGTTGGCCACCCCAGGTGCCACCCCCAAGTAATTTACAAGTGGGGAGGTATTTTGTATTTGCATTTAGATTGTGTTAAATAATTTTTCTGATACAGTATACATTTTCAACTGTGTATGTTTAAAAATGGCAAAATTATAGTAATTTGTAAAATTAGCATTAGCATTCGTGTTTAGCTTAATATGGCATTAATATTAGCATTGACATTTGGCATGTGATAATTTTTAGCTACTCCACAAGTTTCATCTCAAAGTCTTAAAATAGCTGAATTACAGCTTTGTAAAGTTAGCTGTGGTGGCCGTCTTCAGTTTTTGATTAGCATTTAGCATGGTAGCATGGATAGTTTTCGGCTACTTCTACACTAATCTTCAGCTTTATTTGTCTAAAAAAATAGCTTAAGTTGTGACTAGCGTTCAGCATGTTTATTGGATCATTTTTAGCTTTGATCAAACAAAATTTCAGCTTTATTTTTTAAAACAGCTGAATTAAAGCCATTTGGAATTAGCTGTGGCGGCCATCTTGAATTTTCAAACTCGAGACAGCTTTCCTTTATTTGTATGTGCCCCCTGGGAAACACCAAAACAAAGTCTAGCCCCGCCCCTGGCTGCAGCAGAGCTCCACGTTATCAAGCCTCAGAAGAAAACTGATGGTTTCCTGTTTGTGCGTGACGAATCGAAGTGTTTAATCAATGTGTCATCCATGAAAAAGCTCGTATTATTTTCCTGTCAGGAGTGGCTCTCTCCTCTGAATGAGCAGGACCATTATACCATTACGACAGGCAAATCAGCCCTTATCTAATGGATCAACTGTCAGCCAGTGTTTAATATAATTTGATATCAGCACACTGCAGAGAACACTTCATCACACACTGTTTTCAAAGGGAAGGTTCAAACACCTGAGCTTGTTGTAGCAACGGGTCAGGGACAGGACGTACAGCTTTGTTAAAAACACACAATCAGATAAAAAAACCTTCTCTCTTACATTTAAAGCCAGATGAAATAAAATCTGAATTTGCTGCTTGTATCTCCATCTGTTGGCGCTCTGAGTGTGATGAGAATGAATCTTTATTTAAATCTTTTCATCTTTCATTGACGGAATGTAAATCCTACAGCTTGTATAACGGTGTAATTTGTTTCCTCAAAATAAAGTTTTAATTAAAATAGAAAGCAAATATGAAATAAACATTCTTCACATGATTAAAAAAAAAACACTCTTTTGGTCTTTAACCAGTGTTTGTGTTCGCAGGCTTCGCTCTGATTTAATTACCAGGTTTGCCGATAAACAACATGTAATTCAGCCGTCTGTGCTTCCTGTATATTTCTGAAGCAGAAAGTGACATTTATAATGGATCAATGGCAGGAAGAAGACAAGTGCAGATGTACCTTTTCATGCTCCTGTAAATTCCTCGGGGCTCTGTGCCATATCGCAGAGCTCGCTTTTTCTGTCATTCTGCCTCATTAATACAAAAAAACTACAACTCTGTCAAATTGGCGCCGTCACTTCGAGCCCCCCGAGGAAGGAGGCAGGAAAGTGTTGGCACAGTAAGTGGCAAGATTGCTCCATTTTTTAATGTGCTGGTTGCACTCATGTTCAACTAACTCAAGATTCATTTTATAGACGGAAATAACTTAAAAAGGTTATCAGACTTTAAAAAAGTTTCATTAAAATGAGACAAACTTTATGAAGTTTTTGTGGGCTCAGCTGTAAGATGCTGATAAGATGTATGTTTTTAAAGTCTTGCACGTTTTGTTTGTGCTCAGAATAAATGTTGGGAGGCCGTATAACTTTAACATCCATGTTTCTCACTCAGGCTGGGACTTGAATCAGATATGATTTGGATCTTTGTCCCCTGTCTCTGCTGAACCATCAGATTAAACCAGAATACTCTCTATTTTATTCCCAGTTTCTGTTTCCTTTTCTCCTCTAACATTCTGCTGCTGACTTCACTCCCACTTCTTTACATCAGAAACTTCAGCTTAAAGATAAAATCTGTTTGTGTCCGAGGTGAAGGCAGCATCACAAACTCCAAATTTATTCAGTCAAAAGAAAAACACCTTTACAACTTTCTAAAAGTAAATTGACCCCATATGTCTCTGTGATGGACTGGAGACATGTCCAGGTGTCTCTGTGATGGACTGGAGACATGTCCAGGTGTGTCTGTGATGGACTGGAGACATGTCCAGGTGTCTCTGTGATGGACTAGAGACATGTCCAGGTGTCTCTGTGATGGACTAGAGACATGTCCAGGTGT
Source organism: Cynodonichthys magdalenae (assembly GCA_031762555.1). NCBI lineage: Eukaryota > Metazoa > Chordata > Actinopteri > Cyprinodontiformes > Rivulidae > Cynodonichthys > Cynodonichthys magdalenae. Next base: position 20,958,312 of record JARVJO010000001.1, read on the forward strand.
CTCTGTGATGGACTGGATGGACTGAACATTTCATTGTGAGCCACATTTGGCTTTATGAAATTTGCAACTTGTTGAATCTGCTTTACATCAAAACAAACTATAGATATATAATAATAATTAATTCCTTTAAACTAAATGAGCTCGTTTCTCTCAACTTGGTTTTAAAAATCATCCTCGTCACCGAGGACAGAGAGAAAAGACGTCCAGCAGGGACACGTCTCTTCCTTAAACTCTGCTGACAAACAGGAAGTTCCAACACAAACCAGCTGCTTTTTTCCTGTAAAACTGAACTTTCTGGTCACGTTTTTTAGCCGTACGTCATGTTAATGAGCTGTTTTTATAAAAAACCATTTGGTTAAACTGAACTGAAGTGAATTTTGCAGCTGAAGTTCTAAACCTGAAATTGGGAAGAAGCAGAATTTGCTGCTGAATCAACAAACTGAAGCCCACTCCGAAGAAGCTTTTATTTTTGTCCTCGGCTACTTTGGAGAGTTGAAGTTCGGCTGCAGTTTAGTGACACCCAGAATAAAAAAAAATCCAGTATTTTCCTGTCAGCACAAATGAAGTTAAACGTCAGCCACTTCCTGCCTCTCAGGAAACTTTCAAAGCTGTAAAATCTAATAAAGTATTTTTGTAAAGTTTCCTGTCAGAGAGGCAGTTTGTGTATTTGAGTAAATTTATCCTCAGTATTGTCTTGTTTACAGGTGGACGACGTCCTGAGCACTTAATGATGGAAAAGAGGAGAATTTATTAAAGAATTAAACATTTTTTCTAGATTTGAATCTAATTTAAAAGTGAAGTTTATCCAAACTTAAATAAGTTTATTACATGAAAACATTCATTTAATTACAGAGCTTCACTTCTTTATGCTACAAAATAGATTCAGTTCTACCCAGTAATTACAAAATAAAAGAAAGTATAGATGGTAATTTTTCTGCTACAATAAATAAAATAATTCTAATTTTTCTTCCCTTTGTTTAGAAGTTATTATTTAAAATGATAAATAATCAAATGATTCACTGATGACATTTAGAGAAATAATTGCAAATCAACAACAAACTGCTGAACTACAAAATAAAAGCGTGATCAGTGAAGGATGAGTGATTGCTCTGTCTCTGAGACAATCAGGAATAAAAAAAATCATGCTCTGATCTTTATTTGTTCAACAGTTATATAAAGAGTCATTTGATATGTTGCCTCCTACATTAACAAGTTTCCACAGTAAAAAAAAACTTGTTTTAAATCAAATAATATTTAATTTAGTGCTTTTTTTCTGGAATTATGTGCTCATGATTTTGCATTGTTTTATTTTGAAATATTGAAGCTGGTGTTTTGGATTGTTTTGACTGATTTACTGTATTTTAATGTGTTCTTATGTTTTGTTGGGATCCTTTAAAATAAATAAACATTTCTGACTTTATGAAACTGAATAAGAAGAGATGACAGGAGCACTTCTGAACAAAATACTTTCTAATTCAGCTGTTTTGTTTTTGTTGTGCCTTATTTGATATGAAATGTTCTCCGCGTATCAAAATAAAAAGATTTTCCTCTGTAAGAAGCTATAAAACCCCAACATATTCTGCTCCAGCTGAACATTAGGATGTAGGAGATGACTCGTTTAAACCTCCTCTGAGATTTACTGCTTTGCTCCAGCATTCATGTTTTAATGAATCATTTTGTGTGAGAGGAGCTCTATAGGACAGGTGGAAAACAAAAATGAAACCGTAAACAAAAAGCAGGCTGTCAGGAGTGGGAGCTCCTGGCTTTTTAAAAGCAGAAGCATTAATTATTCAGCAGCAGCTGATGAAGTGTTACAAACCTGCACCTCTGCTTGTTGCCTTCTGTTCCCACCAGCAGCAAAATCCACTCATGGGTTCTAAGAACGTAGATTTGATTCTGCACTTTATCTTTAATCACAGCATCGGAGTTTCCTCTAAATGACTTTGTATCTTCAAATAGGCTTCTTTCAAAATCAATCTTTTTTTTTTTTACCTGTGTGGTGTGTCATCAGGACCGGTCCGAGGCAGAGGCAGTGGAGGCAAACGCTAAGAGCCCCGTCCAGCGAGGAGGCGCCACAAAGAGTGGACCAAAAAAAGAATTTATAACTTTTTATCAGAGTCTAGTGGATTTAATCTGTAGATCACTCAGGTTTAGGAAGGTAACTTGTTCTGCTGTTTCTACACGAGGTGCTTTATGGTGCAGAGGATGTTTCACAATAAAAGCATCATATGATGCAGTCAAGCTGGTGCTCAGTGTGGAAATAGAAAACCAATTAAAGTTAAAGTCTGGTTCTACCTTCATAAACCACTAATTTTATTTTGTTTTATTAATCCCAAGAATTTAATCAAATATTCTTCAAATGTCTGGAAAATGCAAAGTTTAAAGAAGATCTTTTACTACATTTTCTGTGGCAGTATAGGGCTGTGCATTGGCAAGAATTTGGTGATACGACTCATATAACACGGGTCACTCACAATACGATACATCACAATATACCATGGTATAATGCAATATATCGCAATATATTGCAATACTGTATGCAAGGCTATTTTTATTACATATAACATATTATATTAGTATTGCTATTTTTTTGTCAAATTTCTACTTAAAAAACTCCTTAAATAGTTTGATAATATATTTGTGGCAGCGTTTAGATTTTAATATTATTTATTATAAAAACAATATGGTCACCCATCACATTCACAGCCTGTATCTTGTCCTGAAGTTCAGTAAACAGATGACCTGAAGGGGGGAGCTTAAGGGGGGAGCACTAAGTACACCAGTCATTTCATTGCAGGGTTGTTCAGTACTGTCCCTTGAAGACCCCCTGAGCTAGGGTCACTAGACAAATGTCTGCCTGCCGTATTGTGACGGCTGACTGCAGTCGGGAGAATGAACGTCCCAAACGGGACACCTCAATTTGGCTTAAAATACAGTTGGGTTGGGCAAAACCATATCGTGTGCAATTAATCATCAGAAAAACTGTCACCAATAAATATTTGGTATTTTGCAATTACTGGGATTATTGACATAAGGCATTGTGGCGCAGAGCTAATGCTAATGCTAACACAGAGCTAATGCTAAGCAAACACTAACACTCCATATTTCCAGGTATAGCTAAGGTTGAGTAAAATTGAATGGTGTACTTAATGTTTGGCACTTGGTCATGACTGCAATTACTGACTTATATAAGTCATTGATAACAACAATGCTAACATGGGACAAATGCTAACAAAGAGCTAATGCTAATGCTGAACTGTCCATATTTCCAGGTACCAGTTAGGGTTAAGTAAAATTGTATGGGGTATTTAAACATGTAAAACTGTCACCAATTCTTATTTGGAACTTGGTCATGACTGCGATTACTGACTTATATAAACTTATATAAGTCATTATATAAATTACCTTATAAACTTATATAAGTCATTGCCAACACTACTGCTAACCCGGGGCTAAAGCTAACACTGAAAAGAAGATAAAGCGGGGCGTGGCTGTTTAAATAAATAAGTTAGTTGAACTGGTGATTTGTAAGTATCATTTTAGAACACAGGGTAACTGATTTAGAGTCAAAAACATGCAATTGTCATCTATTAATCAGTCATAATTATCGAATAAATGCCACAAATATTCGTGATAGATTTTTTTTGCAAATATCGCCCAACACTAAAATACGTGCATTCCAGCTAATAAGGGACAGTTGGCAACCTTACCTCAGCTTGGAAGGCAGCGAGTGTTGGTCTAATCTGCTCAGATTCAGTCATCGGTACTTAGTCCTAATGTTTATTCACAATGCTAATGCTTGAGCTACGGTTCTACTCTCTGACTCCTCAGGTGGGGAGGAGCCAAATGACTGCTGCCAACTAGTGGTCGGAGGCTAAACTAAAACACAAAAATGAACCATTGGCATGAAAGTTGACATTTTAAACCTTAATTAAAAATTGATAGGATCAGGAAATGAAATATTCCAATATTTCAGTGTATCAATATTTTCTGACACTGACACCCCTACCCTGGACCCCCCCTAGAACTGCTTCAGTCCACAGCTGCTGGTTAACATGAACAGATGTTGGCAGGTATGAGGTTCTGTCTCAAAAAATTAACTATTTTAATTGAACAACCTGGTTTCTAAAAGTAAAGACAAAACTATTTAATTTGAGATATGAACAGATGTAAGTAGGTGGTGAGATTTGGGGGCATCACATGAAATCTGTTATGTTCCAAAATGTGCAGTCAAATGCACACATAAGCTGTGAACAGCTCAACATGTTAAACATGTTAGTGATAGTCTGACATGTTACCTTCATGTCAGGAACATCTGTGAGCTGAGGATTTCTTTGGAATGTGAAGTTTTTGCCTCATTAAAACAATTCGTCTTTGAAAAACAAAGAATTTTTTCTCTTGTTTTGTTTGTCCCAGTTTGGTTTCATCTCAGCGCGATGGGCTGACGACCCGTCTGGGCTGTACCCTGAACATAAACCGAATGTAAAAAAGATGATTAAACGCAGGATTTCTGCAGCTTCTTTTTTTCCAAACTGTTTGTTTTCCTCACCAGTGCACACGAAGATCATGTTTCTTCAGTAAGCATGACTTCTTGGTGGATTCCTTCAGGGACTATAAACTGACAGAATTTCAGATAATCTGGGGAACAGTGGAGCTGTGGAAACAAAAGGAATAAAGGAGAATATTGTATATTTAATAGTCCTCACTGCAAGCATGACTGGAATGAGATGAAAAAAAGGGGTTTTCTTCTGATTTGTGGTGTATTTTGATAAGCCTGACTACAAAAACTCATTTTGCCCGTGGCACAAATACTGTCTGAGAAAAATCTGCCCTTAGAAGAAAAACACTTTGTTCCAGGCTGGCAGCTCTTCTGCCCCAAGGCCCACAGGAGACCCCCCACCACCACCCCCTCCCAGGAGAAATACAAGGTGCGGTACACCAAACAAAACACATTTTACATTATTATTATAAGTTATAGAATATTTGTTTCTGCTCGTTGTCTGTAGAGACCTTTCAAAACAAAAGCACTAAAATATTATCCAGTAAACACTCGCCAATAGAAGCAGCACAGATGTTCTAAACGGAGATGAGTTGGACAACAGAGATGTCATAAATAATTCATTGCTCCTACTTTTTCTTTTTTGTTTTTGCTTATTGTTTGGAGCTAAAATTCGCCAGGTGAATCGGGGCTACAATTCAGCTAATTTCACATAAATTGGAACAATTTTTGGTCTGCTGGTAGCTGAGAGTCTCCAACATCACCAGCAGAACACACGAGCACTTTGTTCACAAACATATAAAATATATTTTCATTAAGATGGCTGCAGTGGTCACGAGACCAGCTGATTAACAATCCTGTAAATTGAAGGGAAACTGTCAGAAAATATAATGAAATAAATCTTCACTGAGTCACACTGCACCAACTAGTAAAGCTTGTTAACTTGTATTCTTGGCCACGCACATTCTTTTGTTGAGCACACCTGAGTAAAGTTGTCCCACCCCCATGCATTTTGTGCTGCCATAGTTTTACAAATTTGAATTCAAAGTTTCCTGGGGTCATCAGAGTTTGACCAGGACCAAACCTGTTGTATCCATGATGTTTTCTGAAGGGGTCTCTCAGCCTGTAAAAATCAGACGACACTTTAAAAACATGCCGTGTGAACGAGGCGTAACGTAGACTCGTGCATCGTCCCGCTGTAAACTTCACCGGACCACCTTTTGCTTCAGCCTCAACCAGCTCACCTCATTTGCTTCCAAACTTCTAATCTCCCTACGTTTTGATTTAATCTACCAGAATACACCTCTGAAACGGTGGATGGACAGATTTGGAATAAATATTTTATATCCTCAGTGTGTTTTTTTAGACGTGGTCTTGTTTTGTCTCAGAGGACAGTCCTCTTCAGGTGTCCAAACATAACACGCTGGAGAAAGGTTTCAAATTAATTGGAGATGCTCGTAACGACTTTGTGGCGATTTGGACTGGGTAGAAAAGGTTCTGTCCACCTCTGTGACTCATCCAGGAGGTTGATTTGCAGCCCAGAGAGTCAGAACCTTTAGAATGTTTGTTTTTTTCTGTTAGCGTCTTCTGTACAAGAAAACCTGGCTGCCTTTTGTGTTTTCTAAGTGAATAGTGTGGCATTGAATGGATACCAGAGGCAGTAAGAGTTGACAGATTAAATTGACTCAGTTGGTTAATGTCATGCACACACACACACACACACTTGGCCATCCCTCTGAAATGGAGATGCCATGTGAATCTGGGCCATGCTGTGTGTGATGTTTGCTGCTGGTGGGCATTGGCTCTGCTGCTCTGCTGCGCCCTGGAGGAGCCCGATGGAGAGGGGGGGCTTCGGCTGGCCTGGATAAGATTCACCATCAAGAACGACAGGAACGTTGGACCGGAACATGGCTTCAGTTGGACCAGAACACATAGGGACAGTTAGGTTGTGCAGTGATCTCAAGAATTTGGATAGAATTTAAACAAAAGACGAGTTCACAAAGAGGTGAAGCTGAATCTTTCTCTCATTTTTAGTTGATTTTTTTTTCTGTGAAGATTAGAGAATGTGAACATTATAGAACCCAGTAAGTTTTCCCCAGTCGTCTCATGCACTCATTTACATTTCTGCATTATGCTCAGAAATACTGCAGATTTGTTTCCTTCTGACAGAAAGAAAGAAACTTTTCTTGAACAAAGTTGGACACTGATGTGAAAAAATAGTCAGAAATTGATTTTGTCCCTCCAGTGGACTGACGTGACCCATGCTCTGTCTCAAGGCGGACTCAAACATTGTTGATTTTCAACAAGTTTGGCGAGAACTTCTGGTGCAATCTTGAGTTTATTTTATTATTTACAACAATAACCAACCGTAGGTCCAACGCTACAATGCCCTTTAGCTTGTGAACGATGCCTTGGTCAATAAAACTCCCTCAGGGACCAGCAGTGTTCGCAATCTTTTTCTAAAGTTAACAAAATATTTCCTGTAGCTTCATCATTTCCCCCTTGTTGCTTGTGTTTGTAATACTGCACTGTGTTTTATCTGTATGAAGGCTACTGAAGGATTTAATGTGGCTGCTTACTGCTCAAGAGTAGAACTGATCGGGAACGACGGCCACTGAATATAGAAACAAACTCAAGTCTAAATCCATCACGCTGGTGTGGATCTGATCCAACATGTTGGTAAACCACCGTTAGCGTCATATGTTGGTGTAAATCCTGTCATCCAAGAGATGATGAATATAGAAAGTTTAAAAAGTCAAAGCAGCTGGATTTCTGTTCTGTAGCCGAAGACGAGCCGAGTTCTGAGCTTTAAACTGCAGGAGGTTTTTATCTGGATCGATCTGTTTATTCCCACCTCAGTGATGTAAAAGTCAAAGAAAGGGCAACGTGATCACTCAGAACAGAGGTCACTTTGAAAAACTGTGGATCTGTATCTGATTTTGAACTACGTATGAAAAAGATGTGGGTCTGATTTAAATAATAAGATTTTTCACATTCAGACGGTCACAAAAACTCCAATATAGGTTGCTAATGGACAAAAATATTTTAACCCGTGACATTGGATTTAAAAAACTTAATACATGGCTATGAGATAACTTGTGGCCACAACATAGTCAAAGCTTGGCCATGAGATAGTTAATGCATGGTAATGACAAAATTAATGGATGGGCACAAGATAGTTAACGCATGGCCATAAGATGGTTAACGGTGGCCATGAGATAATTATTGTGTGGCCACAAGATAGTTGAGGTGTGGCTGTAAAATAGTTTGCGTGGCCACGAGATACTTAACTTGTTGCTGCGAGATAGGTAATATGTGGCCACAAGAGTTAAAACTTGTCTGTGATATAGTTTGTGTGACCACAAGACTTGTGGTTGCAAGATAGATAGCGTGTGGCCACAAGAAAGTCAACTTGTGGCTGTGAGATATTTAAAGTGTGGCTACAAGATAGCTAACTTGTGGTTGTGATATAGTTAATGGGTGGCCATGAGATAGTTAATTTGTGGCTGTGAGATACTTTGTGTGGCCATGAGATAGTTAACATGTGGTCACGAGATAGTTGACATGTGGCCACAAGATAGTTAACATGTAGCCATGAGATACTTAATGTGTGTCTACAATAGTTTGTGTGACCGCAAGACTTGTGGTTGCAACATAGATAATGTGTGGCCACGAGATAGTTAAATTGTGGTCACGAGATAGTTAACATGTGGCCACAAGATAGTTTACTTATGGCCATTAGATAGTTAATGTGTGGTCACTAGATAGGTACTCTGTGGCCTTAAGATAGTTAATGTGAAGCCAAAAACTGTATTCTTATACTTCACGAAGAGACAAGACTTAACTTATCTGGATTAGTTATTAATCAGTTATTATCTCATGACCACACGTTAATTTGTTTTATCCAAAGTCACCCGATGGGCTCTGAAGCATTGTTAGTTTTTTGGGTCAACAAGATTCAAAATGGCCACTGCAACTATTGCCAGACATTTTTTAGTTATTTGAGCTCCAATTTGGTGTGATAATAGACACATGCTCTGACAGCTACCTATTAAACCCACTAACTACCAAGCACCTTCAAACTCTTCAGGAATTTTCTCGTTAGCCTGAGTCTGCTGGTTTCCCTTTGGACCAGGCTTTGTTCGCTGCAGCAGAAAGATTGCTTTGTAAAAGAAAAGGACGCTCACTAGAAGAGACAGGTTTGTTCATCTTCTCATTGTCATTTAGGTTTCCGTGCTTCTCATCTATCCGGGAGGCTTTGTTTAGGCCGTGTGAGGGATGATGCCTTTAGGCTGGTCGATGGGGTGCTGGCAGCCAAGCTCACCTGTGTGTTCATTACCATATCGAGCAGAAGGAGCGCCAGGTCTGCGCTCCGGCTCTGGGGTTTTATTGCTCCTGCGCCTTCATTAAATATGCATGAATTATACCAGTGATTTACAGATGATTTCATGTCCATGAATCTTTAAAAACTCCTTACTGTGTCATCTGGCGAGTGATTCGCCCCATCTGCTAATCAGCACAAAAAGAAAAGTGTTGCTCTTAGCAGCCTGTAGCTACATCTTACCTGCTACCCCTCAGAGCTGCAAACGCTTGAGGTATGAGTTTCAAATGATGTATTGAGTGGAAAAGAGGAGATTTATCACCTGCCACGACAGTGCAAGAAGCAGGTGTAGGTGTTGGTAGTAGCTGGGAGTCCTCAACAGGAGATTATTGACCAGATTGACCAAAATGGTTAGAACTCCATCTCTTCTTATCGTAAGATGACTAAACTAAAACCCCAGCATACCAGACCTTGAAGTTTTTGATGTGTTTTTCAACCAAAACCTTTCTCAAAGTGAGAAATAAGTAGTTGAGGATAAGTATGACTCTCTGAACCTGCTCAGGTTGAAAGAGAAGCTCAGCAGAAAGTCCTCAGCGTTGGGAATTCATCCTCATCTGTAAATATCTCTAATCTTCTTATTCCAGCGGCTGACGGATTACCTGACTGCTGATATGTTGAATAAACCTCCGTCTGTTTCTCTCCTCCTCCGTCTCCACTCTGAGCCTTCACATCTTTGGGCAGAAGATGCTCTTAGTAATCATTTGGTTGCAGCCGGTGGCGCAGTAAATTATAACATATCCAGGGATTCCATCTTCCACCTGCCATGAATGCTATCTGAAATAATCCACATTCAGGCTTTTCTCTCTCAGCTGCCTGCTAGAGGAGCTATATTTACCCAACTGTTGTGTAAAACCTTCCTGCAAAAACTGATAATCCGTAACAATCACACTCATTAAATCCACAAAGACTGGGTAATCTTCTCCATCTTTCAATGTTTAATTGTTCTTTAAATTGAGTCTGTGTGAATAAATTAGGACGGGTTATTCTGAGTGAGTGTAACCTCATCGGGTTAATTATGAAAAGGCTTGTGTGCTATAAATGGACTTTCACAGGTGCAGCTATAGAACACCTGCAGTGCAGCCCCGACTCGTCTCTCCAGGCTGATTCACAACCGTGAAACGTGTTGGCCTCATTAGGAAGAGCTCAACAAGAGACGACGGCCCAAACAACTCACGGGATGGAGAGCATTAACGATTCATGTGACCTAAGATTTATTTTTGTCAATTCTCCCAGTACAAGACCAGAACTGAAGACTTTTGAATGAGGGGTTAATGTATTCAAGATTCAAGAGAAGTACCGTTAAATTAACTTGTATTAAAGCCCTTACTCCACCTGAGACCCAATGTCCTCATACGAGGACATATCATTTTCCCCTCTCTGAACAGTCACACTTCATTTTTTTCAACTTTGACCCACTGGCCTCATTATAGACACAACCAGCACCACCTAGTGGCCACATGACAACATTACACATATTTTAGACAGTGAGGATCCCAGGGAAAAACTTCTACAGCAACTCTGGTCATACAATCCATATTTCATGATGAAACCAGTGTATTTATGCACAGTTACATCTTTAATTTCATAAGGCATGCAAATTCGACAAACATTTTGCAATTGTATCAAAGTACAATGTTGGTAAAGATGAGGTCCTCATTTGAGGACACGGACTATATTTGTTACTGACTGTGCCATGAGGTTGGATGAACCAGGGAATATTTAGATGAGTTCACAAATGTAAATGATAAATGTAAGTGGTTCATTGGTTCAACCAGTTAATTATCTGCTCTGTGATTTCCTTTCATCATGTCACATAATTTCTTTAAACTGAGGAGCAATTTGAAAGTTGTTGTTGATGATGATGCACTTCCCTAATCTCTTGCTCTGGTCAACAGCTGGCTGCTGTTTTACCAAAAATAACCAGAAAAAGGGTTTCACCAGGAAGGCTGAAGTTTCTCAAGTGTTACATGGTGGTTCAGGTATTAGACCCAGTGTCCTTATATGAGGACGTTTTGTTTGTTTTTCAATAAACATTTCCTGTACCATAACAAAGTCTAGACATAATTATTTGTCCTACTAATCCCATCTGTTAAAGATGCTAACGAAGAAACGGAGCTTAATTGTGACCAAAGAGCTAACGGCTAACCTGAGAGGGTCCAAGACATGAGTGTCTCCATGGTGTCAGGGTTCTGGTCCAGGTTTCTCCTTCTTTCCCTATACCCCTGAAGGAACATTTTGCTCAACCAAAAGTCTTTTTCATTCATAAGAATACATTTAATATTTCATCTGCAGCTGAAATCATTTTTTTTGACATTTTTTCCTTTTCATTATGGATATTATGGCAGCCCAATTCTACCACTTTAAAAAGTCACAGTTTGTTAGGATCTGGAGTCCTTCAGTAGAGCACACAGAACTTTAAAGAATCTGACTTTGTATCTCATAATTAAAGACTTTTAAAGTAGAAATAGTGACATCATTTGACAAAATAAATAGTTTCAGTGGCATTATTGGGCTTCCAGACTTCAAATTTCCTTATTTTCTATCTCTTTTACACAAACTGCAGCTGTGTTCACAGTGATGTGTGCAAAAATGCAGATGCTGACCTTATTTTTTTTTCTCAGTGCACCTACAATCAGCCCTCCAAAAAAGGCAGAGATTTGAAGCAGAAGCTGCAAAACATGTTTGTTTTACCACCATTCATCGATGCATGTTCTCGTTAACAAAAAATCCCTGATTCATCTCATCCCTCCTACAGAAAACAGGAAAAAGCTTTAGTGAGCCACGGAGGAGACTTATAAACAGTAAAATATCAACGCACGTTCTGGCAGAAAGACAGAGAGTCAATAGGATATTATTCTGTGCAGCATGTGGATGTTTCACATCACAGCTTATAGTAAGATCGTTAGAGATGACAGGAAAACAGGTGGTGTTTTCTGCAGGAATTAGAACTACTTTTCAAAAACACATTTCATGACATTTTAAGGCACTTTAGCCTCTTGGTGACCTTTTCTTATTGAAAAACCCTTTGTGCCATTTACACTTTCTTCTGTTTGAGTTTACATACAGAACGAAACAAGTTTGCTTTGCTTTTTGTGTAAAATGTAATAGAGAAAAGCAGACAACAAACTGGACGTGTTGTTTTATGCTCTGAAAAGCACCTTGGGGAACATTTCTTGATTAGATTATTTGGCAGCGCCTCTGTAATAAAACTGAGCATAAAAACATCCCAGAGAAACACCCCGTCAGAAGTGATAAATGCAGGAGGTTCATTATTTTGTAAAACACTGCATGAATAAATCGTTAAATCATTTCAGATGTGGGGATTTCATCATCTACAGTACATTAAAAATAAAAGATGGATTATTTTACAAGGAAACAAGCCTGGAAAGTCAGCTGCAGAGATATTATTCATTTTTCATTTTTTATTTGATCAGTTAAGAGTTTTTACTCAGGACCCTGAACATTACTTTTACAGAAAATATACTGATGATACCTGAAGAAGACATCAGGTAAAGTAAACTTCAAAAGTTACATTTTCATCAAAATGTTTTTAACTGGTTTCATTAAAAAACAGAGAATTTAATGAGATGAAATCCAGATTTCAGAACTAAAACATGTTTTTATTTTAGGATCTTTATTTTGTTGCATGATGTTTTGTCATGTTTGGCTGTTTAAAAGGTAAACACAAAGCTGCAGAATAAAAGGTGAGTATGGGAGGGGCTGGAGCAGAGACATAAAGAACAGGTGAATGTGGGCGGGGCCGGAGCAGAGACATAAAGAACAGGTGAGTGTGGGTGGGGCCAGAGCAGAGACATAAGGTGCAGGTGAGTGTGGGCGGGGCCAGAGCAGAGACATAAAGAACAGGTGAGTGTGGGCGGGGCCAGAGCAGAGACATTAGGTGCAGGTGAGTGTGGGCGGGGCCAGAGCAAAGACATAAGGTGCAGGTGAGTGTGGGCGGGGCCAGAGCAGAGACAAAAAGAACAGGTGAGTGTGGGCGGGGCCAGAGCAGAGATATAAGGTGCAGGTGAGTGTGGGCGGGGCCAGAGCAGAGACATAAGGTGCAGGTGAGTGTGGGTGGGGCCAGAGCAGAGACATAAGGTACAGGTGAGTGTGGGTGGGGCCAGAGCAGAGATATAAAGAACAGGTGATAATGGATAAATTAATGAAGCCGTAAGGAGGAAAAGTAAAAAGTCAGCTGAAAAATAATTACTCCAGTAAATTTAACCACAATTTTTTACAATTTTAATTTATTTAAAAACCAACATTTCTACTTAAGTTGTCCTTCATGATAAAAATATACATAAGTATTACTTTGATTAGAAAAATTATAAGAACTTTTCAATGTTTGGAAATATTCAAACACTTTGTTTTAATGAGGCCTTTGTTTGTTGTTTCCTTCATATTTTTCCATCTCATTTGGCTGATTTCCAACAGAAAATAAAAAGAAGAAGGTGAGACGAACATTTTAGTCTTTATTTTTAGTCCGTCGGGACAGTCTCAGCTACTGTTTCCTGTCTCATGATGATTTTCAGCATGGCTCGGGGCTGTCAGACTCAGATTCCTGCTGTAATGTTTTTATTCCAAGGTCTTACCTTTTCAGCGGCTTTGAATAAAACATGACACTCGACTCGGTCGTGTGGTGGTTTATGTTCTGTGTCGCTGCATGTTGGCCCTGTTTTTTTATCAAACAGGTCGCGGTTATCTTTTCTGTCAGAAACAATGGAGAATCAATTAACAGGCATAAATAATATCTTCAGATAAAAAGTGAGCTCGTCAAATAAAAATGTGTGAAAACTCTTAGGCTGTCAGTGGAAATGAACATGAGTACAGTTCTTCCCAGAACGCTGCGCTTCTGTAAGTTTCCCACTGCAACAACTTCAAATAGGGGAAAAATTGCACTTTTAAATGAATTATTTACAGCGTAAGTAAATTCTGTCAGTCAAGAATTAATAAAAATTTTAAAAGTCGCCACAATCTGATGAATAGAACGATTATTTAGATGGACAGATGCAGTTTTTATGCTCGTCAGGACTGATTTGGTCTTTGAAACGTGAAAAATGTGCAGTTCTGTGGCTGGAGGAGGCAGGTGAGGCTGCACTGTCCTGATTAAATAAAACAGAAAACAGTAAAAAAAAAAAAAACACTTTGTGTCCTAAAAGTCACAGTTTGTTAAAAAACAAACAAACACTTATTTAACTGAACAAAAGGCTGATGGCAGGCTGAAGTCTGCTTTCAAATGTTTGCGTCCATCAGCACAAGAAAAACAAAAGAAAAATTTGGATTTGACCCAATAAAGCCAGTTTTTATTCGGCTGCATTTGTTTATTTCTGAGTTTGGGTTCTGTTCTAACTGAGCTGTATTGATTTAGAAAAACACAAAGTGTTTTTGCTGTTGATGAAATCCTTCAGGACACAACCTGAATATCTGCAGCTGAAATAAACTGTAATTAAACATTTTGTAACTCCTGCAACCCTCCCCCAAACCCCACTCCCAAAGCTAGACATGCTCTGCCATCAAATATAATTTAGATTACCATCACACATGCTCAAAAATATATTGGGATGTTTTATTTGATTAACTTGAAATTGTAGAAACTATGTAGAATAAAAGCAAGGAACATAACAAATTTAAAAGTATACAACATCAGTACAATAAAACAAATACTGTAGAAAATTGAAATAAAACATTTCTCAACGGGGACCTTCACTCAGCCTAGTTTTAGAACACGAGTCACGTGACTGTCTCGATACTGATGTGTGTACAAACTCTCAGAGCTGCTCCATTGATTTCAATGGAGCTGCGCCCTGGAAGAACAGCATCACACTCCACCGGGAGGACCACAAAACATGGTGCTGCGGTTCTTATAGCAGTGACAGGATACAACCATCAAGGAGTATTTTTGATTTTTGAGCTTTTCCCAAGCTACGATGCTAGGCAAACAGCTGGATTTCAGAGATGGGACAAAAGGGCAACAATGGGCTTAACGTCTGCTCCAAACATTAAATTGGAGGTAAAAGACCAACACTGAACCACCCAGATCCTATCCCTGCAATTCCTGTCCATAAACGGGTACAGTAAACCTTGGCTGTGTCCAAATTCAGAGGCTGGATCCTCCGAAGGACCAGGTCTAGGTGGGCCGGGTCCTTGGTAAACCGCGAAGACCAGAAAAATGTGTCTGTGAATGTGTGTTTTGTGTTCTGTTTTGAACTCACAAACTCATCAAACTGCAACAACGTCTCCATCAGTCTCTGCTCCAGAGGCGGGGGACACCCTGGACAAGTCCAGCTCTGTCCCTTTATTGCAAAATAATCTTGGAGAGTAAGTCGAGGTTTAAAGAGTCGAGACGTTTTCTGTCCCGTCTGGAGCAGAACTCCACCTGAGGGTCTCCCTCCTCTTGTCTCCATCGCTGCTCTGGGGTCTCTGCAGCTCTGAACGCAGACAGGATGATTGATTACCCATCATCCTCTCTGGTTGGTTCCTTTAGGAGCAGAAAGAAAAGCTTTGAGTCCAGCTGCCGGAACAATCGTCACATCTCAGTCGTTAGGAGGGGATTTAAGAATGACCTTCCAGTCTTATCATCCAGAGCAGAATTAAAGCCAGTTTGATGTGAATTAATCCTCATCTGAACAATCTGACACAAACTCCAACGCCAACAGAATTCTTGTTAAACTGTAAGTAAATAAATAAAAAACATCATTCCGGCAGATATTTCCTGCTCAGTTTTCATGCAGATCAGTTTTTGACAGTAAACACTAACTTTATTTACCTCCAGCAGGAGCGAGTCAATACCAGCTCTGTTCTCTCTGTATGTAAACATTTAGCCTGGAGGCTTTTTCTTCCTTCAGTTTGACCCGACTGAGACTTCTGCCTCCACCAGGACCACTTCCACAAACAGCCTGAAGAGACGAGTTGTTTCCACGCATCTTGTTTGGTTCTTTAAATAATAACTGGAGAAAACTGGTCTGAGGTCCCAATCTGTAAAACCTGAGGTTACGGCGCGTGCACTTCCTGTTAGTTCAGCACGAAGGTTTTATCCAAAGATGAAATTTGTGTCAATTTCAACATTTTTTTCTCAGTTTCTTGAGCTTTTTGTTTCCTCTCTGCCAGATTCTCTCCTCTCTTCACTCGTTTCCATCATTTTACTCATCATTGGTTCAGTTAAAGCTGAGTCCACGTTTTAAAATGTTCGTTGTTGCCACGGTTACAGTTTTTAACGACAAAGAGAAGGAAAACTTTTACTTCCTGCTCCGTTTCATGATGTTCCTCTTTCTCTTTTTTTATCTTCAGCTTCTAACAAATGTCTGATGTGATTCAAGAGTTGCAGCATCTTTAGTGCTGAAGATCATTAAAACAAACCAAAGAATAAAAGCAAAATCTGCAGCTGCAGTCGATTTAACCCAAACTGAGCAAAATGAATGAAGGTTTAACATATTATTAAAAGATCTGATTAAAAACTTAAAAACTGATTTTTCTGTTCATGCCAATTAGTGCTGAACTTTGCTGAAGATGCTGAAACTGGAATAATAAAGCTAAAAGTAGCAAAACAGTAGCTATAGGAAGAAAAACACTAACTGAAAACTGAACTCTTAAAGTGGCAAAAGGATACTTAGAAGCTAAAAGTGTCAGAACAGTCGCTAAATGTGTCAAAACACAAGCTAAAAAAATGAAAACACTAGCCAAACACTAGATGCTAAAAGTAGCAAAAGGATACTTAGAAGCTAAAAGTGTCAGAACAGTTGCTAAATGTATCAAAACACAAGCTAAAAAAATGAAAACACTAGCCAAACGCTAGATGCTAAAAGTAGCAAAAGGATACCTTGAAGATAAAAGTGTCAGAACAGTGGCTAAAAGTAACAAAACAGTAGCTAAAAGAATGAAAACACTAGTTAAACATTGCTAGCTGGATGCCTAATATTGCCAAAACCTAACTTCAAACTAAAATATCAAAGAGCTGGCTGAAAACTAAAGAAGCAAAAGAGCAGGTTAAATCTAAATGTGAGCTGAAAGAAGAAGGTAAAAGTGTCAGAGCAGTAGTAAAAGTAACAAAACACCAGCTGAAAGAAGGAAAGCACTAACTAAAGGAACAAATGGATACCCAGAAGCTGAAAGTGCCAGAACAGTAGCTAAAACAACAAAACATTAGTCGCTAAAAGTAGCAAAACGGTATCTTGAAGCTAAAAGTGTCCGAATAGTAGCTTACACAAGGAAAGCACTAGCTAAAAGCTAGTTGCTAAAAGTAGTAAAAGAATGCCTTAAAGCTGAAAGCGTAAAAATAGCTAAAAGATGCTAAACACCAGCTAAAAGAAGGAAAACATTAGCTAAAAGCTAAAAAGTGCAGAAAGGGACCAAGTGGCAGAGCAGTAGCTAAAGAAGGAAGACACTGGATAAAAGCTTAAAGTAGCAAAATGCTAGCTGAAAAAAACTCACCTAAAACTAAAATACCAAAAGGCAAGCTGAAAGCTAAAGTACTTGAAGGATACCTAGCAGCTAAACATGTCAGAACAGTAGCTAAAAGTAGCAAAAGGTTACCTAAACTAAAAGCAACATAAAAAGAAATAAACCAGAGTTGGTAACTGAAGCAAATGTAAAAAAGAAGAATGTTCAGGAAAGCATGAGTGTGAACGCTGACTCAGCAATAACACAATAATTGAAAAGAGAAAAAAGACGCAGCATTAATGATTGATCAGAGTTATTAGTGTCACAAAGAGGTTTTAGCGACCCATTAGGCTGGTAAAAGCTTTCTGCTGTTTTTACCATTTCTCCACACAGTGAAACTTTAGCTGCTCTCTCTTCACACATGACGCAGCTAAAGTTTCACCCCGGTTCTCGCCCGCACACCTCTTGGGAGTAAAATGCTTTTTATCAGCACCATTTCCTGTCAAACCATCCATCAGCGTGTCATTTATTAGACGCTGATAAAACCTCTCCAGTCAGGTCGCAGAGAGAATCCTAACGATTTATCCCCACCGCCGCCGCAGCAAACATCATTTGTGTTCATGAGACGTTTATTGGGGCCGACCCTCGCCTCACTTTTTTTTTAAGAGTTCAACTTTGTTCAGGACTGAATCCCAATCCTCTAAACACTCATTTAACTCCCCCTGGAAAATGAAACGAACAGATATTGGGTTTAGATCAGTGTTAGTGTTTAAACCATCATTACATTAAATTATAGGAACATTTTTTCATCATTCAGGATCTAATTGTTTTACACTTTAAGAGGCATCAATTCATTTCCTCGAACAGTTTAAACTGGTTTTATTGCTGGACTAATACAGTATATTGGATCAATTAAAGCTTCACTCTGTTTCTGGCTGTTTGAGGGAACATTTTTCAGAAAAATGAGCAACATTTAAACATAAAGTTCACATCAAAATAACTCAGTGTTTCTCATTTAAAAAATAAAATAAAATACTGACAAAACAATACTTCTTGAATTTTAGAAGCACTTGTTCCATTTATTTAGTCCGTTCTCCACTCATCAGCAGAACATTTTGGAGTTTTTTTATTAATTTTTTTACGGCTCACCCTCTACCAGCAACCTTTAGATTTAAAATTTCTTAGCGACGTTTCATCACAATCCAGCAAATCAGTTAAAAAGTACAAATCTCACAAAAAAATTCAATTATTTGACTTTAAAAAACAAGAAAACACAGAAAAAGTTCATTAAAGTCATTAAGCTTGGTTGCTAGTTCTAACTTATTTTTCTTGGCTTGAATCTTGTCAGAAGAATCCAGTGACAAAGAGAAACTGCACTCAAAAAACTGATTGTTGGATTTACTTGACCCAGTTATGTTAAATCTTTTCTCTAAACTGAGTTGAGTAAGTGTAAGGCCACTTTTACAATGAAATAAATTGTGAAAGTTAAGTTACTCTTACTCAACTCAGTTAAGTGAAAATTGTTGACGTAACTTAGTTAAGTAAATTCAACAATCTGGTTGTTTTGAGTGTATGAAACTTTTACATTTAAATTTTGGGGGCCAGATAAAATGTTAGCAAGGGTCAGATTTGGCCCAGTGGCCTTGACTTTGACACGTGGTGTACAGCAATCAAATTACTGTATAATGTTTATGTATATGTTTAACTTTATCTTATTTTTTTATTTTTATACATGTTTAAAATAAACTTAAATGGAATTTATTATGATTGTTTACAGCCTTTAACAAATAAATAAAAGCAGTGGTCATAAACAAATAAAAAATAAAATAATTGTTGAAAAGTTTTTTTGTTTAGTAGGTTATTTACTTCAGTCAGCAGTAATTGAGGTCATGAGTCTTCTGTGCTTTTATTTTGTAGGGTAAAAGCTGACAGGTTTATGTGTTTGTCCCATTCGTGGCCTCATCACAACATTATAATACACTCATATTAAATAAAACGTGGTCATTATTTACATTCTGAATCAGCTGGAGCAGAAAATGACGTCTCGTTTTGCTTTCCCACGGCGGTGGTAGAGACATGGCTGCAGATTACACAGATGACAATGGCTTTCACCACGCAGCTCGTTTAGGTCTCCATTAGTATTCACGGGGCAGATGTTCAATTGCCTGGATCAGAGAAGTAAATCAGGGGTATCTTGTGGGGATGTCTCGGCTCAAAGTGTCATGCCGTAACTCATCCCGACGCACGGCGCTGCGACCATCAGGCGAGACTGTTTGAAATATGGAGACTCATGTTAACACGTTCTGTAAGGCGCCGTTCAAAGGCCCGCCTCCTTTAATGTGGGTCTGACACTTCGAGCAACAGAAGGTTTAATACGATGATTACATTCTTTTTTTACTACCTATGTCAACCCTAATAAGTTTAATAAGACGTAACATTTAGACTGGGGTGATTTTAAAACAGAATTTTTTTGAACTTGTTGCCTCTCTTGTTCTGAGAGGAAATGATCTGAAAATCACTAAAATCCAAAGATGAGCAGAAAGAGAAGCTGCTACGATAATCGTGAGAACGATTCACAATCATTCACACTGTTCAGATCAGTTTTTATTCCGTACTGTTTTTAGCACATAACTCATTCTGCAATTTTTGCGCTATTTTAACAATTCATCCATCAAAACGTTTAGCTCATTCAAGACATTCCGGCTATGACGTTTGGTATTTCAGCTAATTTTTAGCTATTTCAATTTTTTCCCATTGAAAATGAATGGAGCTATTTTCAACATCCTTAAAATCCTTCTAAATGTTCCTAAATCTTTACAGCACCTTACATCTTTTGTTCTGCTCAATTTAGCTTTTTTCTGCTGTTTTAGCTGTATTTCTGCTTCTTTCTGCTAATTTGAGCTACTTCTGCTTCTTATAGTTGTTTTCTACTACATTCAGCTATTTGTTGCAATTAAAGCTAAAGTTCAGCTGTTATTAGCTAAACGTAGCTTTTTTGAGCTAATTTTACATTTTGGTGGCTTCTTTTTCCCCTCTTTCTGCTTAGTTCAACAAATTTATCCTTACAATTTCCAGCTACATTTTTAGCTGTTTTACTGCAAATCTTGACTGTTTTAGCTATTTTACAACAAATTATCACTGTTTTGTACTTTTATAAATTTTCTTATACTAATTTGAGATTTTTTATACCCCTTTTACCATCTGGGTGCGAATTTCAACTTGTGTCTGCTACCTTTAGCTTGTTTTAAAGCTAATTATAGCTTTTTTCTGCTATTTCAGCTATAATTCTTCCTTCTGCTATTCTTTTGCTATTTTCTATTTTTTGGCACTTTTTCTGCTAATTTGAGGTATTTCTGCCTCTTACAGTTGCTTTCTGCTATATTCAGCTATTTGATGAAATTTTAGTTAATTTTCAGCTGTTATTGGCTAAAGTTAGCTCTTTTTGAGCTAAATTCATATTTTGGTGGCTATTTCAGGTTCTTTCTGCTTTGTTCAGCAAACTTGTGCTCCTTATGCTAATTTAGAAAATTCCAGCTACATTTTAGCTGTTTTACTGCACATTTTGGCTGTTTTAATTATTTTACAACAAATTGTCACTTTTTTGTACTTGTACTATGCATTTTTTTCTGCCACTTAGACTTTTATTACACTCCTTTCACCATCTGGGTGCTAATTTCAACTTCAGGTTGTTTTAAGCTAATATTAGCTTTTTTTCTGCTCTTTTCAGCTATTTTTCGGCTAATTTAAACTTTTTTATGCTTCTTTCAGCTTTTCAAATTGAGCTCACATTAATTGTTTTGCTATTAAACCTTTTCAGCTCCATTTCAGCAGCTTTCAGCTAAAGTTTTCAGCAATAAGCATTTATACTAGCATTTTCACAGGGAATGCAATTTATTTAGTTTAATAACAATAACTTATAACTTCATCAACCTTTAAAGCATGTTACCATCTTCTTGATCTAAGTAATCTCTAATTTGATTTATGCAAATATTTGCAAATTTTAAATCTGGATTTGGGGGGAAAATTAATCTACAATTAATTTCACTTGTCAATCAAGCATTTGACTGAGTTTATTTACACCCAGCAGGAATGCAGAGGCTGGGAGAAGATAATTAGCTGAAATAATTGAGACATTTCACATGGCTGCTCTCAGAACAGCGCCGGCTCTAATTTGGTTTTGGGTGTGACCCGGACTGATTATCCTGAGTCTCAATTTTCATTACAGAGACCTGACTGCACATCACTGACTGTACACATGCTGCAGGAGCCTCCACACATCTGACGCTTCAAGTACCTAACTTGGAAAAGAGAAATAAACGGTTGATTAATGGCTTTTCATTCTGTCAAATGATGGTTGTCTTGGGAGAGCTGGGTGATAAACAGTGCCTGGGAGGGAGGGGGCAGAGGTTAATGAGTGATCCATTTTTTCCCTACAGTTGCAAGAGTCAAAATGCAGTTTCACTCATTTCAGTAATTCCTGAGTCAAATGAGATCTTTGTTACAATTTTTCTGATTGGCTGCATTTTTTGGTTTTAACAAACTGTGTGTCATCTGAAGTCATATCTGAAGACCTTGTGAAGACCCTGCAAAGACCACCCATGTTCTGGCAGATTTTTTACTCATAATAGTGTCAACATCCAGAGAGAAACCTGAAGATTTGTTTTCTCAAATGTTTTGTGCCTTTAGGGCTATTCAACTAAACAGCTCAGGGGTCAGACATCCAGCAATTAAAAGAAATACATATAAAAAAGTCAAATTTATTTTTAATTTAAAATCTAATGTAGAATAAATTAGATTTAAAATTTTAAAAACTGAATCTATTATTTATTTTTCTTATTTAAAATCAAATTTGATATCAAATGAAGTCATAGGCAGGCATGTTTGTCATTAAAGTCCAAAATATATCTATATATATATATATATATATATATATATATATATATATTTAATGAACTTACAGAGCCCAACTAAAGTCAGCTGTGGGCCAGATGTGGCCTGCGGTCCAAATTGTCCTGTTTTAGAATGAAACAATGCACTACCAGTTGCACTGTTTATGTACCTCACTGTGTTATTTTTTGTTAAAAAATATATATTTTTTCCCCCTTGTAGGTTGCCAGCCACAGAAACAAGCAGCAAAAATGAGCTGGGCTCTGTCTAAGAGATGAGGTGAGGCAGGAACTCAGGGTAGAACTGTTGCTTCCCTTCAAGTTGAGCTGGTTTGGGATTCTGACATGGATGCCTCCTGGACACATCCTAGACCTACTGAGAGGTGACTCCAGAGCAAACCCCTTTGGCCAGCCTGGGAGCACCTTGGGATCCTCCAGCAGCAGCTGAAGAGTGCTGCTAGAGAGAGGGAGGTCTGGATTGCTCTTCCAGATCTGTTGTCCCCACAAACCAACCACAGATAAGCATTTAAAGATGGATGGATGAATGGATGGATTCAACACAGTTTGACAGATGATGGATGGTAAAAAGCAGCAGAATTGTGGTCTCATATTGCTGTTTTTTATGTTTTTTTTTGTTTAGTGTAAAGCCTACTGGCAGACAAACTGTGTATGTGTGTTTGTGTGTGTAACATCTATTTACTTCTCCACAGATTTCTAAAAAAATTGTTTTTTTCACTCGCTGTTATCTTGCATCATCCTGAAAGAAATAAGAAATATTCCTACAGATTAATAATCCTGCATTGGTTCAAGTCAAATAGATGGTTAGGTTGATCGAGCTGTCAGCTGTTGTCAGCATCTACTTTTCCCCTTTTTGCATGCTTTTCTCTTCCTTTTTGTTTTCCTCAGGCTCTTTTCTGACTGTGACTGTGAGAGTTTAAGAAAGTGTCTTGTAGATTGTGTGAAAGTGTCTTACAGAGTGTATGAAAGTTTCTTACAGTGTCTAAAAGTTTCTTTATAGAGTGTATGAAATTTTCTTATGGAGTGTGTGAACGTATCTTGCAGTGTGTGTTAAAGTATCTTACAGACTGTGAAAATGTCTTACAGACTGTGTGAAAGTGTCTTACAGACTGTGTGAAAGTGTCTTACAGAGTGTGCAAAAGAGTCTTACAGAGTGTGTGAAAGTGTTCTATAGAGTTTGTGAAAGTGTCATCAGCTAGGCAGGTCATCAGTTCAGGCTGGCTGACAAGTTTCTGTCTGATTGTTGTACTTCTGTCATGTAACATCCAGGCTACCACCTAAATCAAATGTACACATTTATCTCCTGTCAGTTTACTTACTTTCTCTCCTCATTTAACATACTTCTGTGTCAAACCTGTCTGCACATTTCCTTCAACACAGCTTTGTGGATCAGCATATTTAACTTTCAATTATCTGATGAACCTCATGTAAAATAAAAACTGTTTATGTATAAGGCTCACAAAAACATATTACCTTCTAATATCCAAGTAAATTTTGTTATGTAGCCTTGATTTCATACTAGTTTGAGAAAGAACAGTGTACTTTAATCCAAGGAATAGGATTGTGGAATGGTCTGGAGGGTGATGTTAAAAATGCCAGATCTATGTACATATTTAAGAGAATGATAAAAGTTAGTTTTCTGAAGGAATATGAAAAAGCATAATGTTAATCTATACAGATTGTTGTTTGACTGGATGTTGTTTTAATTTAGTTCTTTTTTCTTCTTTTTTTGTGTAAATTACTTTTGTTTGAACATATTCTGGAGATAAAAGGGGCAGATAGAAGATTTGTTCTTCTTCTGCTACCTTTCATTTGATTTGATTTTTGATTGTATGTTTTTGTTTTTTGTTGTATATAGTTGTTTTATTTTCTAAAATGAATAAATTTCTAAATAAATAAAAAATAAAAAGTTAATAAAAAAGCTTTAAAACTTTAATTTTCCAGTATCTGTTTTTAGTTTGATTTAAATGTAATATGGCATGACAAAATGTTAACCCACATGTTTTTTTTATTTTGTAAAAACACACACACACAGGTTTGTATTTCTATTCTTATTAGGACCGTTCATTTACTTCCAGTAATTTCTACAGCCTAACCCTGACCACCAACCTTAAGGCTAACCTCACATTTACCTACCTGACCCTAAAACTAACCTAAACTCAATTCACACCTTAGCTCTAAACTGAACCCCCAACCCAAAAATGGAGTTCCACCATATTAAGACTGGTCTTTGGTCCCC
>JARVJO010000001.1:20989022-21003425 GCA_031762555.1 Cynodonichthys magdalenae
CCATCGCCTGACTATCGTTAGGGCCCTGATTCACACCTTTTGCTCACAGAGGGCTGAGTCATACTTGCAATAACAGCGTTGTAGGAGGGGGACAACTCTCATTGTCACTTTCAATACGAGTGGTGAGCACAGCTAACCAAAACTTTAGCTTCACTAACCTCAAATCCGCTAAGCAAGAACTGTAGTTCTGCTAAACAATTCAAGCTAATGCTAACTGCTAAGTCAGCTGTCACTCCGCCTGTGTCGCACATCTTCATCTCCTTCCAGTTGTAGTTTTCTATTGGTTTAATTTGAAGGTGGGCAGGATCGATTGTGGCAAATTGGTTAATAAAAACTAGAGTTATGCTTTCATTTTGAAAGGGATAAACTGGAAGTATCACAAGTTAAACACAGCAACTTCTTTGATCTAGTTTGTATTTTTTTAAATATCATTTAAAGTTAGTCAAACAAGTAGCAAATACAAATATGTCATATTTTATATGTAGTCATTCTCTGCATTTATTTGATTAAATTTATTTTTGACACTTTTAGTTTGAAGTTTATCTTCTAAAGATGCTACATGCTAACACACACGGTGTCCGACACGTCCAGCACTGCTTGTAAGAGCGTATAGTTTTAGTTTAATTTAAGATACATGGCAAAAGATTGTAGATGTTACTAGACATAAAATGAGCTAAACCTAATTTAGCGGAAGCTAATCGGTCTGCTAACTGTTTCCAAAGTTAACAAAAGAAAGCTAATCCACTAAACGAGAATCTAGTTCCGCCGGTAAAAGATTAGCCGTTAAGCGGAACTGTGCCCACCACTGAATACAACCATAAAGACCTGTATGAAGAGATCCAAGAAGCTAGTGCTAGCAAAACCAAAGTTGCAAACGTTTGGATAGGTGAGAGAGCAACAGTCCAGCAGAGCAACTTCTTATGAGAAAACACTGAAGCGGTACATAGAAATAACGGAGACCATTACTCGATAGTAAGGAGTATTTTTCAGTATGTATGTATAAATAAAGAGGAGATTTACATGTCCACAAGGCAGCATGGATGTTAAATAATATCACAGATTATCTGCATCAGGATCCTGCCCACACATTCCCTCCCACCCTCTGTGTTCAGGTGATTCCCTGCGCTCAGCGAGATGCCCTCTACTGTCTCCATGAAAACGGCTGCATCACGCTCAGAGTGTGTCGCTCCACGTCGGCTCCAGAGGAGGCAGCAGGTATGAAAGTGGGAATGTACCTTCTCCCATTAGACACACGCCACTTGTTCTCTGCTCACAAATGAGTCTGAGCCGTGTGCCACCTCCCATTCATCAGCTGTCCAACTAAAGCTGTATGGCTCTCTGCTTCTCTAGCCTTTGTCTCTGCTCCACTGGGCATTTATTCCTTTTCTGTCTTGTTTATCTTTCACTTAGCGTTTGAAGCTACTTGGAGTTCAGTGAATCTTTTTTTTCCTTCAGTTAATGCTCCTCTCCTTGTAATATCCTTTTCTTTTATCTCAGCATGCCCTTTTATGTCTCCTACCCACTAATTTACTTTTATATTTCCCCTTCGTTTTATTTCCTGTCTGGTTCTCCAATAATCTTCTGCTCTTTCAGACCCAGAACAAAATGTCCAGGAACTGGTGTATGACCTGCGCTCCCAGTGTGACGCCATCCGTGTCACCAAGACGGTGCGGCCGTACCGCATGGTTATTTGCCCTGTGAATGAAAACAAAGCTGCACTGATGGTCAGCGACGGGAGAGCGATGCTCTGGGAGCTGAAAGCCCACACTGGACGGGCTGCTGCCAATCCGAGGTACAAAAGACCCACGCACAGCGAAACTGGAAGATTTCTGCAAAACAAGGCAACAGAGCTTAGAGAAAAGAAAACTTTGTTTAGCCTTCTTAGGTGCAATGAAGCTTTTATTTATATTTGATAAATTATTACAGCTTCCAATCAAAAATATAAATTAGTATTTTAGTGTGTGTCAAAACTAGGAAAGAGGATTAGGACTACTGGGAAAAAAATAATGCTGACTTAATCTCAATATTCTGACTTTAATCCTAGAATTCTGACTTTAATCTCATAATTCCGACTTTAATCTCAATCTTCTGATTTTTATCTCATAATTCTGATTTTAATTTCATAATTCTGACTTTAATCATGGAATTCTGACTTTAATCTCATAATTCTGACTTTAAACTCAATCCTCTGATTTTAATCTCAGAATTCTGACTTTAATCTTAGAATTTTGACTTTAATCCTAGAATTCTGAATTTAATGTCATCATTCTGACTTTAATCTCAGAATTTTGACTTTAATCCTAGAATTCTGAATTTAATCTCAGTATTTAATCTCAGAATTCTGTCTTTAATCTCGAATTCTGACTTTAATCTCAGAATTTTGACTTTAATTCTACAATTCCGAATTTAATCTCAGTATTTAATCTCAGAATTCTGAATTTAATCTCAGAATTCTGACTTTAATCCTAAATTCTGAATTTAATCTCAGAATTCTGACTTTATTCTTATAATTCTGAATTTAATCTCAGAATTCTGACTTTATTCTTATAATTCTGACCCTAATCTCAGAATTTTGACTTTAATCCTAGAATTCTGAATTTAATCTCAGTATTTAATCTCAGAATTCTGTCTTTAATCTCAGAATTCTGACTTTAATCTCAGAATTTTGACTTTAATTCTAGAATTCTGAATTTAATCTCAGTATTTAATCTCAGAATTCTGACTTTAATCTCAGAATTTTGACTTTAATCCTAAAATTCTAACTTTAATCTCAGAATTCTGACTTTAATCCTAAATTCTGAATTTAATCTCAGAATTCTGACTTTATTCTTATAATTCTGACCCTAATCTCAGAATTCTGACTTTAATCTTAGAATTCTGACTTTAATCGTAGAATTCTGAATTTAATGTCATAATTCTGACTTTAATCTCAGAATTTTGTCTTTAATCCTAGAATTCTGAATTTAATCTTATAATTCTGACTTTAATCTCAGAATTCTGACTTTAATCCTAAATTCTGAATTTAATCTCATAATTCTGACTTTATTCTCTGAATTCTGACTTTAATCTCAGAATTATGTCTTTAATCCTAAAATTCTGAATTTAATCTCATAATTCTGACCTTAATCTCAGAATTCAGACTTTAATTTTAGCATTCTGACTTTAATCCTAATTTCTTACTTTAATCTCATAATTCTGACTTTAATATCAGAATTTTGACTTTTTCCCAGAATTCTTACTTTAATCTTAGACCAAATCAAAACATACCAGAAATATTTATATTTATTTATTTTTTCTGAAATGGTCAAAAACATTTTTTTTTCCTAATAATCCTTTTTGCTACTTATTAAGCAGCATTTAATCAAAGCAAGGTGTAAACACACACATCATCCTGTAAGAATATTGCTTTAGCCGTGTGCAATTTATTAAAAAGCAGATTACATTCATCATTTCTGCAAGCAATATTCATTTATTACTCCCCACTCTCTTGGTTGC
Source organism: Cynodonichthys magdalenae (assembly GCA_031762555.1). Lineage (NCBI taxonomy): Eukaryota > Metazoa > Chordata > Actinopteri > Cyprinodontiformes > Rivulidae > Cynodonichthys > Cynodonichthys magdalenae. The sequence continues at coordinate 20,992,518 of JARVJO010000001.1, forward strand.
AGAAACAGATCCGTACCTTACGAAGGAAATGATTTTGATGAATGTTCTTGTCTCTGTCTTTGTGCCAGTTCGGGCCTGTCGCCTCTCTACTCCCCCGTGGCTTTTTGTGGAGCTCCTTTGGGTCCAAACCAGAAAAGGATTCAGGACCTCAGTCTGAACAGCATGATTGGTACGACTGCACACGTCACAACCATTAACATCTTTTCTGTTTAAAGAAAAGTTTTTAAAGCAAAAAAAAAACCTTCAAAAAATGAATTTAGTTTTTTTAAATCAAAGAAATGTTCAGTTCCCTGGAGTGAAGGACAGTTTTGTGTTTGTGGACTTCTTTCTTTTTTATTATTCTGGCCTCAGGGCTTCTTCGAGTTTCTGCTTTTATATGTGACTTCTGTCTTCTCTGCACCACACATACCAACATGGTACCACAGTTTGAGTATCCTTGCTCAGTTTCAGTCTTCACTTTTAAAAATTGTTTTTATTTCTCAATCCTATCCTTGTGATTCACCCATTGTGTGTCTGTGACATCCACATCCCAAAGGGAACATCTTTACATTTAAGAAACTTGACATAAAACACACGATCCATTTTGTCACATAGCTGCATATTCTGTTTTGAATTTGGTTCAGCTAAAGTGAAACAGGAAGTGACATCAAAGGGGAACTCCTGGTTTTTGTTTATTAAAACAATATTATTTGAACTTTGACTCTTCTTCATCTCTGATAGACTCAAAATAATCTACAGAAACATCAGATTCTTCTCTACAGACTGTTATTAGTTATTGTAGCAATGCTTTGTTTACATGCCAACATTCCTCTTTGACATCACTTCCTGTTACTGAACATGGGCATATCTCAGCCACTGTTCATCTCAGCAGCTTGATTTTTATTTTTCAATGTGCTATTGATGTTATCTTTTCAAAAGTGCATTCATATTTATTACAAAAATGTGATGTCACGTGTACTTTAAGTTCTTTAACAAACAGAAAATCAACTTTAACACAGCCAGTTTTGCAGGTATTTAAGTGAAATTTGTTGTAGTGGCCAGTTATATGCAGGGTTTTGATTTATTAGTTTGTTTTGACCTTTAGCTTGTTGCTTTGGTTCAAATACTCACACAGATTCTTTTTTATGAACAATAAAATCCTTATGTTATTGTCCCAAAACATTTACAAAGTCAGGCTGCTTCCCACACAAATAGCAACAGCACAACAGTTTGAATTGTGCCATTAAACTAAAGCAATGACACCAGTCATATTCTCCTGTTTCAGCAGCCGGGAATAATGTGTTCTTATTAAATCAGATTGTTTTGACTCGTATCTGTGTTTCGAAAAACACGGTTTCATTTATCAACACGTATCCATTACCGAAGAATTTGCATCAGGGACTGTAAACATAAATCTGATCCATCACATCAAACCTGTGTTTTTGTAACTGGGTAAATACAGACTGTAATTTTATTTCTTATTGAATCCCTCTGGGTTGAAAGGAAGGAAATTGCTCTCCTACCAGTGCGAAATGAGAAAAGGAAAGCAGACAGACATCGTGTTTTATTGTATTATATTTTATTTCTACTTGTTTTTTTTACGGTTTATCCAGGTCAAACCTTGATTGCTGGCGAGACTGCTCCTCAATCATCCACCCAGCAGGAGGTGCAGCTGAAGTTCCTGCTCACTGGGCTTCTGTCCGGTCTGCCGCTGCCCCCGTTTGCCATCCGCATGTGTCCCCCCCTCACCACCAAGAACATCAACCATTACCAACCCCTGCTGGCTACAGGTCTGTGTGCAGATGTTTGAAACTTTCCTTTAAAGACAAAAACATAAATGGTCTAGAAATCCTGATTGTAGCTGACTGAGTGAACGCTTCACAAACATTCTCATTATTCAGATCTTTTTTTACCTTCGTACCATTTTTGGACCCCATCTATACTCCATAATGTTACATGTTCAGGGTGTACTATTTCAACAATTTCTATATCAAAACGTTTAGCTCCTTCAGGGCATTTCAGCTCTGACTTTTGGTATTTCAGCTATTTATACTTATTTAGCTATTTTGCTTTTTCGGCCACATATTTCCCATTGAAAATGAATCAAGCCATTTTCAGCATCTTTAAGTTTTGGTTCAGCTCTGTTTTAACTTCCTTCTGCTATATCCTGCTACTTTTTTGATAATCATAGCTTTTTTCTGCTGTTTCAGCTAAAATTCTGCTGTTTTTGCTACTTAGCTACTAATTTGTACTTTTTTGTGCTTCTTTCAACTTCTTTTTGCTAATTTGATAATTCTATGTTTTCAGTTGCTTTCTAGCTATTAATAGCTAAAATTAGTTTTTTCAAACTAAATTCTAATTTTGGTGGCCGTTTTAGCTTCTTTTTGCAAACGTGGGCTCATTCTGCTTCTTTGTGCTAATTTCAGCACTTCAGTTACATTTTAGCTGTTTTACTGCACATTTTGGCTGTTTTAGCTGTTTTACAACAATTTGTCACTTTTTTTGTCCTTTTATTCTTTATTTTTAGCTATTTTTTTATACACCACTATCACCATCTGTGTATTGCATTTAACTTGTTTCTGCTACCTTTAGCTTGTTTTTCTGCCAATTTTAGCTTTTTTCTGCTATTTCAGCTATGTTTTGGCTACTTTTCGGCTACTTTTTTGTACTTCTTACTACTAATTTAAGCTTTATATACTTCTTGCCGTTGCATTATACCAATTTTATCTACGTTTTTCAACTTTAGTCACTGTTTAGCTGTTGCTAAATGTAGCTTTTTCAAGCTAAATACACAATTTGGTCTATTAAGCTTCTTTCTGCTTAGTTAAACTTTTTATGTTTCTTTAATTTTTCTCAAATTAAACTGGCATTAACTCTTTTGCTGTTAAACATTTTCAGATCCAGTTCAGCTGAAGTTTTCAGCAATGAGCATTTACACACGCATTTTTGCAAGAAATGCAGTTTCTCTAGTTTAGATTATTCTGACTGAAAACTCACCCTAACTGAACTCAAGTGTGTTTGCTCCTGGTCTTCTACACCAGTGTTGCAGCAGAAACATTCTGGCCCCTCTGCTCAGCAAACCTCTTTCCCGCTCTGATGGATTGTTTGTCCGAGCCTTTTAAGGACCACACAACAAAACCTCCTGAATTTGACCAAACTGCAGAGAAACAGGGTTACTGTTTGCTCGAGGCTTTCTTTTTTTTTAAAGCTTGAGAAAGGTAGCCAGGGGAATGAAAGGCAATTATTGTTCAACTGTGCATTTGCAGCTACTGAGACCACAGTTTATCGACTCGTTCAGGTCGAAGACGTTGTCTAGTCGACCTTCTGAACAGGTTTTAGCAGCATCACAAACTGACCAGACTTTATCTGTTAACAGTCAAGTAAACAAGTCAAGTAAACAAGTCAAGTAAACATAAAAGGCAGTTTTTTTTTTACATTATTCACTGTTCGGCTGTTCCCAACATTTAAAATATGTTTGGTTTAAGATTACCTCAGTGGGGTTTTAGTTCCAACTAGGGAGGCAAGTTATTGATTAATGAATTAATCTAAAGTTTATTGATCTTATCCATCGTCTCTATGAAGGCCTAATTTTTATATAATATGCTGAAAAGAAGCACATCATTATATTTTAACAGTTTATTGTTCCAGCTGTATTAAATACTGACTGAATAAACAAAAAACTGTGGATTTCTCACACATTATTAAACTTGACCTATTTATAAAATATAACAAAACAGAAATCTTTTAGATTGCTGAGCTAAAGACACAAAACTACACCCTGGCTATAAAGTCCAAACACTTTGAATATTAAAAATTTAATGACTGTTTCCCGCTTTTCCTGTCTTATCATCGCCGCCAAACTTTATTCAACTTTCAAGTCGTTTTATTTTCTTCTTCCTGTAGATTTTTTGCTGATTAAAAAAGAACTTTGGGCCTCAGTCAGAAAAAAGATTGTGGGCTTTATATTTTTAGTATGCGATGTGACCAGAGGCGGAGCTAGATTTTTTTGCAAGGGGTGCCACAGGGTGTTTTTCAGGTGGGCAAATACAGAAAAGCACACTAAAGTTGAAAATTCAAGATGGCCGCTACAGCTCATTCCAAATGGCTTTAATTCAGCTGTTTTAAGAAATATTACAATTTAATGTGATCATAGCTAAAAATGATCCAAAAAAATGCTGAATTTAGTATTTTTAGATGTGCGAAACTGAAGATTAGTGTAGAAGTAGCCGAAAACAATCTTTACAAAATTCTAAACGTTAATCAAAATATCAAGATGGTCACCACAGCTAACTTTAAAAAGCTATAATTCAGCTATTTTAAGATTTAAAGAGATTAAATTTGTTGTGGAGTAGCTAAGAATGATCACATTTCAAATGCAGATGCTAATGCTCTATTAAGCTAACCCCTAATGCTAATGCTAATTTTTCTGCTGAAAATGTATATAATACAGTAACATCAGAAAACAATCTTTAACAAAATCTAAATGCAAATACAAAATCAAAGATCCCCACCTACTTGTCGGTTATTTGAGGGTGGCCAACCAGGTGCCAGAGGTGACACTTGCCACCCGGGCCACCCCTCTGGCTCCGCCCCTGGATGGGACGTGCATCAAATTGGTAAAAAACAAAAAAATGGAGGTGATGTTTAATATTCATCATAACTCCAGTTTTACTTGTCCTAACAAGACAATTTAAAACCTCTTTTAAAGTTTGAAGTCTCTACAGAATCTGAGAGAGTTTAATCCAGTAAACCATTATTAGACAATTAACCATAAGTTGATTAACTGTTTGCATTCCTAGTTGCAATGTGTTTATTAAACTGTCTCAAAATACTTCATAACCATTTTCATATTTTGAGCAAGAAAAAAAATCACATCTCATTGTTTTTGATAATAAAACTCTAACCCTGTCAAAGTGTTTTAACCTGTAACCACATATGACTGTGCAGTCTCAACAAATGATGCAAAAGGCACAAATCTAATTAAAATCTCAGCCTCTTACTACACCCCTGTAACTACAGCATTAAAGCAACACTGGATGTAGTGAGAGCTTTAGAACAGCAGTGTATTAAAAGCTGAATTATGTAAAAGGATTATTTTTCTTTACCAAAGGTAAATGGAAGCATAAATGATTTTACGTCCAGGTAAATGCAGTTTTATTGTTTCTTATCCTGTCTTTCCTCACACACATGCATGGTTTTGTGTAACATTAAAGGCTTTTTTTGTGTGGCTCTTCTTCATCAAATGCAGTAAACCTTCAGTTTAGTTGTGGAGCTGAAAAATAGGCTACTCTGAGTCCTCTGACGTAGCCCACGTAAATTAATCATACCTCAGAGATACATTGCTGCTTTCAGTCCCACAGACATGCAGATGAATAATAACCCCTTCAACCTACACATCTTACAGCTGTTTTCTCTGGTTGTCTCCGATGTATAAATCATCTTTATCCTGGGATGCATAGCTCAAGTTTACAGCAGCTCAACGACTGTAAGAGGTCCAAAGATCTAACTGGCGTAATCACAGCTGTTTATGTGTGATTAGCAGGTTTTTACTCCAGAGAATGTGTTTGTTTTCCCCGAGCCGAAGGTCGTTTCCACCCCGAGGCGTTCTAAAGAGCTGTCTTTTTCTTCCAATCAATATTTAACTGTGAACCAGGCGCGGCAGGAGCCTGTCATCCTGCTGATGATGTGGGGTTGATTTGGCACAGCTGGTACCCAGAGGTGTCCTGAATCCAAAACTAGAACAGAGTGATTAAGTTTTCTATGAGCGTCTTTTTGCCAAGTCCCAGCAGTCAGCTCACATTGTCACACAGTTAGACTGTCTTCAGCTTCGTTACTGAAATCTGCCTTTACTCCACTTCCTGTGAGCTGGACTCTGAATATTAACTTTCATAATTACATGAAGGGTTTGGATTAATTACATCATCCATTCAGAGGTGGACGGTTTGTCAGCATCTTTTCATTCAGTTCAGACCAACTTTATTAAATAAATAATCTGGTTAAAGAATATTCTTATTTTAACTGATAACACCCTGTCCTTTTGTTTGGGAAAGTAGAAAATATGAGTCATTTATCGCTTGGTCAAACTTTCTGAGCAGGAGCTCTGATGTGCAACATCTGCAGTGACACACATCAAATGAGTCTCACCTTTCTGTCAATCCTTTTCCTTTTTGTCTCCTCCTCTCAGGCACCAGCAACGGCTCTGTGCTGGTCTACAACCTGACCAGTGGTCTTCTGCACAAAGAACTCAGTGTTCATTCCTGTGAAGTCAGGTAAGTGTTTGTTAGACACACCTGTCCAATAAGATGGAGTTCATTCTGGTTTAACTTTTTAATCCAGTCAGAATTAAACTCAGTAAGATATTAATTGTTAATAACCTTGCTGCTAAACCCCACATCAAAATGTCTTAAGTTTTTTTTTCTTAGAATTAGAGCAGAATGTGGGAAACATGAGCCAGTTTCACAAACTGTTTGCAGCATAAGGCTCAGGAAACAGGTCCTCGTTAATCCACCGCTGCTGGGTTTGGTTAATCCACACATATTAGTGTTTACATACAGAAACCCAGCAGTGTGCCAGCAGGCTCTGTTATTACAACACTTTGCTGTAAACAGCACACACACCTGTCACCTGTGGATTTTCACCCCGGATTTACACTTGATACGATTCTGCTCCGCTGCGATGCGCAGTTCGTTTGCACCACAATTTATACAGCTTCCGCTCAGCTCTGCTCCGGTGCGACGCACAGAGGAGGGAGCGAGTGCAGGAAGGAGATCATGTGATAAATTAAATTAATTAAATAAAGTCAGTGCAAAAAATAATGAATTCTGTGAAAGATGAACTCCAAACACAGCTGAAAACATAGATATAAAGGCTTTTATCTATGGTTAAATCTGAATTGCTGTCGTCTTTTTGAAACTTCCAATTTCAAAATAAAATCCACGTGTATCACTTGTACACATATGCTTCATGCTACATGTTGCCATCTGCTTCCCAAACAGAACGAAACATTCTGACAGCATTTCTGTAGAAATATATTCATATATTGATTAATATAGCTGGGATTAGTTAGTCTGTGGTGATTTATTCTGAAAATACAGATGTTGTTCTGGTTCCTTTTTCCTGTTGGTGCGATGTGATCGTTGTAGACCGACTCCAGAGCAGCTCCGGCGTCCGACAATAATAGGATCGGATCTAATTTTTTTTCTAATTTTGATTTTTTTTTTAATAAAAGTACCGTTTTTGAGCTTTTGTTTGAAGATTTTTTTTCTTTTACTGCAAAATAATTTCGTTTCAAAAATAGTCTTGAAGTCTGTTTTTGTTTTTTAACATTTAACTCGGAGCACGTACTCTTGTGTGACCAGACCAGGTCATTTTTTTACTGAAATCACCTGGACTTTTTACTCTTTTGTTTTTCTTCGGTGTGCCGAGGTGCTGCTGAGCAGATCTAACAGCTACTGATTCTGTGGTCAGAGTCTACTTTGGCCATCAAATCTTTGATATTTTGAAAGTTGTATCATCAGGTATTCATGTAAAAAAAAAAAATCCCTATTAAGCTCATAAATAATGAGTAAAGGTCAAAGAGGTAATAAAGCTCTTTAACCTTCATCGGCTCTGAAAAACCACAACACATTCATCTTAATTAACGTCTCGTCAGCCCATGTTTCTGTCCATCTCCTGTCAATTTATTAAGTTGAATGTTTAAAAGACAATAACGTCACACGATCACGTGTTATGCCAGGTGAATGAAATCAGTGGTCCAGTTAGTCCCATCCTATTTATTTATTTATTTATTTATTTATTTTTAACAGACGCAATTGTTTCCCAAGATGCCAAGCAAGGCTCTGAGGAGAGCCAGTTACCATAGCAACCAAATGTTTTTCAGTCTCTGTAATTGGTTATACTCATTAGCCTGACTTCACATCACATTACTGCGTGCCACTTTTCTTCAGTAAATAATAAAACTAAATAAAAATAAGCATTTCTGTAATTATTTTAATTGGAGTCAAAAGGTTCAGTTCAAAGCAAAAATAATTTGTAAAAAAACACCTTCTACAGTAAAAACCAAATCAATTGGTGCATTTTAAAATAAATTGATAAAAAATTGTATTTTATCTTTATTTACAACCGGTGAGCCACCCTGGAAGGGTAAACAATCAGAAAGCCCCTCTGAATGCAACACATTACAGCCGAACTCTGCTTTCTTTCTCAGTAAAACAGTAAACCTGGAATAATTACACTCAGGACTGAATCAACTGAAGCCGTTAGCAGATTGATTGGGAGAAAACGTTTTACATTCAAGCGAAGACAAACTTTAGCTTAACGAGAAAAGTTGGCGTCAGCAAATGCAAAGCAGAAACCAACTTTACTGAGAAATCCAGTCCAATCAGAGCTTATCTGAGCTGCTGCTGCAAATCTGTGATTTAAAGGACCCGACTGATGGGCTGACTTAACGTACTTCCTGTTACCTGTACGAGGATTCTCATTCAAACATTTAACTCCACGTGGTAGTTTGTTGAACATTTGCATTGGTTTACCTAAATCCTTGAATTTTTTGATAAAGCGCACACAAAGCTCAAAGAAAAGTGAAATTACAGACATCCAGTAGCTGTTGTTTGAATGTTTCTGACCGGATTTTCTCTCTTCCCGGGGTTTAAAATGTAGGCTTAACGCTGTTTGTTTGCAGAGTTGCAGAGAGCAGAGGTGCTTATGGTAATGAGCCCAGCAGCCCCTGGCCCCGCACAGAACGCTGAAGGAATCTGGGCTTCTTTGCATCTCATTTTCATTTAGTTTGGAAATAGACTAATTAATCATGTGGCTATTTACCATCCTGTTATGGAGGAGTTTCTGCTCCCTCAGCTGGGTTCATTTTTACCCCCCAAAAATAAAAACAAACAAATGTTTGGACAGGCTTCACATGTATAATGCAGTTTGCACCTCTCAACTGGTCTGCGACATGTTGTGTCCATTTTCTATTCAGTGTTTCCGACATTTTTTTGGTTGAAATACAACAGAAAAATTCAACCAGAGCCCTTTTTATACAGTTTGTTAACTTGAGGGACTTAAGGGGAAAAGACTTGTCATTAACAGGTCTATTGAAAATGGTTTTCCTCAGACCACTGAATCTTTTGTTTTCATGCATTTGGTGGTCTGAATTAGGGTTTGGCGATATTGGCAAACAAAAAATATTATTACCATTAGCCCCACGTTAGCATTAGTGTTGGCAACGACCTATGTAAGTCTATAATTGCAGTTATGACCAAGTGCAAAATATTAACCAGTGACGGTTTTTCTGACTAATAACTGTACGATACAATTTCAGCCAACCTTAGTTGGTACCTGGAATTGGGGAGAGTTAGTTTAGCATTACCCCCGCGTTAGCATTATTGTTAGCAGTGACCTTTAAGTGAGTAATTTCAGTCATGACCAAGTGCCAAATAAGAATCAGTGACAGTTTTTCTGACGATTAACTGCACACTAGATGATTTTACCCAACCTTATTCTGAATGCAGTAATGATCCGTCTTTCGTGCTGCAGGTTTAGGTTTTATTAAATAACCTGTTTGTGTTTCTTACCACAGGGGGATTGAATGGGTGAGTCTCACCAGTTTTCTGTCTTTTGCCACTTCTGCTCCGAACAACATGGGCCTGGTGCGAAACGAGCTGCAGCACGTTGACCTGCCCACAGGTGAGACTCAAACACTCTATCTGAGGATACCGGTACATGTTTTAGAATGCTCTTTAACTTCTCTTTTGTGTTTCATTTCTCCAAAAAATAAAAGAATAGACTCCAGAGTTTTAAAACTCCTAACTTTTTGTTTTACCTCTTTATCCCAGCTATTCTCAAATAAACTATTGTTTCTCTACAGAGTTCTTAAACACTTTCCAAATTAAGTATAATTAGATGATAACATGAAGGTACCTAGCTCTGAAAATAATATATTAGTTTATCCATTTTTATTGAAAAGTTTGTACTCACTCAAAGGTTTTAGTGTGTTGGCAAGACTTTGTCGATACAAGACATATTATGATGCAGGTCATAAGATATATCACAATATATTGTTATCCTGTTAGTAAAGCAATATATTGCAATTTCATTTATTTAAAAATTCTAATTTAAAAAAACTTTTATTCGTAATTGATTTGTTTCATTTTTCTTTTTTCATACCTAATGTGCCATTGAATAGTTTGCTAATATATTTGTGGTAGCTTTTAGATTTATGATAATTTATTGTAGGATCCTGTACGGGACAACCCAGTTTGGCTTAAAATACGGGACATCCGGGCTAATAAGGGACAGGTGGCGACTCTACCTCAGCTTTGAGGGCAGCTGCTGTCTGTTAATTCCCTCAGATGCAGCCATCGGTACTTAGTGCTAATGTTTACTCACAGTGCTAACGTTCATGCTAGCATTAGGCTCCTCGGGAGTGCAGGAGCCAATGACTGCTGCCAACTAGTGGTTGGAAGTTAAATTACAACTTAAAAATGAACCGCTGGCATGAAAGTTTACATTTTAAGTTTTAATTAAAATTATACAGTATCAGGAAATGAAATATTGCAATATTTCAGTGTATCACTATTTTCTTACACCTCTAGTTTAAATATAAAGTTCTTTACTTTCTGTGCCAAAAAAAGCAGAATTTCTAAGTAAGCTGAAGGGGATGTATTGTCATAACATGAAATCATTTCTTTATAATTACTTGACAATATTTGGACTGCTGTGGGTAATATTTTCTGCACTGCAGGGCAGCATTAGCTTTAGCTACATTGTCCACCATGTAAACATTTAACTGTCTTTTCTGAGACTTTCTGTATGTTCAGATGAATAATACTGACTGAGGTCCCTTTGAGAGGTGGACCCACAGAAATAAATACGTAGAAGCCCCGTTGACTGTGTCGGCCCGCTGCTGTGACGTGCCTGTGCGTCCGCCATATT
>JARVJO010000001.1:21003525-21014315 GCA_031762555.1 Cynodonichthys magdalenae
TTACTCGACACACGCTTCGAAGCCTCGGCACATCACGTAACATCACTACTGAAAAGCTAAAAAAAAAAAAAAACTACAACTAACAAAAAAGACGCTAAATGAAGCTGAATTAGCAAAAAGTTGGTATAAAAGCAGAAACAAAACAAAAGGTGAAAAGTGCCAGAAAGATCTATAAAATTCTGAAAAGTTTAAAGGATGGTGAAGATAACTATTTTAATGAGAACAATAAATGGCAAAAAGAAGCTAAATATCTGGAAAAAAAAAACAAATTGCTGAAATATGAAGTCAGTCTGAATGAAGGAGCTGAATGTTTTATTTATAAATGATAGAAATAGAACAAAAACAGCAGAACGAGTTACGTGTTGAAAACCATACGGAAGAAAAATGGATCATCTCAAAGGTGAGAATACATTTTAGTGATGACCTCTACTAATTTCAAGGTCACAAAATAAAAGCTCCAGGTTTTTGTTAAAGGTAATCATTTTCTGCTCGTTTTACAGTCTTGTTTATTTTTCATTTTATTCTTTTTATACTTTGTAAATTCATCTTCTTGCAACTTCTTTTTTTAAACTAGATTTTTACAAATATTTACTATTTTCTGTTAACTTTAGCTTTTTAAACACATTTTTTGATATTTTTCTACCAACAATTAATTTTTGATTCCTTCTTTCAGCCGAAGTCATCTGTTCGATTTGAACTCAAACAGTTTTGCCAACAAACCTTTTCAGCTTCTTCAGCAGATTTAAGCAAAAATATTTCAGCTTTAAGCATCAATATGCTCTGAACCTGTTCTGTTTTGGTTGTGAAGTGGTGCTTGTTAAACAGAACCTGGCTCCATACAGACAAGAGCGCCCTCTAGTGTTCTCCAGAAGAGAAACAAGTCACTGAGAACATGTTTGTCTTTACATTTATTACCACACACACACATATATATACTTTACCTTTTTACAGAACTTAAAGCATCGGGCTCACTGAATCAACAATGAACAATGAAAAAACAATCTTTAGAAACCACACAGAGGCGTGTCGACACACCTGGTATTAAACAGCAGAATCTGTGGGACACGCATACAAAAACCTTCATAACTCTGGCAGCTAATCCACATTTTCCCTCCACAACAGCAGGATGAACCAAACAACCAATCACCTGCTGGGCTTTGGCTCCATGATGCCTCAGACATGCTAACGTGTGAAAAACGCTACATACAGGAAGCCCCGGGAAGTAGGTCTGAGTTACCATAGTGACAGAGTGTCTGATGTTTAAACAGGTTCAAACCATCATCAGACACAACGGTTGGACTCTTCAGTTTTTCAGGAGGAAGTGGTCTGAGTGAGTCGGGTTGTGTGGTTGCTTTGAGCAGCAGTAGAAGCAGCGCAGAATATTTAATCGACAGAAACATCCAAGAGCACAGATATGTCTTCATAAAAACAAAAACACAAATAACCATTTCTCTTTGAAGATAACTGGAATGATTTACAAAAACATCAAGTCTCTGTTGAAGCCGGGCGGCGCAGCTCAGGTTCTTCTTGTAAAGAGAGGAAATGAAAGTTTAGGAGTCTGACGAGGAATGAAAGAGTTAAACGTGTGGGGGTCTCGTCCACTTTACAAGCGTGCAGAGGGCTCTAGTGTTAGGAGGGTTAAAGGGACAGTCTGGATGTTTTAGTGGGGTTCTGCAGGAACAGTCATTTTGTAACGAGTTAACTTTATAAAAATATTCTTTTTCTTCAAATATTAATTAACAGCACAACCAACTCTTTAGACAAGTTTTAATCTCTGCTGCAGTCGCTTCACCTTCAAGTTTTTGCCTAAAAACGACCTTGTTTAGGTTTGAGGTGAATTAAAGTTTTCTCAGCTGAAAAATCCTCTAATGAAACGAGCTTTAGTGCGAATTCTTCCGACAGCGTCTTAGGGCTACTTTGTAGATGAGAAAAAAAAAAAAAGGAGGAGGAGCAAATCCCCATTAAAAAACTCAGAAATGTTTAGATTTCAGAAATGTTTGAGAGAACAAACCCAGGAAATTCTCTCACGTAGAAAAATTGTAAATTTGCAAGAAAAAAAACTCAGAAATATTGAGATTAATCTCTGAAATTTTCTAAAAAAAAAAAAAAATTTCATGATTGAAGTCAGAAATTTACAAGAAAATAACTTCAATTTATGCGAAAAACTCTGACGTTTTCAGGAATAAAGGGCGATTCCATCTGTTTTCACCTTGACCCTCTTTAAAACAGAGACTTCAAACCTGGACTTGATTACTCTACACAGAATATTTAAAACCAGGTGTGTGATTTGTGAAACACATATTTGAAACTTCTTTTTAGGGCGATTTCAGCAGTTTTTATGCATTTTCTGAACAAACTGAGCCTGACCAGATGGAGAGGAGAGAGAATCAGAGTGACTGAAGCAACAAGTTAATAAATAAGTAAATATTGCACCTTTTGCAGACACGAACATCACAAAGTGCTTAACAGAAATATTATTTTCAAATGATTCATAGGCTTTTATTTTGAAACATTTGGTTATGAAAACAGTATTTGTCACCACAAGTTGGGTAATTGATGGTGATATTGGTGGCTGCAAAGAGTTTTGAAAATAATTTTTCTCTTCAGGCTCCATGATCATTTTTGATGCTCTTTTGAATTCTCTCCCCTCTCCATGACCAGGCTCAGTTTGTTCAGAAAATGCATATAAACATCTGAAATCACACACTTTGTTTGAAATATTCAGTGTAGAATAATCTAGTCCAGGTTTGAAGTCTCTGTGTTTGTTTTTAAACTAGAGCAGATTAAAGAGGCGCAAGTGAAAACAGGTGGAATCGCACTTTATTCCAGAAAGCTTAAGTTTTACTTATAAATTTAAGAGTTTTTTTTCTTGTAAGTTTCTGATTTTACCATGTCAGAAAATATTTAGTTTAAATGTCGAAAATTTCTGCCTTTAATGATGAAAATTTAATTTTTTTTCTTGCAAATTTACGATGTTTCTACATAAGACTTCCTGTTTTTTCTTGAAAATTTCCAAAATTAATAAAAAAAAATTCTTTTTTTTGTCAGACGTGCTCCTCTTTGTTTTTAATCTGCAAAGTGGCCCTAATACTCTGCTGTATTTGTGTTTTTGTTTTCAGCGGTGCAATAATCAGTGATGTTGGTGCTCGTTTTCAGACTGTAACCTTTACACAGAACATCATTTTAAATGTCTGAAATGTTGCTTTTTAAGCTGAAATTGTCATTTTGATTAAATCAAAAGTGCAACAATAATAAAACCATTAAGTTCAGTCGCAGACAAGCTACAGGGAAAACATAATAATTACCTGATGAATCTTCAGAACCGTGTTTCGGTTGAATGAAAATAAAAACAGAAGTTCTGGTTATTTTCTCAGGCACAGAAAATAAAAGTGAATCAGGAACAAATATTGATGGTTTGACGTCGGGTGAATTAAAGTGGTTTTTTGGTACCTGGACCATGCACATAAACACAGATTACATCAAGGTAAGAACTGTGGAAGTCTAAAGTGACAGCCTCTCCAACGATTCTTCATGTGGAGATTAGAAAAACAATGTTTTTCAGGAAGCAGGAACCGACCCGCTGATCACTTCCTGCTTCCGATCACTCCGTGCTCTCCTGTCCCAGCTCCACTTCGTCTTCCCCGAGGACAGCTTCCGGGACTCCCCCCTCCCCCCGGAACAGCTCCTCCATCAGCTGCTCCCCGGCGCTGCCCGCGCGCGACGCCCACAGAGCGGCGCCCTCTCGCAGGCCGAGCGTACGCAGCAGCCGCGCGTAGTCCAGGAACGACGCCTCGATGAGTTTATGTGCAGACGAAGGTGAAGGAAACATAAAAACACCCAAAACTGGAGAATTTCATTTCGTGGGAGGAGAAGAAATCTTTAAATCAGTGGTTCCCAAAGTGAGGGGCCCGCCCCCTAGAGGGGTTGAAGTGCCCAGTGAAGGGGGCGTGGCCAGGGGTGGAGCTAGACTTTTTTGCAAGGGGTGGCCATGGTGTCTTTTAGGGGGGCACATATAAGTTAAGAAAATTCAAGATGGCCACCACAGCTAATTCAAATGGTTTTAAGAAATACTCAGCTGATGATTTTTAAGATCATGGCTTAAAAATTATCCAAAAAAAATGCTGAATGCTAGTTCCAACTTAATATTCAGCCACTTTTAGACAAAGCTGAAGATTAGTGTAGAAGCAGCCAAAAACAATCTTTACCAAATTCTAAATGCTAATATTTCTAATATCTAAAAAGCTACATTCTGCTACATTTATTTTATTTTAGCTACATTTAATTGTGAGCCATTGTTTTGTTATAGTTAGCTTCTACATTTTTGCTGCATTGAACTTTTGCTACATTTAGCATTTTAGATACAATTTGTTAATCTTAGCTCTCGTCTATGGTCTTGCTAATTTTAGCAACCTTTAGCTTGTACCTATGTTTTTGCTATAATAAGCTTTTAGCTTCATGCAACTGTGACCCATTGTTTTGTTATATTTAGCTTTTACATTTGTTGCATTGAACTTTGACATACTGTTTAGCTACATTTAGCGTTTTAGATGCAATTTGTTCATCATAGCTCTTTTCTACGATTTTGCTAATTTTGGCTTTTAGCTATTACTTTCAAAAATTCAAGATGGCCACCACAGCTAACTTTAAGCTGAGTTATAGCCTTTTAAATAGTTACTGAGATGAAATTTGTTGTGGAGTAGCTAAAAATGATCATTTCTATTGACGATGCTAATCGTAAATTAAGCTAACCGCTAATACTAACTTTATAAAGGGCTATAATTCAGCCATTTTTAAACAAACACATCAGAATGTTATACAATACAGTATCAGAGAACAATCTTTACCAAAACCTAAGAATCCCATCACGTGTTAATTATTTGGGGGCCACCTCTCTAGCTCCGCCCCTGCATGTGGCACAGCTGAATAAAAAACATTCAAATGAAAGCATGGAGGAGAAAACTTCCTTTTTTTTGTTTACCTTTTTAAACCCAGTTTAAAATGTATTGACATATGTTGAAAATTCTCAGTAAAAAATAATGAGACTATAAAAGGTAATTAGTTTCTTATGTTATTTAAAAGAGGTTGTTTATTTTACTTTTATTAGTTCAGTTGCTGTGAGTGAAATAAACTGCAATGGAGTTTAAAACTAAATATCTGTGTCTGGTTGGATAAATATTAATATATAAACTAGGGGGAGCTGGCAGAAATAATTTGGAAACCACTGCTTTAAATTATAAATGTGCAAACTACAAATTATTCCTCTAACAACATTTTCAAAAACATCCCCTGAAGGCTCAAAAGAAGAGGGGAGTGAAGATTTAAGATATAAATGTAAAAAAAAACTACAAATATTTTACAGAATAACTACTTCCTGGACAGAATATAAAGTTTTGTTTTTTAAAGCAGATGCACATCTGTAACAGAACCATGTCTGGGTTTAAACGCCCCTCTGAGTGCTGCAAGGGGTTTTTATAAAAAAGGATATTAGAGGAGTCGTTGGCCTCCATCACCCCGTACTTCAGACAGGCCTCGATGAAGAGGGCAGCACGATCAAAGTACCTCATACTGCTCAGGAGAGGAGAACAGACACGGCAGGAGGAGGTTAGAGTCGTTACAGCTAAAACTGAAAACTCTGTGATCAGCAGCAGCTTCACCTGTGCAGCATCTCTCCCACTTTGTAGAAGCAGCCGAGGGAGAGCAGCACCAGGATGGCTTTGGATTTCTGATTGACCTGAGGGGAGCACAGGTGTTCCGCCCAGCGCTTCAGCACGTCGGAGCTCTCTGCCGGGCTCAGGCGCACCTGGAAGACCACCCCAGAGAGGAAAAAAAAACAAAACCCAGAAAAGTTTCAACCTCTGAAACCAACAGGAACTGTAGCATCACATAAAACGAATAATTCAACCGTTAACACCAACTGACCAAATCAACTAAAGCTTCAGCTGCTTCAAACCCAGCAGTGTTTGATGTTACTTGCTGATGCTGTCATGCTACGTTACCTTAGCGAGCCACGCAGCTCGGTTCCACTCCCCGTAGGTCTGCAGGTAGCGGCAGGCATCTGCTGCCTTGTCAATCAAACACAGCAGCTGAACTCCCTCTGAAACACAGCAGAAGCTTTAAACTTATTCAGCTGTTTGAGTGGCTCAGCTTCCCACAAAAACACAGATTTATTATCGTTTGTACTCACAGGACCAACGTTACTACAGATACGTTTTTATTCAACCAATAAAAAATGTGTTTTATTTTAAAACACAAAAGAAAAAAGGTGAAACTAAAGATTATTTACACCATTTTAGCTTGTTTCTACAATTTTAGCTTTTATCTAAAGTTTCGTTACTTTTAGCCACTGTTTAGCTACATTTAGCTTTTAAATACAAATTTGTTTATCTTACCTCTTATTTATGGTCTTGCTAATTTTAGCTATTTTGCTACATTTAGCTTTCAGCTACATTGAACTGTGAGCCTTTGTTTTGTTATGTTTAGCTTTTGTTTTTGCTACAAATAAATTTTATCTACTGTTTTTCCTGTTTTTTTCTACCATTTTCTCTGTTTTTTCTTTTATCTATTCTTTTGCTGCATTTAGCTTTTAGTCTCTTTTTGCTATATTAAGCCTTTAATGTGCAGCATGTTTCTCTTAACTCTGATCTATGCTCTTACTAATTTTAGCTTTTAACTAATATATTTGCTACATTTATTGTCTTGCTACTGTTTTGCTTCATATAGTATTGTTAGATTTAATTTTTACCTACTGTTCAGCTACATGATTTTGCTAATTTTAGCTTTTAACTATTATTTTGCTACCTTTACTTTCTTGCTATTGTTTTACTACATATAGCTTTTAGCCACTTTCTTTTATATAATTAACTTTTACCTGCTGTTTAGCAACATTTAGCATTTTAGATGCAATTTGTTGATCTTAGCTCATTTCTATTATTTTGCTAATTTTAGCTATTATTTTTTGCTACATTTACTTTCTTGCTATTGTTTTACTACATGTAGCTTTTAGCTAATATTTTTGCTACACTTATTTTATTGCTACCATTTTCCTACTTTTAGCAACAGTTTTGTTGATTTCAGTTTTAGCAAGTTTTGCTGGTTTTAGCTGATTTCTCAGCAGATTTCAGTGAAGTCCGTCTCCCTCACTGTAATTTCTTTAGCTGCAGATATTTTAGTAAACAAAGGAAAAAGCAGCTGCTGATCACTGGAACTACCTGCCAGCTTTCCATTAGCGATCATGTTGGTGGCCACGAGCTTGATTGTGGACTGTGAGGGTCCTGATGAGGTGATAGTGGTCACCAGGCAGGCTTTGAGTGAATCGCAGTAGTAGCTGGGGTTGTCTGCACTCGTCTCCAGCAGTAATTGCACCGCTCTGTCAGTCTGAGAGGCATAACAGAGTGAAGAGAACAGAACGAGTCAGGCAGCAGCAGGTAAGCAGGGAGTGAAATGATGTTCATTATGGAGCTCTTCATCGGCTGCAGATGAAGACTCAATCTGAGGCTGGGGTCAGCGCAGGCTGGCCTCTGCCTGTCTGAGTGTTGGATGACTGCACCTGCAGCACGCCGCGCTGATTGCAGCCTGTGATTAGACGCAGAGCGCTGACATTGAGAGAGGTGAGGCCGGTCTCCGCAGGCGGAGACATCGAGGACAGAAGCACTCACCGTCCTCAGAGCTCACACAACCCGTCTGTGATTAGAACACCGGGTCAGGAAGCCCAGGATCTTTTGTTTGTTTGTAAAGTATGGAACTGTTTGATACACACTATGTATGGATCAACACACACTATGTATGGATCAACACACACTATGTATGGATCAACACACACTATGTATGGATCAACACACACTACACATACTTGTGGACGACCTCATAAGTCCATTTTGTTAATTTTAGAATCATCTTCTGCTTTGGGAGCGCAGTTGATACTTTTCAGCCACATGTGAAGCTCACCTGTATGGCAGGCTGTTTTTACATTTAATCAACATCACCACACTTACATTCCAGATACCTCAAATTGGTTTATGACTAAACATATTAGTTATTTAAATGAGAGATATAAGATTCAACTAATGTAAATTAAACTGCAGACTTCGTCATGTTCTGTCGTTTTTATTTATAAAAAGTTTTACTCTTTTAATAAAAACTAGTAATGTTTCTGCTGTCAATCATTCTCTGTTCAAAAGCCCCTCCCACTCCCCCAAGGTCAATACTGTAGGGGAAACACTGAACAATGAGGCATTTTTATGGTTTTTATCTAAAATGTGAGAAAGTTTCTTTCCTTTTCTAAAATTCCAGAAACTCAAATTTCCATTTTTGAAATTGTTTTTTTGTCAGTTTTTAACACCCAAATACGAACATTTAGTGAAAATGTGCAATACACCGTACACAAAACATGGTTAGAAGAAAATATTGTTTCTGAAGAAAGGGAAAGATTCTAACAACTTTATGGTCTCAGTTAGAAAACTGCCTTTTTTTTTCAAACATATGAGCTAAAAGAGAATAAGTGTGGTGATTCTCTATGATCTGCTTTCTTTTATTTCACCCTTATTCAGACTTGAAACTTGTGTAGAAACTCCAACATGCTCCTGAGCTTGTGTGGAGGATGGAGTGTAGTACCCACCTGGCCCAGCAGGAGGAGCTGGTCAGCACACTTCTTGGTGTGTTCATAACTGGAGCGCTTCACCCCCTGCAGGTGAACTCGGTCCAGCTGGAACTTCTGTGGAGCAGGAGAGGTGGAGAATTTATTATTATTTTTTTTACTTTCTTCTGTTTTACAGAAACACTTCCAAAAATCCACAGTCAAGTCTGGTGAACGAACCCACAATGCACTGCAGGATTTAAACGATGAGCAAGGGGAGACAATTAAACGAGTACGGCGTGCAGAGATGGAGAGCGTAATTATAAAGTCTTTAAAAAATTCAGGAGGCTCTCCGGTGCCGATGCCTCCTTTCATTACTGGTGGCTGATTTCTCATTATTTCATTACATGTTCCCTGTTGAGAAGCTGATTTTTTTTCTGTTCAGGCAGTAAATGACAGTCATTAAGCATAAAAACAGAAACAAAAGCTAAAACAACTATCATTTTACCAGAGATTAGAGCCACGGCGAGAGAAAAAACAAACTGTTCCTCGTTAGGATGAATTTCTCAGATATAAATCTGTTGAGTTCAGTGAGTTAAAGGTTTCGTTTCTTCCAGTCAGACTTCTACAGAGGAGGCAGGAGTCAAACGTTTGGTCTGCTCCTCAGAAGCTGGAACTCTGATCACTGCGTGGTTCCTCATTAACGGGCAGCAGAGATTTCATGAAAAGAAACGAGCGTATTCTGTTTAAACAGCTGATAATCGTGAGAACGCTTCACAATCATTCACACTGTTCAGATCAGGTTTTCTTCCGTACGGGTTTTAGCACGCATCTCGTTCTGCAACTTTTTTGCTTTTTTAACAATTCATTTTTCAAAACATTCAGCTCCTTCAGGACATTGCATTTATATTTTTCAGCTATTTCACTTTTTCGGCCACATTTTTCCCCATTGAAAATAAACAGAGCTGTTTACAACATCCTTTATTCAAAATGTTCCTAAATCTGTGCAGCACCTTACCTCTCTTGTTCTGCTCTTTTTAACTTCCTTGTGCTAACTTTAACTTATTTTCTTGTTAATTTTAGCTTTTTTCTGCTATTTCAGCTATAATTCTGCTTCTTTCTGCTATTCTTGTTATTTTCTACCATTTTGTGCTCCTTTTTGCTAATTTGAGCTATTTATGCATCTTACAGCTGCTTTCTGCTATATTCAGCTATTTGCAGCAATTTTTGCTAATATTTAACTGTTATTATCTAAAGTTAGCATTTTTACACCCCTTTTACCACCTGGGTGCTAATTTCAACTTGTGTCTGCTGCTTTTAGCTTGTTTTTATACTAGTTTTAGTTTTTTTCTGCTATTTGAGTTATTATTCCCCTTCTTTCTGCTATTCTTCTGCTTTTTTGTGCTTCTTTCAACTTTTCAAATTGAACTGGCATTAACAGTTTTGTTATTAAACATTTTCAGCCTCATTTCAGCAGCGTTCAGCTATAAACATTCACACTAGCCTCTTTTCTAGTTCACTAAAACGTTACACCAACGTTTGTGACTTTTAAATTGGATCTCTTCCAGCTGAAATGAGAGTTCATTTTCACTCTGTTGCTTTAAAAATCCATAAAAAGTGACTCGTTTGTTTTCTTTCTCACTCTTTCTCTGTAGCTCAGACTAAAACCTCACACCCATACATATAAAGAAAGCTACATTTGCACAGTGGTTTTATAAACTTTCCCATCGATTCTGAGCTTTTTTGCCACGACACAATGGAAGCAGTGGGCTTCAGGTTTTCAGCTAACAACAACAAACACTATGAAACACGTTGCTTTGGTAATCAGAGACGAGAAAAAGGAAGATTCTGGGTATTGTTTGAAACAGCCTTGGATGCCGGCTCATTTGTGTCGTTGGAGAGACTCACTGATCTCAGATGCCGCAGCTCGAATAAGAAAAAGGTTTTTCTAACTGAAAGTTACAATCACTCAAATGGTCTGGAAAACAAAAGGCAAATTTCCCTTTCTGAACACTAAACCTGGGTGAGAGAACAAACAGAATACAATAATGTAAACTTTTCAACCCACTGTATATTCAATGAATTACACTACAAAGACGAGATATTTAATGTTCAATATTTAATGTTTATTTTGTGCTTCATAATAAAACACATTTTCAAAGGGAGACAGGTGTGGACTGCAGGTGGACCAGTCTAGAACCCACTCTTTTACTCTGAA
>JARVJO010000001.1:21016263-21029761 GCA_031762555.1 Cynodonichthys magdalenae
GTGGGTTTTTAATGCCGTGCTGCCTGAGGGGTCAAAGGTCACGAGCAGTCAGTGTTGGGTTTCAGCCTTGCTGCTTCCTTGTAGAGATTTGTTCAGATTCTCTGAATCTTTTAATGATTTTATGGACTGTCGATGATGAAATCACTAAATTCTCTGTGTTGTTCTTAAACTGTTGCTCACAAAGTAGTGAACCTCGCCCCATCCTTGCTTGTGAACTAAGCCTTTCGTGGATGCTCACTTTATACCCAATCATGACAATCACCTGTTTCCAGCCTGTGGAATGCTCCAAACAGGTGTTTTTTGGGGCATTTCTCAACTTTCCCAGTCTGTTGTTGACCCTGTTCCAGTATTTATGGAACATGTTGCAGCATCAAATTCAAAATGAGCGAATATTTGCAACAAAACCAAAGTTTATCAGTTTGATCACTAAATATCTTGTCTTTGCAGTGTGTTCAACTGAATATAGGTATTTCAATTTTATTTGTTTTACACAACATTTCAACTTCTATGACGAGTTTGTCATATGGATGTAAATATTTTCACGCTCTCACTGGGGGGGATTTCACAGCTCTAAACATGCAAACATTTGTTTTTAACTTTCTAGGAAGAATCATTTGTCCGTCTCTCTCTTGGCGACTGACCTGGAAGTAGGAACTCTCACACAGAACATCTTGGCAAATGTCCAGGTGGTTCTGAGGCGCCGGCTGACTTTCCTCGCCTCCCTCTGCAGCAGACACGCGGAGCTGACGGGCCTGAGCAAACGCCTGGAGGTAATGGGACGCCACTGTCCAGAAGGTGAGGTCAGACTCGTCCCCGAACAGCCTACGGTTAGCCACAGCCGAGCACAGCCGAGGTCAGAGATGGAAAGTAATTAGACACATTCTGCAGGCTCACAGGCCGTGTGCTGTTTAGTAGTAAAGTTCACTAATGACCACAGTTTCTGGATCTCACAGCCCACATCTTGTTCTTTCAGCCTGCTCCTCTCTTCCTGTTATTTTTTTTTCTTTCCTTCATTTACTCCCCTTAGCATCCTTTAATATAACTGCACAGGCACACAGCTGTTACTAGGTTACCCTGCCACAATAACAGTAGCATGGAAACTCGAATGGCAAGACACAGAAACATAATGACAATGTTTTTTTTATGAATCGCTGCTGCGGAATTAAAGAAAAAAAAAATCAGGGCTTTTATTACAGAATGCAAACTGGGGAAGATATTACATTTCTGCTCCGACCGGCAAATCTGGAATTGTGAGATGATGGAGGGAAATGAAAATCGAAGCAAAAAAATAAGATTGGGGTTGCTAACGTCAGCTGGTGTCACACTTACAGAAGTAAGATTACCATTTAATTCGAACAGACATTTTAGGTTATGCAGAACATATGGTTTATATTTCCAATATTAAATATGTTGTTTAAAATAAATTCAACAGACAAACAAAAATTTAATTAATGGCCTAAATTTCTTTTTGTGCCAGACCCTATAATTAAGATCTAATTATGATGAGAAAGGATGGAGTTCTAATAGTTTTGGTCAAACCATCTAAAAAATGTTCTGTGTTTTATTATTATTATCTCCTTGTTGTTACATTCTGCTAATTTTTATTAAATGTATAAATCTAAATGTAAAAATGACATCTTAAATGTTAAAGTTTAAATATGAGTACTTCGGAACTGAACACAGACTTTGTCATTTGTGCTCAACTCTTGTTATGACATCATCACCCTGAGACAAAAAAGCAACTGCTAGCACTGTTAATGCTACTAATATTGCTAATGCTGCTACTGCTGCTAATACTGCTAAAGCTGCTAATGCAGGTAACGCTGCTAATACTGGTAATGCTGCTACCGCTGCTACTGCTGCTAATACTGCTAAAGCTGCTACCGCTGCTAATACTGCTAAAGCTGCTAATGCAGGTAACACTGCTAATACTGGTAATGCTGCTACCGCTGCTACTGCTGCTAATACTGCTAACGCTGCTGGCAGCACAACGGCTCAGTGGTTAGCACTGTTGCCTCACAGCAAAAATGTCCTGGGTTTGATCCCGGTTCAGACCTGGCATCTTTCTGTGTGGAGTTTGCATGTTCTCCTTGTGCTTGTGTGGGTTTTCCCTGGGTACTCCGGTTTCCCCCACAACACAAAAACATGTACAATTGGTTGCCTTCAGGCCCAGGCTGCCCTTTAAAAAGAGATCTGAGATTTTCAATGGTATTTGCCAGATTAAACAACGATAATTAAATATTAAAATAAAGAAATATGCTGCTAAGTATGCTAACACTGCTAATATTGCTAAGGCTGCTAGCACTGTTTACCTTGCTAATACTGCTAACGCTGCTATCCCTGCTAATGTTGCGAATGCTTCCCTACAAGACATCAAACTTACAGTTGTGGCCGGTGTCTGAGCTCCACTTCAAACTGCTGGACCACAGGTACTATCTGTGTTTTTTCAAATCAACACATTTTTATTTCCAATTTTAAATCTAACCTTCAGCAGCGTTAGTAACGTTAGTGTTTGCTTTTGCTGCAGGATGATGACGTCTAATGATGCTATCACTGCAAAGACTTTGTTCTATTCCTTAGATGTATTTAGTAAAACTGAGCAAAATGTATGACGAGGTAGCTAAAAAACAACAGAATGTTGGTGGAAATTTTTAAACTAGGATTTTACACTCAACGAGAGCCAAATAATGAAAATGTGACATTTTCAAACATTTTATTTTACACTTGACGCTGTATAGAAATCACGTCTTACTCAACTAGTAACGTATTTAAAGCTACATATTTGTGTAAAAATGTACAAGTCACGTATATTTTTTTGTTTTGTTTGTCCCTGGTCTGCACACTAACGAGCGAGGACACCACGCTGTGTTAAAACTCACCGCGAGACCAGGATGCAGCGCTGCAGAAGACTGAGCTCCGGGTCCTGAAGGACACTCTTCAGATCACTGGGGATCCAATCACAGAAAGACAATCAGATCCCGACCACAGACAGTTACACTTCTAAAGTACATGAAGCCTAATGTGGCTGTTTGTCTTATCTGTCCAAACTCTGCAGTTTAAACGTTAAAAGCAGCCATGAATATGTAGTGTCAGTGTGTTTAACTTGTTTAATAACTTACTTTGACAGAGAGTTGAGCTGCTCCTGGATCAGGCCTTTGATCTCCACCTTTTCAGTGTAATCTCTGAAACACAGGAACCAAAGTTCTTTTCAGCTCGTCTGAAATAAAAACCCGACTCTAACATTAGATGTAAGGTTCAGAACCTGAAGTCTGCCTGTGGAGACTTTAACAGTTTATGTTGAGGTTAAGGAGCGACGTGGCTAATGTAGCTGCCAGACTGCAAACAGGCTGATTTATGAAAGTACTGCTGAGTGAAAAGTCCAAAATCATTCCTGCCAGATTTCATCTCGACATGTTGAGTGGTTAAAAACAGATGGTTTGGTGGTAAAAAAAAAAAAAAAAAAAAAGCTTTTAGCTCGACAACTAGGAGTTATTTTACTTTAAGCCTGTACAGTCTGCCCTTTGGGGTGAATTTGCTGGGAGGTTTATTTGTCTTTTATAAATAATGTCGTGTTTTTGTACACTAATATAGTATTATATTTGCTGTGCTGTAAATTATAAACAATTCTAAGTGAAACAGAATTAAAGATTACATTTTAATAAGAATTATATGCAGCTCATTTGTAAATTTGTTAAAAAGTCTTAAAATAGCACCTTTTTATAATTAATAAGGAAACTTATTTTATGATACGGTTGTTAAAACTCTGAGTTCAGATCCAAACATGACAAGTGTGGCTGTTAAAAGGAAGTTTAACAGAAAATGGTTCATCTGTTTAATCCTCGTCCCCTGGTTGTGCGGGGAACAAAACACAAGTTAAAATGCAGTTTAGCCTGAAGGAGTTTCTCAATTATTAACAGATTCTGTGTGGAGGATTTTCAACTTTGATTAAAGCAAGCTGAAAAAAAAAAACGTAATCCATCTCACATTCTAAATTCAGAATTTTCACATTTTATCGTTTTTTTATTAGAATGGAAGTGTTTTTAATGCCAAGTTGAACGTCTGAGACTTACACCTGAGTGATGTCCATGGTGAAGGTTCCGGACCAGGGCTGCAGCAGGAGGAAAGCCTTGAGAGTGAGGGCGGCCCGGGGTAGCAGCAGGTAGGGACACCACACAGCATCTGTGCAGGTAACCCACAGTTAAACTGTATGAAAATATCGACACACTGAAATATTGCGATATTTCAATTCCTGATACTGCATTGATTCTTTAAAACAGTGTCGATATTTAATTAAAGGGGGGGTATTATGTTTTTTCCAGGCACATAGTTCAGTTCTACCTCATTAAAAACATACTCAGAGTGTTTATTTGACTTATTCATGCATGTTTGAGGAATCCTTGAATTCCTGTGGTAGGCATGTGGAGCTGCTTAAACACTTCCTGCTACAAAGCTCCGCCTATTTGCACAAAGCTTCACCTATTTGTACAAAGCTCCTCCCTGGAGCTCAGTCTGCAGCCGAGCTACCACCCCACTGAGCACCCTTCCCCCGAAGCATTGTTGTGAAGCGGGAGTGTCTGAAATGGTAAGAGCTTTTAGGCGTTTAGATACGCTGTGCTGCAAAGTCATTTTTATTTTTGATACGTACAGCTTTTTCAGAACAACTGAAGGTATCAAAGTTATGTTATTGTTGGGGCTGCAATGATACAGAAAATTCACGATTCGGTTCAGTTCTTCAGTCTCACGGTTTGATATTTTTTCAATACAAAAAAGAGAAACGTTCATGTTCTTAACTTGTAATTTATTGAAATTAATTAAGAACATTTGTTTAACCTCAAAAGTACAGTTTTTAAATGAAAGGTTGCTGAAACAGCAAGTTTCTCAGTGGATCTGTGCTCAACAATGCAGCCTAGGTGGAGTAGTCGAACACAGATCCACTGATCCTTCAACACAGAGCATCTTCAGAAGACAAGCTGATAAAATACATTTTAAAAATCTGTATTGATTCATACATAGTGTGGATTGAACCTAAAGCACTGAACGGTTCCACACAGATACATGGATTGTTGCACCCCTAGTGATTGTGGTATAAAATAAAACGATGTGCCTGGAAAATACATAATATCCCTTCTTTTAAATTTGATTTTTTTGAGAAAAAAATGGCAATATTCACCTTGCTTATAGAATCACAATTTTTCATGATATATCGTGACCCTGTGTCATGATATCCATCACATCACCAAATTCTTGCCACTACACAACCCTAATCAGAAATATTAGAATGTGGTTTTGGACAGGAGTTGTGTTAAGTGTAACTAACGATCAGTAGTTAGGCTGATGGTCATCTATGAACAAATCAGGGCCCTAATGATAGATTTTCCTACCTGGATTATTGTGATGCATCAAGACGTAAATAGTAACAGTTTCTTTAAAACGTTTTTAATTCTGAGACACCGGCCTCCTCGCTGTCCTCACCTGTCAGGTCCTGCTCATCCATTCGATAGCAGGCAGATTTCATGGCCATCTCCAACACGCGGACGCAGCCGTCGTCCGACGCCAGAACAACCTTGTCCGACGTGCACCAGTCGATGTCTAAGATGCGGTAGTTCACATTGCGACCAAACCGTATGCTGCTGACCATCTGAACCTGCAAAACGGGAGAGCTGGGAATTTATATACTGTTGTAAAAATCAGTTCACATTTCTGCATTTCTTGTAATTACGTGAACGTTAATTCAACGTTAACTCCCGTTCTGCTTTTTATTTTTAATTTGCTCCCTGCATCACCTGTCCTGCTCTGAACATTGACACAATTAGCAAAAATTGCAATATTTCTAGTCCTAATGTTTTTTTCAAATGTATTTGTGGGATAAAAAAGGATAATTTCTCATTATCTGCAACATGAAAATCCAAAGAGAAACAACTAAAGATGCATTTACATAAGAAACAATGATAAACCTCAAAAACCTCTCCTTCCAGCTTTTTTATGAGGAAGTTGTGAGTTAAACCCAGCTGTCAGTGGAGCGTTGAAGCATTTGGGAAATTGCTCTGCGTTTTCTCTCCTCCTCGCCCATTTTGTCTCTCACTCCATCCTTTGTCTCCTCCTCTTCACCGCTCTGTAATCGTTTCCCTTCTGCAGGTCGATCCATTAGTTGTCTGGCTCTTTTACGACCGGGACTGAAGCGGCACGCAGACGACCGAGCTCCGGTGGGGGCTGTACCTCTCCACCTTCTGCTCGACTAATTAACCAAATCATCTGTGTCGTTAATTTGTTCATCGCGTTTTTAGCGCTCATTGTGTTTTTGTAGACTTGACTGTGAATACGACCCTGACAACGATCTTAACTAAAACGACAAATATGACACTCTGATTTATATGAACTTCTGACTGTGTAAGGACGTGCTCCACTTTCAGGATCCATATCCACCATGTGTGGGCATTATTACCACAGCAGGGATAGCTTGAGGTAGATAGGTTTAATTAAATACAACGAACCACAGTGTTGTCACACTTCAGTGAGCACAGCACCATGGAAACAAAAGGAACCTGCCACAGAAAGTCTGTCAACCAAGGTGAACTTAAACTGCAGCAGCTTTTCCTCCTGCTTTAGTTGGGAAGTTTTACATGCAGTGATTTAAGAAACTGACTCCAGTTTTGTTGTGACACCGACGAACAAACCCCATCCTGCCTCCGACTGTTACTCAATATCCACAGCAATGTTTGTAACCTCCGCTCCGGCAGCTACATTAACCTTTCTACAGCACGCACCTCCTTTGGTCGTTCATTATTTCAATTTTCTGCCGCTAATGACTGAAACCATCTGCAAAAAACACTACAACTTACTTATTATTTCCTCCATTTGCATCGTTTAAAAAGCAGAGAGAGCGTCTGATGAGCGCTGCACGTGCTTTTAGCAATTTCCGCTTCAATCTCTGCTGCCGCTCATTTGTACCATTAACTTGTCGCAGTTCTTTGATTGCTGCCCAAATATAAATTTTGAGCAAACACTTAAAATGTCAAAAAAAAGAGAAAATGGGCATCAGACGTGTTTCCATTAACTGGCTTGGAGCAAATCAACAAGTGTAATTACGTCAGACGATGTTGCGCATGGCGGTAGTAAACAGGAAGTAAAGTCTCAAACTCACATGGACACATCTCAGGACAACGGAGAGAAGTTATCAGCAACGTGTTGCTGCCATCTGGAAAGTTGTAATTATTCTGTCATAACAGCTAGTGTTTGTGATATTACTGCTGTCTGGAGACGTAGAATAGAGATGCAATTCTCTTCTCGTTACGGGAATATCTGGAGCAGTCGCTACAATTATTGGACAGAGGGAACAGCTGATCGAGGTAAATGTTCGCTACATCAGAACTTATTCTACAAATGTGTTTCCATCTCCCCTTTTTCGCATTAACTCTTTTTCAGAAAATCCAAAAACAACCTCAAAAGAGCGTAAAAACTTCAGGACATTTTTACAAATTCTGCCGTTTCCATCCACCTTTTCTAATGCGATACTTCAAAAAGCGCATTAAAAAACGATGGAAACACGACTCATGTAAATGAGAATGTGTTATGAAAGATCAAACATCACCTCTTTAGTGTCCCACACTTCCACTCCGTCCGGGTACATGACCAGCAGCTTTTGGTTGCCTTTACCTGGAGCGAAGCGGATCTTCTTCACCCAGCCATGATGCATCGGTATCCCCCTAAAAACACCCAACCATCCGCTTCGCTTAGCATCCCATTTTCTCTAAATATCAGATCGAAAGCTCCACCGATTCGTGAACTAAAAGAATCGTTTTACCTCGACAAACGAGCCTTGAGGTCCCAGAAATTGAGATTCCCGTCCACATCTCCAAGCACCAAAGTGTCTCCTTTCCAGGCAATGCATGCGATACTACCCATGCTCCCCTGCAGCAGAGGAAAGACAAAGGTAACGATTAAGAAATATGTTATATATAAGGTACAGGTTGACTTTTTTTTCCACTCAAAGTTACAAGAAAAAAACACCAAACAGAACTAATGAGATGCAGTGGTTTTATCCTCAGAGTGCTGATATAACCTGGAGTCAGGTGAGCCTGCAGTGGATTTATTCTCCATAAAACTGCAGATAAACATCATGAAAAAGTGTCTTTACGTCCACATGTCACATCTTTAAAGCAGTCGGCCCTCAGCTCGTCAGAAAACAGCGTATCTGCCATCATCTCCCCTCTGCTACAAAAAAAAAAACATCCCACCCTCCAGAATTTATCTGTGGAGCACCAACAAAAACAAAACAATAAAGTGGCAGTTATATGGTAAACAAATACAGTATATGGCTTCAGGGTGCTACTGAAAGACGAAGCTGATATGAAGATGCTTGGTGCTGGCTCATCCACAGAGTGTAATCACAAAACTTTCCTGCAGACTTTCTGACAGATATACGAATAAAGACCTTTTTCTATCAGACTGAAGACACCTTTGGGGTATTCAAATTCTAAATGAACCTGCAACCACAGCATAGATAAGGCTTTAAAATCCTCAGCTGAAGTGTCTGGTAAACAGATCTGCAGCAAAACATTCAAATTGTAAAATAATAATAAATAAAAAGAAGGAACAGGACAGACATTTCATTAAAAACACTGCATGCGAGACAAATTCTTTTATCTTTAGTCAACAGTTGAATTTAAATTAAAAATTGAGAATTTCTCCACCTTCCCTGCCAAATTCTAAACTAAGATTATCTTTTGTTAAAAAATTATTTGAAGCTGTTTAAGTCAAACCTTAAAAGTAATCTCAGATTATGTGTTGGGAATGACTCTCAGCTACTCAGAGTTGTAAAGTAACTAAGTACAAATACTTCGTTACTGTACTTAAGTAGAAATTTTGGGTATCTGTACTTTACTTGAGTAATTATTTTTCAGCCTACTTTTTACCTTTACTTCTTACATTATTACACAATTATCTGTACTTTCTACTCTATGGAGCTAAATCGGGGTCATAACTTTTGTTCAAAATAAAAAGTTTTTGAAACTGAAAATTAATTTTGAAACTTGAAAAAAAAAAAAATTGAAACCAAAAAATATGTTTGAAACCGAAATAAAAAAAAGATTTGAAACAGGAAAAAATACATTAGAAACTGAAAATTTTTCAAACATCTTGTCTTTTCAGTTTCAGCTATTTTTTTTTTCCAGTTTCAAAACTTTCATTTTTCAGTTTCAAACTTTTGACACTGTTTTTGCGTGGGGGCGGGGCCTCGGATGACAGGCGTGCGGAATCATGATTGACAGCTCAACACGGGCTGGACAAGCTGTTTGAAAAAATTTTCAGTTTCTAATATATTTTTAAAAAATTTAGCTGGGCGATGTATTGTTTCCGAAATTATTGTGATAAACGATAATATTGTTTGGAGACCATTTTAAACTAATATAATTATCTCCCCGTGCTTACAGAAGTTCACAGAATTTATGTACGTTAAAAAAAGTTACAAGCTTACCTGGACCGGAGATTGGGAAAACAACACAACAACAGCTGTTGAAGCAGCATCACTACCAACCTGGCTTTGATGCTACAGAGGTTA
The DNA here is from genome assembly GCA_031762555.1 of Cynodonichthys magdalenae. Lineage (NCBI taxonomy): Eukaryota > Metazoa > Chordata > Actinopteri > Cyprinodontiformes > Rivulidae > Cynodonichthys > Cynodonichthys magdalenae. The sequence continues at coordinate 21,025,820 of JARVJO010000001.1, forward strand.
GAGACCATGAGCCTGGAAAATACCTGACCTCATTCTAATTGCGACAGGCCTAGCTACTACCGCACCAAATTTTATATCAGTTAGCGGTGACAGCCATTCATCACAATCAAATTATTATTTCCTTAAAGTTTTATTATGATACAACCTGTGGTTCATGATATTCTGGTAACGGACACGACTAAAAAACGTTTGTTTGCCTTTGCCTGTCGATTAGAGGTGAGGAAACAGGATTGAAGTGTTTCTGCTGACAGAAGATTACCATTGTTTCAGTGGTATTACCTCATAATTTCTACAACTTTTAATTTCAAGGCAAATTATCTGATACAGAAGCTTTAAAGGTAACAGTTTCGTTGTAACAAAGACAGAACATGTCTGCACCCATCAACTCTCTCATGGGCAAAAATAAACAACCGTTTAAAACGTCAAAACGATGTGGACAACTTCTGATTGTTTATGATTAAATGCCAAACTTGGTGTTGGCCACACTTTGTTCTGCACTCGCCATCTTCATCATCCTCTCCCTCACATTCACGACATAAAAAGAAGCTGAAGGACACCGAGGGAGAGTGATGGCTTTCACTTTAATGTGGAGGAGACCAGAGTTCTCAGCTCTTATGGGAGACTAAAATGACGCAGTGCAGATGTAAAGAATAATTAATTACTGAAAGATCTAGCTTTGGAATAAAAGAGAGCAGGGGCTAGAGCAAGGACATCATAAAAAAAAAAAGAAGCAGCAGAAATATTTGCACTTGTTATTTTTTCCATCTGTAGAACTGAATGGTTGTTCAGGTGGACAGAATGAAAGGAGAACTGGAGAAAACAGACAATTTAAACAAACACTGACAGATAAAAAAAGGAAAGTAATTAAATTTGCATGTAGCAAAAGAAAAAGACATCAAATCTACTTCCTTCAGACAAATGGAAATAAAAGAAGGATCAGCTGACAAGTGGCTCTAAATGAAGAATGGCCGCACAGAGTGGGTGAACTCACATCAGGAGGGATTCGTGCTCCATCCTTCACTGTGTTGCCCTCTACAGTGATGTGATAGACCTGCCCGTCTGTGTCGGTGAATACAAAGTGCTCCCGGGCTGAGATCGCTTGGCTGGTCTCTGATTTGCTCTCAGCGTCTTGCAGGAGGCTGCGGGCGAAATAACGAGGCAGAATGAAAAATACACAACTCTTAAATGTTTAGTTGTAAACACTTTGTAGTGAGTAGTCAGCTAATGCACGACCTCGTCCACACGGGAACAACGGTATCTGGAACTGGGTTCTAGAGAAAATCCCTAAACGCCAGCCTAAACAACTTTTGAAGACAGTAATGTTATAAAGTAAACTTTAATACAAAGATGAAACATTTGTTGCTCAACTACAGCAAAACCTCCAGAAGCTGTATTACTTTAAAGTTCCTGTGACGTGCACATTCTTCAAATACACAAAGTCAAAGAAAACATCTTTTTATTAAAAAACCTGACATAAGACAAACGATTTTACCTATTTTGTCACATAATTGGCATATTTTCTTTTGAACTTGGCTCGGTAAAAGTGAAACAGGAAGTGACATCAAAGGGGAATTATTTAAGAAAAAAACTATTTGCTTATTGAAATATTATTTGAACTCTGACTCTTCTCTCTGATAGACTCAAAATAATCTGAAGAAACATCAGATTGTTCTCTGTAGTCTGTTAGCTGTTGTAGCAATGCTGTTTACATTCAGTCATTCCCCTTTGACATCACTTCCTGTTACTTCACATGCAAATATCTCAATAAGTGTTCATCTCAGCAGTATGAAAATTTTTTTGCAATATGTTATCAATGTTTTCAAAAGATGCATTCATGTTTATTGCAAAAATGTGATGTGCCAGGCACTTTAACGAACAAGGCTGAAGAACGAATTAACTTAAATAGAGCAAAAGCCTTTTATTGTTTCACAAAATAATTTGGCTTTTATCACTTTTTGAACTGCCAACAACACAAAAGCAAATGTTGTGGAAAGAGATCAACAATATACATCAATTCATTTTTATTTAAAACATCCAAAATTAGGTAGCATATATGACCCCTGCACATACGCAAAGCATCAATACAGTTTTGGGTGGGGGGCGGGGTGGGGGTGCTCATTGATGTGCCTGATGGATAGCTCTTCATCAGAGTTAAACAACAAAAACAGATCTGAAGCTCCTATGTTGAATAGTTTTTGAGTTTTTGGCATTTTTCTATGTCCAGACACCCCGTATTCAGATGGAGCCCCCTCCTCAAATATGGGGTCTATTGTAAAACTGTTGGCTAGTGCAGTGTAAGTCAGACACATCTGCATTTGAAAACGTTTCCGTGCTACAGTTTACCAAAAATCTCAGAAAATAAAATAAAAAATATATATAATAAATAAATAAACGGTACAAAAAGAATATGACCCCCACCTCACCTGCGGGGGTCATAACTACAATAATAAAAAAAAAAAACACCCTGAAGCCTTTGAAACTTACTAATAAAGTATCCTAAAATTAGCAAAACACTAGCTTAAAACATAAAATAATAAATAAATGACCTGAAAGTATCATGAAGTTAAAACAAAACAAATGTGATAAACAGTAAAACCACAGTGTGAGTGCTGACTCAGCATTTCCACTGATAGTTTATGCTGAAGGAAAACACACAGAATATCATCTTTTTGTAAATAAAACAAACCTTATGACAGAGGACTCGACGTTACTCTGCTCAGCATCGGACACCGTCTGTCGAGCTATGGCCTCCCTGGCTGCCAGCTGCTTTTTCTTCAGACTCTTCAGATTATGGGACGGAGACCATTCCTGTGGAAACACGCAGGACAACCATTAAAGCCATAGAAACAAACATTACTTGCTGACATAAAGGAAAATAATTACAGCGGAAAAAGCAACTTAGGACAGAGAGGAAGAAAGGGCCAATAGCTGCTCGTATAAACGACACACAGACAGCAGAGTTGTGACGCTTCTTGTCAAAGATCTGCAGCAGAGTGTCCATAGTCTGGTTGACCCAAGGCTATAATCAATATGGAAATGAGACAGCAATATGAGGCTAGGGGAGGCAGCCATGGATTATTAACTTTATTGCTCTTTTTATTTGCACTAGGGAAGACTTTACGACCCTCTCGCGAAGTTTGTCCAGTATAACTCTTCTTTTATGAGAATTTCTCCGTCCTAATGAAGCCACTGTGAGGCCTTTGCTGAGCCTGGTGAAATTTTCTGGACTAATCTTTAAAATGTTCCACACAAACAAGTGCTGCATGAGGGACCATTACCAGAAAGGAAGAGTCCACAACAGATATTTCTGCAGCTCTGAAAATGTGCTTGATTTTTGTAATCACTGGGGCTGAGAAGTGAAGCCAATTAAAGGATATAAATATAAAGTAAACCCCTGCACAGTTTGTGGACATGAAATTTTTCCATGAAACCAGAAATAAAGTAAATATTGAATGTAAAGTTGGGAACTTAATTTTACCCTCACGCTTTTCCTCAGTTTTCAAACTAAATTGTTAACAAAAATATAATTTACTAATTTTGTAACATAAAAGTTTACATAAATTCAGTTCCACATAAAAAAACGTATACAGAAAGTACAGAGCGTGATGTGCCCACGTTCCTGCTGGAGCGTAGCTTTTCCGCTGTTTACTGTTACAGTATCATGTGTAGCTGCTAACTGTTTACTGTTACAGTATCATGTGTAGCTGCTAACTGTTTACTTTTACAGTATCATGTGTAGCTACTAACTGTTTACTTTTACAGTATCATGTGTAGCTACTAACTGTTTACTTTTACAGTATCATGTGTAGCTGCTAACTGTTTACTGTTACAGTATCATGTGTAGCTACTAACTGTTTACTTTTATAGTATCATGTGTAGCTACTAACTGTTTACTTTTATAGTATCATGTGTAGCTGCTAACTGTTTACTGTTACAGTATCA
>JARVJO010000001.1:21037569-21049318 GCA_031762555.1 Cynodonichthys magdalenae
TCTCAGCTGGCCTGGGAGCGCCTTGGGATTCCCCCAGATGAGCTGGCCCAAGTGGCTGGGGAGAGGGAAGTCTGGGTATCTCTGCTTAGGCTGCTGCCCCCGCGACTCGACCCCGGATAAGCGGAAGAAAACGGACGGACGGACGGACTGGCATAGTACACATGATTTTACCTATTTTGTCACGTAACTGGCATATTTTCTTTTGAACTTGACTCAGCTAAAGGGAAACAGGAAGTAACATCGAAAGGGAACTCTTTAAGAAGAGAAAATGCTGTTTTTTGTTTATTGAAACAATTATTTGACATCTGACTCTTCTTCATCTCTCTGATAGTGACACAAAAAGCATCAGATTCTTCTCTACAGTCTGTGTTAGGTATTGTAGCAACGCTCTGTTTACATGCAGACATTCCACTTTGACGTCACTTCCTGTAGCTTCACATGCAAATATCTCAACAACTCTTTATCTCAGTGACATGAAATTTTGCTTTGCAATACTTTATCAGCGTCATCTTTGCAAAAATGCATTCATTTGTATTACAAAAATTGGACGTCACAGACACTTTAAGACATTAATAGGTCTTTGAAGCGATCGCCGGCCACATAAACTGCTGCGGAGGGCCACATTTGGCCCACAAGGCTCGAGTATGACACGTGCATCAAGCTCCATCAGACTGCAGGTTTACTTCTGGTTCCTAAAGTTTCCAAAATAGGAGGCAGAGCGTTCGGTTCTCATGTTCCAACTTCCAGTTTCTCTGTTTTTAAGACCAGACTTGAGATTTTCCAGAAGAAACACTCAGCACCGAACAAAAGGTTTATTTCTTATAACCGAGTTCAAGGATGGAATTTTCCCCTTTCGGGCTTCTGTTCGTACGCCCGTGCATTTATCCGTTCAAGAATATGAACATGGAAACATGCGTGTCCCATCACGTTTGTGGATAAAAGGTATTTCAAGGAGGTCGCTCAGTTCTGGTAAACATCCGGCACATTTATGAAGCCTTTAGATTTGATTTGTCATGCTTCAACAAGACACACCGGGGTGAAATTCAATTCAGTTTACTTTTAGATTAAAAAAAAAAAAAAAACAAAGTTCAGTCATGTCAGAAACTGTTATTGGTGCACTGAAAATGTGCTTGATCACTTTTTAACCTTCAGGCTCAATAAAATGATAAATGGATGTTTGAAAAAGTCATTAAATATCAGTTAAATCTGAACAGAAGACTGGATTTGAGGAGCGTCACTTATTAAAGGGTAAAGAGGAGACCTTTCTAAAACACCTGAGCCTTTATGTGTCTTTGCTGGTTTGATTTCTGGGAAGAGGGGTGGGGGGGGGGGGGGTTATTAGGCGTGCACCCCTCTCAGTTCATACCACAGAACATATCTCTGACCTTATCTCCATTCTCCCTGTTGCTCCTCTTAATGGGGAATTTAATTTAGCCGGGAAGTGATCCGTTGCGTCTGAGCATAAATTGCAGATAATTGTGCCATTTGGCCCGGCAGACGGTGGGGTCGCCGCGAGAACAAGTCAGGCTCGGTGAAAGTGGATGCCTGAGAGTTCACGGTCGACTGAGGCCCAGTGTGTGCATTTTGTGTGTGATGTGTTTGTGTTTGTTCGTTTTTTCACTGTGGGTTTGAGGCAGAACAGCTCTGGCTGAGGAGTCTACTTTTAACTGTAATTGTCCTTTAAAATAACAACGGCCATGTTGGTTCTGGCAGCTCTCAGAGCCCCGACTGCATGGACCCGACTCCAGCCGAGGCCAGTATTTTATCAGCAATCACACTTTTCTTTTCTTATAGTCTTTTCCATTTTTCAGTACATTTTTGTAATTATTTCTGCGTAATTAGTGTAATTTTAGCCATTTATATATCAAAATGTTCAGCTTGTTAGGGACATTGGTGCGATGACTTTTGGATTTTGTAATTTTTAAAAACATTTTAAGAACTAGTCTTTTGCTATTTTCAGCTACAATTTTGCTTATTTTTTGTTTTAAGCAAGCCTTTTGCTACTTTCAGATAGTAGTTTTAGCTTTAAAAAACTCTTCTACTTTTAGCTTTTAGCTAGTATTTTGCTACTTTTAGCTTTTAACTATCCAAATGTTACTTTTAGCTTTTAGATACAATTCTAATTTTAGTTATCAACTATTTTGCTAAAGTTTTTAACTAGATTTTTGCTACTTTTACCTGCTAGTTAGCATTTTGCTATTTTTAGCTAGCATATTTCTAAACATAGTGTTTACTTTGCCTCTTTTACTTTGAGTTTTGGCAAATATTTTAATATTTTTCACTTTTAATGACCCTTTGGTATGTTTAGCTAGTCGGTACCTTTAGGTTTTAAAAACCATTCTCCTAATTTTAGCTTTTAACTTGTGTTTTGCTACTTTAAGCTTTTAGTTATCTTTTGCTATTTTTGGTATGTTTAGCTACTTATTAGCCACTAATTACCCTTTTGCTACATTTAGCTAGCATGATTCCAGACTCAGTGTTGCTTTTTTAGCTTTTGGCTAATATTGTAGTACTTATACATTTTTTAATTAAAACCTCTTTGTTACTTTTAGCGAGTGTTTTGCTACTTTAGCTCATGTTTTTCTTTATTCAGCTTTTATTTAACCTTTTGATACTTTTACCTTGCTAGATAGTGCTTTATGCTTTTAACTAACCTTTTGCTATTTTAAGCTTTTAGCTAGCTTTTTGCTACTATTAGTCCACCTTTTGCTACTTTTCACTACTAAGTAGACTTTTGCCACTTTAAGCTGGCAAATTTCTAGAAGCAGCATGTAGTTTACCTTTTTTACTTTTAGCTTTTGGCTAATATTTTAGTTTTTTTTTTACTTGAATTAACTTTTGTCACTTTTAGCTCGTATTTTGCTTTTGTCAACTTTTACTCAGCCGTTTGTTACTTTTAGCAAGCCTGTTAGTATTTTTAGTTTTTAAAATTTGTTCTCCTACTTTTAGCTTTTAAGTAGCCTTTTGCTACTTTAAGATTTTTAGCTAGTTTTTTGCTACTATTAGCCAGCCCTTGGGTACTTTAACTATTATTTTATTTTGTTACTTTTAGCTCATGTTTTGCTTCTTTCACCTTTTGCTCATCATTTAGATACTTGTGGTTTTGAACAAGCATTTTGCTTCTTGTAGCTTTCAGCTAATGTTCTGCTCCTTCATTAACTTTCAGCTTTTTTTTAGGCAAATTTCATGAAATTCCTTCAGAATTCTGCATTTTCACAGGAAATGTAATTCCTGCAGTGTTTATTTCTGATGATATCACTGTCCTCTTCAGTCTGCCAAGATCTTTGAGGAAAATAAAAAAGTCTTGAAGATAACCGAAAGACGAGCCGAACACTTTCCCAACATCCAGCTCTGTCTCTCGTTTCCACGCCTCTGGATTTCAGTCGCGGCAGATTCGAGCCAACGTTGTCTTGTTTGGCCCGAGGTGGGGTCACGTCCCAATACAAGCTCAGTCAGGTGCAGTTGTTGCGGGGCGGGGGAGGGGGTGGAGGTTAAGTGGCGCCCCGAGCCAACACACAGGAGCTTTAAGCCTCTGACTGACAGGCCCTGGAGCTGGTCCAGGTGTGAGGGAGAGGCTGCACACACGGCCTGACGAGGAGCTCCTCTGAGCTCATTGGGGTGATTTACTGCTCGAGACAAAAGGTGTCTGTGGAGAAACAGCTTGATTTAGAAACTTACAGCTTGTTTTTTGCATGTGATAGATTATTTTTCATAAAAATGTTGTAGTGATGAGCGCCACACGCTCCTTCTAATGAGCTCTCTGCTAAATGTTGGATTGGGACACAAAGCTACAATGCTCAGCTAGTTTTTGAAGTAAATATCTAGTTTTTAGAACCAAATTTATCTAAAGTGAGTCACTTCACTAATAAAGTGAAGCCTCTCGGTCCTGCATGCTCCACCAAATCTCTTTTTCATCAACAAAGGGGGGTGAAAGAGGCTCCATATTGGTGGGAGGTCAAAGATCAACCCTCATTTAAAAGTTCAGTCAAGCAGTTTAGGTCCCAGCCCTGAAAATGAGACGTACCCAGCAGGTCTGAGGCAGATTCATCCAAAACAAAAAAAAAAAGAAATGATTGTACCAAACAGCAGGAGCAGGTCTTCACCTGTTAGATCCAGGAATTTACCTGCTTCTGTTTAGACGTCTGAACAAACACCTCCTTCATTTTGTCTCCAGAAGGAATGGATGTTGAGCTGAAGAAAGTGGTAATTCAGAGTAAACACTTAGTGCTAAACGACTGAATCCAGTGAGAAAATCCAGATTATAGTTGACCTCAGTGGTTAGAACTCTTGCTCAAACTTGCACGTGTCTAATTTTTGCAAATATTTACATCTTTTCCTAAATAGTTGCCTCTGGTGCATCGGAAGGCAGAGAATATTCGAAGGCAAGGATATTTGGATTGTTCCGCTCTCTGTATAACGGTCCATTAATCTCCACTCTTGTTTGTTCCATCTCAAAGCGTTACGTCTCATGAGACGATCCCAGAGGTAATCTTTATGGTTTAGCTGAGCTTCATATGGAAAATGATCTGCAAGCAGCTCAGCCTGTTCCGACAAGCAAGAGTTTAAAAACAAACCAAACCAAACTGATGCCTGCTTCCTGGTGGTTTGTGTAGTGGCACCACTTCGCTTGATGCTTTTTTTGTTTCTTTTTTGGTATTTGACTCCAGTCATAATGTTTGGATATTTGAGCTTCACTTTAGCTTTGAGGCAACTGAGCAACAAAACAACAAGAACGAGTTGTGCAAGAAATGAAAACAATCGATGCACACAAGTTAGACGGAGGTCATGGAAATCGCAGTCGTTTAGTTCGACTGTTGTGGAAATCTGGAGGGGTTGTGACTCCAAATGTTTATCAGTTATCAATATACATTCAACAATTGTTTTATTTTATAAATAAGTTTTATTGAACAGAAAGTAACAAACATTTACTAATGTACAATATTTATTCTTCTGCTGCGACCATTTCTTACAAAAACTAGGTACAGCATAGCCGTAGAATATAGGACCCCCGCATGTATGCAAAGCACCAATGCTTTGTTTTGGGTGGGTTGTGGGGGTTGGGCTCATTGTTGGGCCCGATGGATAACCCTTCATCAGAGCTAAACACCAAAAAATATCTGAAGCTCCTGTGTTGAATAGCTTTTGAGTTATAGGCATTTTTGTGTGTCCAGACTCCCCCTTTTCAGATGAAGCCCCCTCCTCAGATATGGGGTCCATTGTAAAGCCGTTGGCTGGTGCAGTGTAGGTGGGACTCATCTACATTCATGCATATTACTACTACTACTGCGTAACAGAGGTGATAATAATGAATCCAGGAACTAATAAAGAAGTAAATATAAAAAATAAACAAATAAAAAGATCAAGTAGAACACCTAAGAGTGTAATCTTAATATAATAAAACAATGTCCAGTAACATAAACAATAATAGGTGATAATAACAATACTAATGATAATTAAAGTCGGATATTCATCTATAATCTTTGTTTTATATCGTGTTTTAAACTGCTTCATGTTTGAAAGTTGCTTTTGCTTCACATTCAGTTTGTTCCAAAGATTCACTCCACAGACAGAAATACAACAAAAATGTTTCTAATTGTTCATCTATGGTAATTATTTATTGTATGTATTGTATTGGTCTATGTTTTTCAAAAAAATAACATTGAAGATGTCCTTATAACACCTGACATTAGCTATGTTTACATGCGCAAAATTCTTTGATCGGATTGAAATGTATTCCGATTAAATAATCCGAATATATCGTTTACTTGGGCACAATCTGATCATGAGGAGTGTTTTCATGCACCGGGCTTTTATTCAGAATAAAAGCACTGACATGCTTAGAGTTGTTAACTTTCCCTAAAAAAGCACAATAGAAGAAGTTGTACTTCCGTGATGAACATAAACGTCATCTGAGCTCCCAGAATGAACCTGCGACATGTTTTAATAACGGTGGAGACTTTACTGCTCTGCCTGCTTGAGATGCAGGTGATGCGCGGATTTTTTGTTTTTTTTGGCAAAGCATCGCATGCTGTTTATCTCCCTTCTTTATTGGATGAGAAAACGGGAGGAAAAGTTCTGTGCTGCTGAAAAAGAAAGCGCTGCTGCTCTTCCCTCCACAAAAGTGCAGAAACTGTTGGATGAAAGTCAGAAGATGTGCTCAGTCAGCTCAGTTTTCCACAATCAGATTAAGATGATTGGATTAAGCGTTTACATGCACGCTGTTCGGATTATCAATCGGCATAAACCACCTCTCATTCCGATTACAAATTAATTCGGATCGAGCTGAATCGGATCAGAATAATCCGAATGGGGTATTTACATGACGCATTTTTATTCCGAATGGCCATTTAATCCGATTACTTATGTCCATGTAAACGTAGCTAATGTCAGCTATTCAAAAAATCAGCATCGGACAAAATTGGAATCGTCAGGTCAGATATTTTAAAGATCGGTGACCGGAGAGAAAACTAGAATCAGTGCAACCATACTAGGTGTTTTGCACTGCAAGGTCGCCCTCGGCCCCAGAAGTAATTCGTTTGCTACTCAACAATGGACATTCTTGTTGTCTTTGATCGTGTTCATGCATATAGTTAAATTACAGATTGAAGTGTGAGATCGAATACAGGAATGTAGATTTAGGCGACGAATTTCGATGCGAAATACAGCGAGGAGGTACCGAAGACTGTACCTGGCCATGCAGCAACAACACGCTGAAGCAGCTAGAGCGAGACGACATCGACTGGTTAGCTACTAGCTAGCATTATTAGCTTGTTGTTGCATAATATCGTCATTATCGTTGTTATTTAGTAGATCTATAGGATTTGTGATGAGTTACCAGACTCATCTGAATGATTCCCAAACATCGCTGCAAACGAGCAGCCCGGTCTGGTTAGAACCTCACCTGGCCAGGTTCCAGAAGTTGGGCTGGAGCCAACCCTAAAAGGCAAATGCAAAAACTACAAACCCGGTTTAGAAGCCGGGCCGGCCTTGCAGTGCAAAAATGCCTACTGTGAACAGTTTGACTGACAGACAGACAGACAGACACGTACAGTCTCTTGTGGGTCGATGTCATAGCTCCGTCTGCCAAACCAAATCACTGATGTATTTACATCTGAGAGTACAACTGTTATTACAGGGGATGTTGAAAATGGGAGTAATGACTGAGGCTCAAACATTCCACAGTTCCAGTGGTTCCCCTCCTCCTCTTTTGAAAAACAATGAGAAGTTGTGGTTTAAAAAGTAAAAAAAAGAAGAAGAAGAAATCCCCTCTCAGGCTGCTGCTTGTTTCCCTTCGAGCCTCTCGTCTTTCCTCCGTTCACTCCATCTTTTTTTGTTTGTTTTCCTGCGCTCATTTTTTCCTTCACTCTCATTTGACTTCTATGAGCTCACCTTTGTCACCCTGGGCCCGCTGCCACTCCCCCTCCCCTCCCGCCGCTCCACCCGGGGGAGGCGGTGGCGGCAGGCCCAGCGTGAGGCAGCGTGTTGAGGAAGGTGACCACCCTGACTCAGAGGACTCATTGTGCACATCTCTGCTTTGACACCAGTCCTTTCCTCTGCACCTACACTTTAATGTACACATACTGTACTTATATATATATTTATATATACACATCTGTATATATAAACACAAACTGCAGGGATCACTCAGTCTTACAAAAAGTGTCTTGACGCTCTGGCAGTGACGGCGATGATGGAAGTCGCAAATTAATAAAAAGACCGTTTTTTTTTGTTTTTTTTTTTACCAAGTCGCTGTAGTTTGGAAACTCATCACAAACTGAATAATTTGTTTTTAAATGAAAGTTTATTAACTTAGCTGATGAAATTTATGCTGCAATGGGACGTTAAATAAATGCAACTACAAGGAGACAAACTCAAATTATTTCATGTTTTTTATTTATATATTGATTTTATTCCTCCAGTGAAAGGTCGTGAGCGTACGTTTCCCGATGCATTTTAAATCTGAACGCACGTGACATAAAACGAGTCACCATGGTAACGGGGCAGTGCACGGTCTAGCCAGGCTGCTGAGCCTGAATCGAGACACCTTTACAGCTTTTCTGCCATAAATTATTGCCTTTTAAAACTTTATATTCTTTAGAAGATGCTGAAATAAACTGCATTATAATTCTAAAAGTTTACACGTAAAAGCATTTCAAATTTTCTCCCTTTTTTACTGAATGAGTTTTCTTTGTTGTTCAGATGTAGCTTTGTTCCATTTCTTTGCAAATTTTCTAGTTTTAGCTGTTGGTGATCACAGGAATCCTGCTTAAAATTTTTAAAAGAAAGATAGTGTGTTTATCTAAAGAACCAGCTGAAGTCAAACAGTGTGATGTTTTATATTTACTCAGATTTGTTGAATAAAGTGTTGAGGTAAACGTGTTTTGTTTACAGTAAATGCATACCTGTATTTCAGATTTTTGTACCAATAAATCAAGAAAACTGCAGGAATAAACTCTTCACTGGAAAAACTGTCATTCTAACCAAGTATTTTTTATCTTATATCCAGACAAAAAGTTTTTTTTAATCTTATTTTGAGTATAATAGGGCAAAATGTAAGATTATTTATCCTGGAAATTTCTTTATTTCACAAATCTTAACAAGTGCAATTGTTCTTATTCCATTGGCAGATTATTCTCATTTAATTTAGGAAATAGACAATTCAGACTCAAATTAATTGATATAAGATAAAAAATACTTTGTTAGATGAACAGTTTTTCAACTGCAATGTTTGAGATACTTCAACTTAACCTTTTTATGTTTGATTCGTTGTTTTAAACAAGTATCTTTCAAGTACCTGTAAGATCAAATTTTTATTAAAAAACACGAATGTATTTTTTGGAAAGATAACATTGATAACATATTGCAAGAAAATCTTTGCACAGCTGAGATGAACGGTTGTTGAGATATTCGCTTGTGAATTAACAGGAAGTGATGTCGTAGGGGAATGTTTAGCGAGTTGCTAATAAACAGCTAATAACCAAGACTGTAGAGAAGAATCTGATGTTTCTTAAGATTATTTTGAGTCACTAACAGAAACATGAAGAGTCAGAGTTCAGATAATATTGTTGTAATCAACAAAGTTCCTTTTTCTTTAAGAGTACCCCTTTGATGTCACTTCCTGTTTCACTTAGAGCCAAGTTCAAAAGGAAACATGCCAGTTATGCGACAAAAATGGGTAAAATCATGTATTATGCCAAGTTTCTTAAATATAAAGATGTTTTCTTTAACTTTTTGATTTCGAAGGATCTGAAAAGAAGGAGTTGAACATTCCTTCCTAACATCTGTCGGAACCATTTCTTTAAACTGAACCCAGTATCAGCTTCAGTTTTCCGCCTCCCTGCAAGTTTCACACAGCGTGCTGCAGTTGTTTACTCCGGCCCTGACGTCGAAACGTTTTTCCACCAGCGTAGTAGTTTTCACTCTGCAGCATTGTGTGGGATATATATGACATGTTGACGAGAGAGGAAGGAGAGAAGCAGAAAAAGATTTATGACGCGCCCTCGAAAAGTCAATAAAAGTTTCAGGTTACGTCTTTGCTTCAGCAAAGATTTATGTTTAATAAGTTTCAGGTGTTGGCTGGCCTGAATTTTTCACCGGGGAGGGCAGGGAGGGTTGGATTGCTCGCGGGGTAGTGACATGTTGGACTGTTTTATACGCACACACACTCACACACACATCCTGCTCTCAGCACATTTCTGCTGTCAGAGTCCATAACAACGCTTCAATTTGCACGGCTGCCTTGCGTCTGGAAAAACAGAGCTACCTTTGTACTTGTGTCTGAAACGGTTTCATGTGGCCGTGCGCGGCGCTCTCATGACAACACACGGCCTGTCAGGGCCGAGCTGAGACAAATGGAAAAGCTAATATATGACTAATAAGCAGAGAAGGGGAGGAATGTGCAGGAGAGGTCAGAGGGGAGATTGACAGCAGCTATTACCACGACTCCCTCCTTTCTCACTCCATCCTTCTCTTTAACGTGACTGAAGCCACCTCTGAGGGAGACAAAGGACTCAGTTTTTCACAGGAAGTGTTTCCTGTCTGATAACTAACCTGTCCTTGATATGATGGGACATTCTGTAACACTCTTCTGGTCTGTTTGGTCTGCAGACAGCTTCACTCTTATAAAGCTCCTCGTAGATCATACACGTCATTCGTAAGATGCTTGTAAAACACCACAGTCGGCATTTCTCCAAATAACTTAATGAGTCTTGAGCAAAACACTGAGCTGTTTCCTGTGATGTGCATATACTTTAAACACAAAAAGTTAAAGAAAACATCTTTATATGGAAGAAACTTTGTATAAAACGTGATTTTACCCATTTTGTCAATGTTTTCTTTTGAACTTGGCTCAACTAAAGTGAAACAGGAAGTGACATTAAAGGGTAACTGATACGTGTCGAGTTGTACGGATTGTCCGTAATTTACACGTTTTTTTCGTCATTTTGCAGGCAGCGGATTTATTCAGAAACTCAGTTTCAAATCTATTGAACATCTTAGAGCCTGTAGACGTTAAAAAACATCAAATAACCATCATCCAACCTGCTCAGCCGCTAGAAATAAGCTTTCCTGTCGTCATTTCCTCCTTTGTCGACAATCTGATGTCACAGGTACTTTAAAGATACTTGTTTAACACGATGAATCAAAGCTTTTTGATTATTATTGATTCTCATCAGTTGTTTTTGATTCAGATTGAGCTACAAAATAAACTTGGCACAAAAAGTAAGTAGATTAGTGTTTGGTAGATTAATTTTTGCTAATAAATCTTATACCTTTCACCTTAATTGGCAGCACCTGGGGGGCACCAGAAGCTCCAAACAAGTAGCAGCAGAATCAGCTGTTCGGCAGAGAAGATTTGGCAAATGTTTCATGTGCACAACCCACAAACTCAGCTCTACTGCTCATCCCACAAATGCATGATCCTTACACATGTGGCACCATTTAAAAGGGAATTTATCAGGTTTTCCAACAATATTTATTTACCAAGAAGTTTTATAACAGTGAAATAACCTACCAAACATTAATTCACTGACTCTTTGTTCTATATCGTGTCATGTTCATTTGGTTTCTCTGCATCGTCTCCGTTCAGGTGGGTTGGGAGTCGCAGGTTCACGCACACGAGGTCACAAAAACCAATTTGCTGATTGGATTGCTTTGTCCTGTGCTGGTTTTATTGTGTGTTGTGTAAAATGGCACAAGTGGCTCTTATTCAGCAGACACACGCTGGAGGGGCTTGTCTTTTTCCACCTCACAATACTCCACAACTCCCTGGGCATTTCTCAGGTGGATCGCTTTACCAGCAGTCCCCCCACGGCCCACCTGAGGACTCAGCTAACACTTTGTACCTGCTCCTATCATGTCAGGAGGGACAGCGGCGCAACATGTCAGTCAAGACGCTCAGATATTTGACTTTAACGTGCTAAAGCAGTTTGTTTATAATCTGCACTAAGAATTCCCAGTTTGATATAAATGTGAGAATATTATAAATTAATATAAACCCAAAATCTGTCATCATGAACTGTCGTCCAATCAGCTGCTGGTTTTATTTCCTGGTCTCTTCCTCTCAGCTAACAATCCAACAGCTCAGCTCTCAAATTCCTGGAAAAAAACAGAAACATCATGCGTTTCCCCAAGACAAGTGGTAACCTAACACACACACACACACACACACGCATACACACACATGTTTGTTTCTGAACCCCGTGGGGACCTTCCATTGACTTCCATTCATTTTTTTTAGACTTTATAGCCT
>JARVJO010000001.1:21057578-21076629 GCA_031762555.1 Cynodonichthys magdalenae
GTGTTGAAGCAGGAACAAATCTAAAACTTGCAGGAGACCGGCCCTTGAGGACCGGAGTTGGACATGCCTGGCTTAAAGCAGAAGTATGTTAAAATTAGCAAAGGACTAGCTACATACTAAAAGTAGCAATAATTTAGCTAAATGCTAGAAAAAGTAGCAATAACTAAGCACAGTGGATAAATACATTAGTAGTAAAAGGAAACTTAAAAGCAATAAGTAGCAAATTGGTAGCTAGAAATTTAAAGTAGCAAAAGGCTTACTAAATGCTAAAAGGTGAGAAAAATGTTGGAGTAAATATAATTTAATCGCAGCTTTTAAAATAACAAAGCAGTTTGTTTTTGAAAGATATAAATTCTGGCCTGTTTGCAGCTGCTCCTCCTCACTTCACCGCACTAATGGGAAATCAAATTTGGAAAATGTCTTTAGCTCGTTGCTCATCTCCAGGACAAATTAAATGGAATCAATTTATCAGACATGATTCATGCTCCACACAGATTCCTGTTTATCTCGACTGTGATTGATGGAGATCATTATGATGATTGAATTTGCTCTAAATGTGTCCGTGTGACAGCCATCTGGCTTCCCCTGCTCCTGACCCTCCGTGGCTCTGCTGGCTAAAGGAAAACATGAAAACATGTCCGTTTGGACGCCCAGGTGAAGCTTCAGGATAAATATACAAAACACAAAGATGCACATAAAGCAGCATTTTCATTTCTGTGCATAAATATACCACACCACCACCACACACATGTTTAATAGGGTTAAACATCTCCTGCAGAAAGATGAGGAGAGTCGTGAGAGCAAAGATAAAAGTAAAACACACAGAAATGACTTGATTACATTAACACACAAACAAAACTCCAGTTTTTATGGTAGATGGATTTCTCATTTAATCTCTGATGGTTACATAACACAGAACATCCTATAAATAACTGCTGTTCCGCTCTTCTGGGATTTCTTAACTTGTGGAGCAGGTGCAAATAAAATCTAAGTTGCAGGTGAGTTGCTGCTTTTTACGACAGCGTATTAAGGCCACTTTGCAGATTTAAAAAAAAGGAGGAGCAAATCTCCGCAAAAAAATTATAAATTTTGAGATTCATTTCAGAAATCTTCAAGAAAAAAACAAGGAAATTTTTTTAACTCTAACTGTAGTAAATTTGCAAGAAAATAACAGGAAATCTCTTATAGAAAAGTCATAAATTTGCAAGAAAAAAGCTCAGAATTTTCCATGATTAAAATTTTCAATATTTAAACAAAATATTTTCTAACATCGTAAAGTCTGAAATTGATGTGAAAAGATTTTTCACGAATGCTTAAAGGGTGACTCCACCTGCTTTCACCACCTTGAGCATTTTTAATCTGCTGTAGTTTAAAAACTAAAACACAGAGACTTCAATCCTGGACGAGTTTTTTTTTCTCGCAAATTTACGACTTTTGGAGCTCAGAGAATTTCCTTGATTTTTTTCTTGAAAATTTCTGAAATCTCAAAATCTGAGTTTTTTGGCAGAGATTTACTCCTCCTTTTTTTATCTTGCAGAGTGGTGCTAATACGCCATCGTAGATTTTGATGCCAGAATTTTAAACCAAAAGAATATTTCACAGAGAAGGTATGAAGTTGAAACTGATGGAACAAAAATAGCTGTGGTGGTTCTCGGATCGTGTATCTGTGCTCTCATCAGAAGGAAGAGGAAGTCAGATTAGTGAGCTGGACCTGTCTGGAGATGCTCTCCTGTCACTCGCACTAAGTGCTGATTCTGGAGGAGTTTAAAAGCTCCCACAATCCACCTCATGGCACTCAGCGCCGTGAGGCCTGGAAACCCCATAAAGTCTTTTTTTACAAGGTGACACGGCATAAAAACAAGGAGAAAACAGGGTCGTTTCTTGGCAACAAGCCCAACAACTTCTTTTTTTTTTCTTTGCCCTCTTTTGCTCTTGGAGGTTCGAGCTTTGGCGTGCGTCTCCATGTGTCGGGGACTAAAAATGATTTTTCTTTTTCTTTTTTTTCACGTGTCTGTTTGAAGCCGCGTGGTCTGGAGAGCCGGTCCCTGTCTGCCATCACCCATGTCCACTTACACACAATCCGGGCCACAGTGGGAATGAAGAGGGGATTACGAGTCCGTCTGATCCTGGAGGGCCACGCACTTAACACTACTGTAAACAACGAGCCCATTAGAGTGGCTCACACTGGGCTGAACTGTAGAGGAGGGGGCACCATCGGACCCCCAACACATGAAGGAGCAGTTGCTGTAGATTTTTATTAAGATGTGTTCTTTTAAAATATTTTGATCTCAGTTTAAATCTAGAATTTAGTTTAGTTGCAAGAGTAGTGGGGGACTTGGAATCCCCAACAGGGGTGGAGCTAGACATTTTGGCAAGGGGTGGCCAGGGTGGCTGGGGTGTTTTTCATGGGGGGCACATGCAAATGAAGAAAATCTCTCTGGGTTTGAAAATTCAAGATGGCCGCTGCAGCCAATTCCAAATGGCTTTAATTCAGCTGTTTTAAGAAATATCGAGCTAAGAATGTGTGGTCATAGCAAAGAATGAACTAAAAAAACATGAAAGAATACTAGTCCCAGCTTATTATTCAGCCATTTTTAAACATACAAAACTGAAAATTAGTGTAGAAGAAACCTTAAACTTGTATTTATCTAATTTTAAATGCTAATCAAAATTCAAGACAGTCACCAAAGCTAACTTTAAAATGCTAAAATTCTGCCATTTTAAGACTTACTGAGATGAAATTTTGTGTTGATTAGCTAAGAATGATCACATAACTGCCAATGCTAATCCCAAATTAAGCTAACCACTAATGCTAATGCTAATTTTGCAAAGGGTTGTAATTCATCCATTTTAACACTTATTAAAATGAAATTTGTTGTGGAGTAGTTAAGAATGATCACATAACAACTGCCAATGCTAATCCCAAATTGAGCTAACCACCAATGCTAATTTTACAACTAAGCCATTTCTAAACATACACAGCTAAAAATGTATATAGAACAGTATCAAAGAACAGTCTTTAAGAAAATCTAAATGCAAATACAAAATCCAAGATTCCCACCCACTTGTCAGTTATTTGGGGCACCGGGGGTGGCCAACCAGGTGCCACTTTAGCCACCCTTCTAGCTCTACTCCTGATCCCCAATAAAACGCCCAAAACAATTTGGTTTACTTATTCTACTTCAGATTAAATGTAACAGGAAGTGTCCTGCTGCTTTAAACTTTCATTTTATCTAATTTAAAGCAGTGAAGCAGCTGTCTGAGTGAGACTCTGCTTCCTGCTCTTTCCACCAGGACTACGTTTTGGCCTCCATACAAGTCTGGATACAAAAAGTAAACAGACCCAGTTAAAGGCTGAGTCAGGAGTCCTCCTGTCTCTGATCTGTTTCAGGCAACATGTTGTTGTTTCTGCTGATGACAGCCAGGACACAAACTTCCACAAACAATAAATCACTTCTGATGAGACTGACTCATCTAACGCTTTTTATTTTTTTCTTTTCTTTCATCATCAGAGTCTTAGTCAAGCCATCCATGAGCCAAATGCAACCTGAGACAGTTTCCTGGTCTAGTTCAAACATCATCATAATAATTATCTTATACAGACATTAACGGGTTTGATCATGTTCATAAAGTATTCAGTGAGCTTTCAGGAGGTAATTTCTCCTGTCAGGTTTCCCTCCAGAGCCAAGAGTCTTTAGCAAAGCAGTGAAGGATTGTTTTTGTAGCCTCCTTGAGTGTTTCTCAGCCTTAGTCTAACCAGCTCGGCCCAGTCGGGTTCTGCAGCGCTCATGGTGAAGGGCCCAGTTCTCCAGATGGTAGCTGACCCTCTGAAGGCCTGGCTGCTGGCCTAGAACCACAACCTCTGACAGACTGAAGCCTCGGGCCCTCTGAACCAGCACAAAGCACCTTTTTTCTTTCTCTTTCCCCGCCGTCGGCGATCACCCGGGGGGCAACCACCTCATGGAACCTGGAAACGGACAGCAGATTCATACGCTCCCAAGTGGAATAAAAGCAGACAGACTCAAAAAGTGAACAACTCCAGCTTATGTTGATTTAATAAAGAGGGTTGGAAAAGAAGATTTAATTATTTTAGGTTGGGAGGTGGTGTATTTTTTTACTTGCACAATAGAACTAAGAAGCAAACAAGGCACTAGAGAAAGAACATTTTCGGTGATATGCACGTGAAGAGCTGAAAACCCAAAACAAGCAGAACTAAAATGAGCAGAAAACTGACTAAACGAATCAAAATTGAAGCTGAAAGCTAAATGTAGCGAGCTAAAAGTCTCAATGTTAGCTAGGTTAGCTAAAGGGGATGTACCAGAGGATGAACTTCAACTTTGATGTTTTATGTTTAATTTAAACTAAACACTAAACATCTCGTTCCTTAGCCCAGCTAACAAACAAGAACTGAGCTCTACCTGGTATTTTCTGCATAGAAACAGTGTTTTAACACAAATTCTTATAAACACTGAAAAGTGCTACGGGTACGATTGATTAAATGTGAAGTAAATAAAACAGAAATACTATTAAAGTAAAATAAGAGTTTTATTCACTGTTGAATTGTGGTGAGTAGCCGCCATCTTGAATTCTGAACTCTCCTACTTTCCAACAGGGAATTCCCACTGGACGGGTGTTCCAGTTTAAATTTAAGACTTGTAAGTGGGACAATCCCACTTCCCAATACAACTAGGACACAGCAATAGTTGCTGGGGAAAATGCAGCTAAATGTAGATTTTACACTGTGAATTTCGCTGTGCGTGCCCACCTAGAGGTGGGATGCTGTCATTTTGCGGGTAAAATAATTAACATGCATTTTTTACAGACATTATTATTGAGCTATGCAGCTAAATTACTCGGGGGCCGGACAAGTTTATCCTTCACCTTTTAAATTTGTTTATTGTCCCCCGTCGCTGAGGCGGGGGCTCCGTCCGTCCGTTCATTCACCTTATGAAATAATTTAAATAGTAAAGGCCTGTGATGAGTCCAACAAAACCGCTGTTGGTCACTACTGAATGTCCAAGTCCTAGTGACATTTGCAAGGTCATGTGATCCAAGATGGCAGCCGAACATTAGATCATATAAAAATGTTCAGTAACAGAAGCAACTGTTGAGCTGATTTGTTTTGTAAGTAGATCTACGTATGTGCCAACATACAACAGGGAAAATCAGTGACGATTGGAGTCTAGTTCTATCCTGTTTTGTTTGCATTGAATCATAAATTTAAAGTTTACATTTGATTTAAAATGTATGTTTGGATTCAATTAAACAAAAAAAAAATGAGTTGAGGCATTGGCAGGCTGGACGAAAATCAACCACAGACCTTGAGTTTGACATGTAACAAAGAGAGACTTTCAGTTGTTTACTGAGTTCTTGTAAGGAGTTAACAGAAAATGTGACAAATGGACCCCCGCCCCTCCCTAAAAATAACTGAACTTAAATAAAATGGATGTCGCCTCTTAGCTGACAGCCCACAGCTGCTCTGAGTTTGAGCCAAACTTTAAACTGTGTTCAAACACTTCTGGGCAGACCTGTGCCTACACCCTGCATTGTCTCTATATGAAAAGAAGCAGCAATCCATAATGTTGCAACGCCTCATAACTGGCATGTAGCAGCAAACTAAAAAATATCTAAAGGGCTTTAAGGCAACGATTAAGTTGGGATGTATAATTATGGTCTCTTGCCTGGGCAGGACACAGAGCTCTTGTTGTTTCTGAGGGGTAGGGCAGGTAGAAACATCACTCATTCTACAGTTTTATTTAATGACCTCCTCAGCATAAAGAATGATGAGGAGGGGGGGGACTTTTTCCATACATGTCCCCAAAGCTTTCAGCAGCTCTCAATCTGTCAGCCAGCTATTGATCTGATCGTGATAGGCTGACACTGGTAACTGAGCAGCTGCCCCCGGTAACTGAGAGGCCAAAGCTGGCAAATGAGAAGGAGACTATTTATTTGTGTTAGCATCGATGAGGCTAGCGACTAGCATGGATAAGCTGGCACTAGCATTAGAGCATCTCCATTGCTAACGCCAGCTTATCCATGCTAGTCACTAGCTTCTCCGATGCTAACACCAGCTTCTCCGATGCTACTGCCAACTTACCCATGCTAGTCCCTAACCTCTCCAATGCTAATGCCAGCTTATCCACTCTAGTTGCTAGCCTCTCTGATACTAACGCACACTTATCCATACTAGTTCCTAGCCTCTTCGATGCTAACGCCAACTTATCCATGCTAGTCCCTAGCCTCTCCAATGATAACGCCAGCTTATCAATGCTAGTCGCTAGCCTCTCCAATGCTAACACCAACTTATCTGATGCTAACGCCAGCTTATCCATGCTAGTCGCTAGCCTTCCGATGCTAATGCCAGCTTATCCAATGCTAACGCCAACTTATTCATGCTAGTCCATAACCTCTCTGATGCTAATGCCAGCTTATCCATGCTAGTCGCTAGCCTCTCTAATACTATTGCCAACTTATCTATGCTAGTTGCTAGCCTCTCCAATGCTAACACCAGCTTATTCATGCTAGTTGCTAGCCTTTCCTATGCTAATGCCAGCTTATCCATGCTAGTTGCTAGCCTCTCCAATGCTAACGCCAACTTATCTATGGTAGTCGCTAGCCTGTCCGATGCTAACGCCAGCTAATCCATGCTACTCACTAGCCTGTCCGATGCTAACACAAATGAATAGTCTCTTTCTCATTTGCCAGCGACGGCCTCTCAGTTACTGGGGCTAGCTGCTCAGTTAGCTGTGCCGGCTAATCATTAATCAGCTCAATAGCTGGCTTAGGAATAGATATAGCATCCTGCTACAAGGATGTTGCAACCGCTGGTTGCGCAGAAGTTTTAATTTTGACCCTCACACTGCGCCATAGGGGAGGAGGTTTTATCTGAAACTGAATAGTTGATTAAGAGGAACTGACAAGAACTGTGTTGCTGTTTAGATTTATTGAGTGACACAGGTGTCTCAGAGTGATTTACATCCCCTGTCTCTTTCACCCTGACATACGTATCATTTGTCATTTACGGTGTGAAAACAGCCCACCTGACCTGTAGATGCCAGCCTCTGCAGCTGAATATACACAAACCTAATTCCTGAAATCTGCTGGAATGTTTGTTTTATCAACATTCTTTAGATTTATTGCATATAGAAAAAAAACATGTTCAGGAGAAGGTTGAACATTGAAACGGTGAAACCTCCTGAGGAAGAAGATTTGGCTCGTAGTTGAACGTTGGACACTTTTCTATCTGAATAAAACTCTTCACCTCCCGGTTCAATCCTTCTTCCACTTCCTGTGATTCCTCCCTTTTCCTCTTCTTCCTCCCTCAGCAACAGTGCATGTACGTGCACTCCTGGGAGCCATGAGCGCTGAAGAATACTGCCTTTGTGCACAATTTAAATTAAACATCATTTTGGGCCCTTTTTTTTTTACAAGCTTCTTTCCTGGTTCTGGTTCTGTCTTTACTCCTGACAGTAACGGTTCTACATGTTCTTGAGTCCAGTCTGGCTCTGGTCACAGAGGACGCAACAATAATCCTATCACTTCCTGTCAGTAAAATGTTTCATCTGGTCAGCTACACTGGTTTTTCAGGAAGAATCATTTTTCTTTCTTCTACTGGATTAAATCTGTTCTTCAACCATAAAACCTCTCTGCTCACATAGGAGTCCTTAAACCCGCAGGATGGATTCTTTGTTTGTTTGTTTGTTTGTTTGTTTGTTTGTCTGTGGCCTCCTGTGGTCCACTTTCCCCTACAATACATTGTCACCAAAACTTAATAATGCTGCATGACAGATGTGAAATGTTGAAGAGTGAATTGTTAGCTGAACTGTTGAGTTATAAAGTAGCAGAACAGCAGCTAAATTCAGCAAAGCGATAGCTAAAACCATGAACTGAAAAAACAGTAGCTAAATGTTACAACTAATAAAAAAGTAGTTAAAAGCCTCAAATTACAAAATGCTAGCTAAAAGATCAGATTGTTAAAAGAGTAGCAAAAAGTTAAACTGAATAATCAGTAGCTAAAAGCTTAAATCAGCAAGTTTGTAAAAGCCTAAACTGACAAAACAGTAGCTAAAACTTACATTGATACAATAGATAAGTAGTATAAATAACAGTAACTAAAAACCTAAATTGACAAAACAGTAGCTAAAAGTTTAAATTAACAAAAGAGTAGTTAAAAGCTCAAATTGACAAATTAGTAGCCAAAAGCCTAAACTGAAAAAGTAGCTAAAAGCTAAAATCAGCAAGTTTGTAAAGGCATTAACTAACAAAACAGTAACTAAAAACTTAAAATGATAAAATAATGTATAATTAACAGAAGAATAGGTAAAAGCCTAAATTGACAAAACAGTAGCTAAAAGTTCAAGTTAACAAGAGTAGCTAAAAGCTCAAATTGACAAATCAGCAGGTAAAATATTCAATTAAGAAATCAGTTGCTAAAAGCCTAAATCAGCAAGTTTGTAAAAGTCTAAACTGACAAAACAGTAGCTAAAATTTTAAATTAATACAGTAACTGTTATAATTAACAAAACAGTAGCTAAAAGTTCAAATTAACAAAAGAGTGGCTAAAAGGCTTAATTGACAAAACAATCTCTAAAAGCTAAAATCAACACAAAAAATGATGAAAAACAAAAGTTAAATTGACACTACAGTAGTTAAAAGCTAATATTGACAAAAGCCATAGCTTGAAATGTTTAGCCCTTTTTTTATTTTCTCGACGCGGCTCTACTCGGGTCGACTCGGCCCGGCTTCGGTCTTTCCACCGGGTGCTCGCAGCCACTTCCCACCTCCTCGGCTGAGTGGAGCCGAAGGTTTGACGTCAGCAGAATGCTGGACACTGATTGGTCAGAGTGCTACATCAATCATCTCCCTCAGCAGTTTTCAAACCTGTTCCAGAGGACCTGACTTCTCCTGTGAACATTCAACAAACTTTGAGCCCAGAACAACAAGACGTCCTGCTGGCAGAACATGGCCAGTCTGGGTCGGGTTTGATGACATCATCACAGCGTGACGGGACACGGGGGAGCGCATCTGACCGATGGGGTGGGTGTTATGGTTGGCATCCTGCGCAGAAGACATTCTGACTGAGCTCTTTTATAAAAACACACCCAGAGCTGTAAAACATGGCAGGCTAACAAACTGAACTTCAACATTTCTACATTTTCTGAAGCGTATGTGAGGCCGACTGTTTTAGCTTTTATTCTTTAGCCTTTTAGCTACCATCTGTAACTTTTAACTGTTTTCTCTTTTTCAGCCAATATATTTTTTCTTTTCGACTCTAAGTTTGTCGACAAACAGAAGCAAAGCTCCAAACTGAAGAACTCTGAGCAGATTCAGTTTTCATTCTTCTTCTAAACAATCCAAAGTTGTTCTTCTTAAATGAATAGACAGTGAGAGGAAACAGAATCTGTGATTTTCAGTTGCTCAGACACAATTAGCCGATGTTTAGACGACCTCACAAGGAAATAAACTACATGCCCAGCCTCCGTCGACGTGCGCGCACACAAACACTCTCCTAACTTCTTTATTCTTCCATGCAGAACAAGACCCAGAGCCTAATCAAACACAAGCACCCCCCCCTACCCCCCACCCCCGAGCCCTGACCCAGCGATGAACCGTTCATTTTCTGCTTCTCTGCAAACGGTGAGCTGAGGATCACGTCCCGCACAGATCCTCAGACACCACCGGGCACCGGGTTTAGTTAAATATTTGCTTTAAATGCAGGAAGTAAAATAATAAGTGAAAACGAGGTGGAGCACCAGAAAAAGAGGATGTTGTGTTGGAATGAGACAAAGCTTGTGATGAGAGGTGAAAGTGTTTCTGCTGGGGATTAGCTCACGCTGAACTTTAAGTCACCCTCCTGCTTCACGCTGACCCCTCCTCCTGCCCTGGAGCTGCTGGGGTTTTATCTCTGCTGTGGATGGGGGGGTAGGGGTAGAGGTGGGGGTTCCTCCGTGTTGACATTCCAGAAGGCCGGGCCTTGTGCAAACACACTGGGCCCCAGCAGATGGCTGAGCGAGAGAGAAAAGGGGCTGAAAAAAAAAAACAGGATCTGATCCCAACTGTCCATCAAAGTGAGTCATCCGTCCGTCACAAACAGCCGAACCAAAGGAGGCGTGAACTTAAACATTTCTTTTACAAAGAGGTTACGTTATCTCCCGTTTGAACACTTTCACTTCCCAACATCCAGCGAAAACAAAATAACTTTGGTTTTAATCTACCTGAAGGATTTGAGCAAGAATTTAAAAGCCTTTTTCCCCTGAAGACATTTGAGGGTCAGCAGGTTAATCTGTAGCCATCCTGATAAAAAACCTGTTTAAATCTCTGCCTGAATGTTTATTATTAGTGAGAATCAGAGTACATGTAAAAAAACACTCATGTAGGAGATATGATGAGTTAAAAACATCCTGATCTTTCATACAGTGGAAGTCAATGACAGTTTGGATCTGAGACATAGATTTATAAAAAGCTTGTTTTAAAGCGATTAGTTTGGGTTTTTCCAAACTGCAGCTTATTGACGAACAACAAAATAAAAACTAAGATATTTCTGTTCCTAGCTATGGGGCGCCAAGTTTAAAATGAAACATTTTTCATTATTTAGCTCATTTCCTGAATGTTAAAAATTCCACTAACATTTTATTGTTATTTACCTCAATGTTCTTTCATTTAGAAAATTTTAATACGTTAAGTATGTTAAAATATATATAAATATTAAATTATAAATCGGCTAGCATGACATCATCCGTGTTAGCTAATGCTAACTTCTGCTAATGCTGCTAACGCTTCTGAAGATACTGTTTAGAATCTAAATTCAAAATGTGTTCATTAAAAAAATCATGGATGGTACCTGTAGTCCAGCAATTTGCATCAGCAGCCTTAACAGTGTTAACAGACTTAGCAGCGTTAGCAGCCTTAATATTGTTAGCAGCATTAGCAGCCTCAGCAGCTATAGCGGCTTCGGCAGCATTAGCAGTGTTAACTTTTGTCTCAAGATGATGACATCACAACAAAAGCTGTGTAAAAGCTGTATTCCATTCCGAAATACTTAAAATGTAAACTAATAAAAAAATGAACATTTATAAAGTGAGCTAAATAATGTGTTTGTAATCCAAAATAAATTATAGGGAAACACTTCATGTAAATGCAGAGACTTCCCAGACAGTGTTTTGTCAAAACGGGACAAGCTAATCCCCCTCTCCCTCCCTGTGTGCCATCAGGATCCAGCACAATAGTCAGACATTCTAATAAAAGTCTAAAAAAGCCACTGTGGATATCCGGCTCCCTTTCTCTTCTCTCCTGCCTCTTTTAATGAGGGTTCATCCTGCCATGTTTTTTTTTCTTTTTGATTCCGCCTCCAGTCTTCCATAGATTACTTCTTCCTTGGTTTTCTATGGAAAAAAGAGGAATGTTTCCATTCCCTTCAAGCTTTTTTTTTTTAATTCCTGGAGACATGAGGAGACATGTTTATTGGACGATCTAAACGTGTTGTGTGTTAACCCAACACTAGCTGAAACTCTTCTGTGGTGATAAAGGCTGGAGATGAGCTGCAGTAATGAAATGTTTTTATTGGACTGGGCTCATCAGGAGTTGGTGTAATGTTGCGCAACAACTAAAGAGAAAAGCAGTCAGAGCTGCTTAATCACACTGACAGGTTTGATTAATGTAAATCAAACCTGCTACTCCCTCTGTTAGGTCAAATCTGTTCTAATAATAATCAGTCAGCTCATCAATCCGGCTCTTTGTGTTCTTTCTGCTGATCAGCGTCAGACTGAAGAACAGAATCATAACAAGTGGGAGTTTCATTTGCAAACTTGTTTTAACTGTTAGCATAAATCCTGGCTCTAATGTACTCAGGTTTACTGTTCATTTGTGCTGAATCTGAAGATTATGAACCTGGACAGACATGTGAAGTTATGAACAGTTAATATCTTACCTGTTGGAGATAGCTCCTTGAATGACCTCAGTTTAAGTTCTGACTGGACTGACGAGCTATCGGCTAGTCTGACTGGAAGATTGTTGGACTTTTTGGTGCCGTCTCTCTGGGCCATCTCAGTGAATTCTTAGTGTTTGTGACCAAACCAGAGAGCCAGCTTTTGAAAATTGTTTTTTTGTGCATAATTTTAAAAAACTGTATTCTTGGCTGCTCATATTAATTTATTGCCCACTTTGTACTTGTTGGGCAATCAATATTGTATCGTGTGAATATTGTAAAAAAACAATATAGGAGCTCCACCCACATTGAAACACTAGCAGTGGAAAAAGTAAACTTTTTATTTCAACATCCAAAATGTTCATCCTTTCAATAAAAAAAACCTTTAAATAATCCGGTAAAGTCAGAGATGTTTATTTTCAACATTTATTTTGCAAATATAGCATGAGTACCTGCAAAACATCTTAATGTTGGTCCAGTAGAAACAAAAACACTTGAAACATTTAATACCTTTTCTGTTCTGTTGTGTGAATTTTAGTCTAAACGAGGAAGCGGACTTCTAGTAGGTTCCAAAATACTAATCTCCTTTAGTTACGTATAAATATCCAAAAAGAATCTCAATTTCTAAATAGTTTTTATTTTAAAAAACTGGCATCAGTTCCTACATAGAAAAGGGATTAGATGACTATAAAATGTACAGTTTTTTATTTTTAACTTAATATTCACATTCATATATAAAAAAATTACAAAACTTCCATTTTTTTCCAATCATCTAAATATATTTTTAATGCTGAAAGATTATTTTAAATTATCGTACATTTAAGTGGATTATTTTCAGCATCATTAATGCGATCATTTCTGCCATATTTTTGATTTTCGATTATTTTAAGTACATAAGTCAATAAATTAACACGCTACCAGAGTCCCTGAAAGTCCAAACTGTGTGTGTGTGTGTGTGTGTGTGTGTGTGTGTGTGTGTGTGAGAGAGGAGAAATATAGAACACATCATCTGTTAGCAAACCTGCCTCCAACATTAAAGCAGGGTGTGTGTGTGTGTGTGGGGGGGGGGTTGTTTCCAAGTCCATACAAAAAATAATTCATAGTAAATATATAATATTTTTTATACATATTTGAATATATTTACAAATATAACCAGCTTTATACATTATAATGTTTTTCTCTTGAATAAATGTAGAAACGAGAAACAATCAGGTCTATTTTCTGTCCTCTTATTCCTGTTTTGTTAGTCGGATCTGTCTCCTAGTTCCTAGTTTTAGTTCCTAGATCTTTTTTTACAGTTCCTATGGGTCCATACATTCCTTCAGGAGCAAACAGTCCTGTAGCCGCTGCAGACAGAAACCAACGCTGTTGAACTTCTGGGTAAAAAAAAAGACGAGAACCAAAAACTGCGTGTTTATATGAGTGAGGAAGAGGAGGAGCATCCTGAGGGAATGTCAATCCTTTCATTCAGTTTAAAATAGCTTCTGTGAGGTTCAGTCCTCTCCTGTACGGCTTCACATGTTGATGAGTAGAGTCCCGCCTGGGTCCATTAGTCCACCTGGAGCCGGCCCAAAAAGGAAGTGTGGGGGGGTCGGGGTTCAGAGAAGGTGTCTGTGCTACGTGTTCAGGGTCTCTGAGGTCGTGGAGGCGGGGCTCAGGCTCATCTTTTCACGTTCCCGTTGACGTGCTGGTATTTGGGGAGGCAGGGCTCGTCCGGTAAGGGATCGTGGGAAAACACTGAGTCGTCACCGGAGGAGCAGGAGCTCCGAGTGTCCGGGAAGCTGGGGGAATACTGTTCCGTCGGGGCGCACAGGTCCAGATACTCCTGGGGAGAGGAGAGGAGGTGTTAGAAAATCTGCACTCAGACAATAAAAAAATTTCTGTAAAAACTCAGTTAAACGGAGCTCTGAATGACTTTACTCTCTATTTTCTGTAGCAAGATGCTAATTAAAAGCTAAAAGTAACAAATGTTAACTAAAAATATCAAAATTCCAGCTAAAAGCTAAAAGTAGTAAGAGTAACAAAACATAAAAGAATTAGAAAATTGCTAACTAATAACTGATAGATAGCTAAATGCTGGAAGACGCTAAAAGCTATTTAAATGTAGTAAATTGCTAACTTTTTCAAATTTTATTAACAATTGAAATTGAACAAAAACAACAATCAATGTAAACTACGTCCATATGTGAACATTTATTTTAAATGTATTCATATTAGGTCTTAATTTTATTAGTATTTATAAAAAATTATTAACAATGAAAATTTTATATTTTATGTCATTTTTATCGGTTTTAGCATATAAATGAATCTAAGCAACAGCAGGGAACATAAAAAAGCATCAAAAAGAGACAGGATGAATATGAATACGATGTGCGTGATGTCATAGGGTAATATTACAAAGTTTTCTGCCAATAATAGTAAATATTTTCAACAAACCGCTAACTAAAAGCTAGATATCTGAGCGTAACAATATTAGCTAAATGCTAAAAATAGCAAAAGGCAAGCTAAATTTAGCAGAATGATAACTTTTACCTAAACTTAGCACTAGCATTAATAATATTACATTGAGTGGAATTAGCATTAGCAGTACTAGCATTAGCAGAAGTACGCTGAAGTAATTTCAAACAAAGTCTTTGAAGGATTTAAAGACATCTGTGTGAACCAAAAGCCTCCTAAACAAGCTGAATGTTTGATATATAAATGGTTAAATTGGCACCAATCAAATGAAATAGATAGATGCCCAAAAATGCAAAGGGAAAAAAACAGGAAAACAATAGCGTGTGGCAAAAGACCAAGAGCAAACAAGAAGAATATAAATGGAGAGCTGAAACCCAGTCAACAAGACCAGGGACTTTCCAGAGGCAGCTGAGAACAGTATCACCTTTATTATGATACGTATGTAAACCATACCAAATCACCCAAGGAGGATTTATAAAATAGAACAGAAAAATAATCTCCAACTGGATACTCTAAGAAAATATTTGCACCAATAATAAGTCATAAATCGAAAATAGGATTGTCGGCTCGAGGAAAGGAGGGCTTGACCCGATCGCAGCACCGTTGGTTTGAGACGGTTGTAAAACCTCACTGTGGGAGGGATTCTGGTCTTTACAGTTTAATCTCATAACTTCAGTCAAACCAGATCTGAAATCTGGCATCGAAGCGCCTGACATAAACAATGAGAGATGGTCTGGAAAGAAATCAAGACACTGGCAGAACACAGCTAACCGTCATGAAGATGGAAACCTCAAGAAATCCTGTTATTAATTTTTGACTCAGTCCAGTCCTGTGAAGATGTTTGTGTCTGCCGAGGGCCCCTTTTTCCCTCTCAGCTCTCCTTGACTTCCATGCCTGTTGCTGGGACTCGTTGTGTAAGATGAAGAGTTCTTGGGGTTTTGTGAAAAAAATAAAAAGGAGAGAGAGAGAGCTGGCTTCCATTTTTCCAGCTCGACACGAAAAAGCTCGTATTACTACAGATCTCCACATCTGCCAGCGGTTTGGGGTAGAGGTAAAGGAGGGGGGGAAGGGGAAAAAATGTAAGAATAGGGGGTGCTTTATTACATTTCAAAAGTTCAAACTCCAAGTTGGGCTTCCTTGGCATAAATTCACGAAGCTCCAGAGCAGACAAATCTTGACAGCTTCCCATTGGAAACCTTTTTTTTAAGATCTGTGCATGGATTTCACACGAGACAGAGGCGAATGGAAAAAAAGACGCAGGCCGTTAACGGGAGTGATGACTGGGCTGCAGTGGCTACGCTGAGCCAGCATCAGATCATGCAGTCATTTTTCACTTCTTGGCAGTATTCATTTTAAACCCTGCATGCTTTTGCAAAAGTGATATTTAGTTTGTATGGGAAAACTTGTGAGTATCTTCGTTTGCTGTTGTGTTGTATCGAAATACTAAACGTTCGGTGTAAAAGGCATGAATCCTAACTGCACAAATGGAGAAGCAACTTCTGCAAAATATGGTGAGAAAAAATGCTGAGGAGGTAAACTCACCTCATTGGTGCTGAGGGTGAGGATTCGATCCAGGTCCTCGACTAGCTGCTTGAATGTGGGTCTCTGTGATGAAATGGCATGCCAGCAGTCTTTCATCATCATGTATCTGGAAGAGGAGCAGATAAAGAGATGGAAAAAAAATCAAATCCAAGCTGGATTCCAGTTTAATCAGGTTAAAAATGAATCTCTTTAACACCAATTACTCGTGGAGCTCCTCAGGGTTGGGTACTTGGCCCACAAATACTATATATATATGTTTCTAGTAGGTAAAATTATTAGACAGTATGGGATACATTTACTTATTGTGCTGATGATATTTTGTTATATTTATTCATAAAACCTGATCAATTCTGCTTATTAGTTTCTTCTCATTTTAGCCTTTTTGTTTTAATTTGAACAAATTTCAGCAAATTTTACAAAGTTGTTCTGCATTTCTCACTAGCCTGGTAAAAAACATCCCCTTGTTCTATGCTTTGCTTCATACAGAGGGTCTGGACCCTAGGCTATTGACAAATGATTTCTTACTGGAGGCATGGACTCTGTTGAAGTTTAAAACAATTTAATCTGATTTATCCAATCGCTAACATTTGGCTGTGACGTATGCAGCGCGCCAGCTCGATCGTGAAGGAAGCTAATTGGAAATTGCTTGTGCTGTAAACAACCATCCCCTACTGGGAAGAGAGAAGTACCGAGCCAAACAAAATGGCTGTAGATGAGAGCTGCAGGCTTTGAGAGACAAATTTAACTTAATTTGGAAGCTTCGTCAACACGGACTGACTTCATTCATTTCCTCCACTGCCATTGCTGAACTACAAACAGACTAAAACGACGCAGAAAATCGTTGTCATTCACAACTCCCCATTCTGTTCGCTGATTGGCCTGGTTGAAATTCTACCGGAGAAATCCTTATCTGTGGGGGAAAGCCCAGACGGAGCAGAGAAGGGAAACTAGAATTGAGCGGAAGGCAAGGATCAGGCTACATTCTCACTGTATTTTCATAAAAACTGGAATTTATCTGGTTTGCTAGAATTTGAACTTGTTGCTTTTTTGTATTACAGACTTTTGCTATGAACTGACTCAATTTGATTAAACTGTCAAAACTTTAGTTTCTGTCTAAGTTGTCCACTTTGCCACTACAATAATTTGTCAACAAATGAACCAAAATAACAGGTTTTTAAGTTGTGTAATGTTTCCTTATTGATGGAGCTGTGCTATTGTCCATTCATTGCAGAGGTCTTATTCTGAATGAGGACACTGATAGCGGACAGGCACAGCTGTGCAGAGGCCTGACAGAGCGAGCACAGAGTCCCAGATACAATGAGAACTGGGCGCAAGACCTAATCTGTGCTCAGATAGACGATCTGTTGGATAAGATACAAGTTTTGGTGAGAAAAGAGCTAAACTTACAGTTCATTGGTGCAGTTGCCAGGCTTGTCCATGCGATGGCCCTCTTTAAGTAACTTAAAAAGCTCTTCAACAGGAATGCCAGGGTAGGGTGAGCCCCCTAAGGTGAAGATCTCCCACATCAGCACCCCAAATGACCAGCTGGAATAGAAAACGACAAACATATATTTAAATAATCGTAAGATTTAGAGTGGAAATCTGAGGTTTTTCATGTAAACAGTGCCCAGGAGGTTTTAGTCTACAGTCATATTGGGGCCATAAATAAGGCTTAGTGAAATTAAACCAGGCTAACATCAGTGGTGTCAATGCCCACTTTCTCTCATCCAATGACTTGTGGTACAAAGCCGCTGCCAGTGTTCCTCTGGCCATGCTCTCAATGGTGGCTTTTGTGCCCCGGCTGGCCGGTCACACAGACTGGCATTGTCAGATCCCACCAAACCAAAGCAAACACCGGACCACCCACAGCAGACAAAGGAGGTGTAAACACCAAAAGATGGAGGTATCCGGTTTATAAAGCTAATTCCAATACAGTGTCTTAAAACCAGAACCACGCTCACGACAAAGACGGTGTTATTCTGTACCGACACATTTACAAACCGGCTCGTTGCTGCAGCCACAGAAGGAGTGGTCCGACAAGATGAGCGTGCTCTGAGGTGAAATGTTATCATCTCTTTCATCTGTTTACACTACAGGTTTGTTCTGTCTTCTATCACTGTGGAGTATCTCTGCCTCACTGACACTTATTGCTTCTTTTTGAGTCACTTTGTAACCATCTGGCCTGCTGAGCTGCTGTCCACCTGCAACGAGCCGTGACAAAACAAACAAACTAAAGGGCCTCCTTTAATGACTGTAAAGACACAAGTCTCTCACAATTATGATATACTTAAAAAAATTAGTATTCCTATTCTGAAAGTCACACACAGTCAATATGGCACGTGTCAAACTCAAGGCCCATGGGCCAAACATGGCTCACCATGACATTTTGTGTGGCCTGCGAGCGTTTTAAAGATGTATTAACAAACATTTCAAGTTGTGCGAATTATTTGTAATTTACAAGGATTTTAACTCATTTTCTCTCATTTTGCAGATATACAATCTCCCGGAGTTTTTAAAAGTTTACGGATTTTTTCAAAAACTCAATTTCAAATTTATTTAACATGTCAGAGCAAAAAAAAAAACATCAGATAACCAACTTCCAACCCGCTCTGCTGCTAGAAATAAATTTTCCCATCTTTATTTCCTTATTGACACCCCCCCACACCCCACCACCACCACCCCGCGCACGCATGTGTGTGAATAATACAGATTTTTGAGGCTCATTATACAGGTAAAAGTCCGAAGGGGTTGACATGTATGTATGTATGTCTTCAAATTTGTTGCTTTAAAGCTAGCATTAGCTCACTTATCTTACCTTACTTGAGTTACTGTGTGGAAATATGGGGCAACACCTATAAAACCTCACTGAGACCGTTATGCACATTACAAAAAAGGGCCATCAGAATGGTTTATAAGGCAGGATTCCATGACCATACTAATGTATCCTCAAACTCCCAGATCTGGTAGAACAGCTCAGCTGATGTATAAAGCTAGAAATAAACAACTACCAGAGAATATTCAAAAGCTTTTCACTGACAGAGTGGGGGGTTATGATTACCGGGAAAACCTTAACTTCAGAACCTTGAGGGTTCGAACCACCATGAAGAGAATGTGCATTTCAGTCTGTGG
>JARVJO010000001.1:21076729-21106170 GCA_031762555.1 Cynodonichthys magdalenae
TCTGGGCCCCCCCCCCCCCCACCCCTTCTGCTTTCTGACTACAGCAGCACCTCTTTGTTTGGGTGCTGACTGCGCTCCAACCAGCTGCTGCTCTGGGGTCAGGTATGTGACCACCCTTAGCCTCTTACTTACCCAACCCACCTCCCTCTAGCCGTCACTCAGCAAGCAGCAATAATGAAGACGGCCCAAGGCTTCACCTTGCACCTTTGCTGAACCCTCGCCACAGAATAAATCACCTACAGAATATCCTCAGCTTGTCCACAAGTCCAAACAAAGAGATCTGATTTTAAACCCAACAAGAGACCCACTCACCTTTCAGCATTTTGACTGCGACAGTGACGGCCTCCTTAGGTTTGTCCTTATCGATGCCCAGCGCTTCGGCCATCACAACTTGACCAAAGCAGCCTTCACCTAAAGGTTTACCTAGAGTCAACCTGCAGCCACACAGCAAACACAAAAAAAACAAAAAGCAGAAAAACAAGAAGCTAATTAGCAGCTGAAATTTGTCACATCGGATCACTGCTTCAACTTGTGCCGATACGAACAGGTTGGATAGAGAATGAGAACGACGGAGTTAAAGAAAACCAGGCATGGAGCCAGTTTCCCAGCCTCGCCCCCGTCTGTTTTTAACCACATCATTTTCTCTGCTTCAATCAGATTTCTCTGTGAGAGTGTTTTATTGGCTCGGCGGCTGCAGTCGGAGCCAGAGCGGTAGGTAAGGAAAGCAGACATGGCAAAGATAATCGCCTGATAAAGCCAGAGAGAGCCACTTCTTTCTAAAGTGTTTACCCCAGCTTGGCATGTTCGAGTACACATACTCTTTACAAGTCATTACTCAGGGATTAGCTTAGCCCTGCGTTAGCTTGTGATGGATGCTTTGTTTTACCAAAAAGGTGGAGAAACAGCTGAAAGTAAAGACTAGAAATAAAAAACTGTAAAGTCTCCTATAGGCCGTGTCAACCAGTCTGTCACATACACAGATCTTTGTTTACATTTTTGCCATGAGTCAGCTCTGCCTGTCTGTTAGCAAAATATCTTATGAAGCACTTGACAGACTTTAAAGTAAATTTTGAACTGATTAATTTTAGAGCTAGTCCAATTCAAGATGGCCATCACAGCTAGTCAACCTTGGCAAACACAAAAATGTTGATTTTACAGATATTGAGCTAAAACTTGGCGTGGTAGTAGCTGAGAGTCATCCTCAACACATACTCCAGGTTTTATTAGATCCTTTGAAGTATCACAACAATGTATGCGATCTTAATCTAAAACCCCAACATGAAATTCCCTTTATTCTTTTTTAAATGTTGCATTTCATCAGATCTGCAGCACAAGTTTGACCCTTAAACTAGCCATGTACCTGGAGCTTGTTAACTTGATTGACATGTGTGGCCCCGCC
The DNA here is from genome assembly GCA_031762555.1 of Cynodonichthys magdalenae. NCBI lineage: Eukaryota > Metazoa > Chordata > Actinopteri > Cyprinodontiformes > Rivulidae > Cynodonichthys > Cynodonichthys magdalenae. The sequence continues at coordinate 21,078,129 of JARVJO010000001.1, forward strand.
CCTAGGCCTGTTGCCCAGGCTAAGTAAACACTGCATAAAGTAAAGCTGTGGGGCCCAAGGACGGCACCCTGCTGCAGAAACACAATCCCCCTTCTGTCCACACACACTCAGCACGCTCAATGGCAGCCATTCTGTCCATTCGGCCACGCATAATCTATGTTTGTTTTTAAGGGGTTTCTGCCTCCAAGCAAACAGCAAAAGTTAGCATTCCTAAGAGTTCTGCAATCCCAACATGATGCCTGAGGCCGAGGACAGAAAGATTTCCAGCCGAGACTGACCCTATCTACCACTGAAACTTACATTAAAACGACTATCACAGCCAAATGATCTTAAAAAACAAAAATATCTACAATCCAGTCATTAAATCAGCCAATTTTATAGGTATTGAGCTACAATAGGTAAAATGCTTGAACTTCTGTCGTCACCTTGCAGCCCGTCTCCTATCTCTGTAACTGAGACAAACTGAAACCCCGGCCGAGCTCATTCCTCTGGCATGACGAAGAGCAAACCCTCTCCAAACACGCCCAGACGTGCAGGCGAAAGCTGTGAACGCTAACCGCCAATTAGCACGACGCTACTCCTTATTAGCGACAGAAGCGCTGGCGAGCGGGGCTGCCGGGTGAGCGGGAATCTCGGCTGCAGCTGGAACGATGAGGCGGAAAGAGGCAGCGCGCCAAGTTCAGCTCGTTTTACTGCAGCAGCAACACGTGAATCAGCAGCAGTTATCTCAGACACCACAAACATTACGCACCAATTGGCTGCAGCTAAAATAAAACAAAGGTTTTCTAATAGTTGAAAAAAATACCCCTCTGTAGCAATAAATACCTGCAAATACAAAGTCTTAGTACTGATTAGTTGTAACATCTATTGCAGTTGGATTGTCTCCAAAAGTTATTGAGAGTTCATGAGATACTTTGTAAAAAGACACAAAAACACGCACAAAGACAGGAGCCTTTTGGCTGCAGCTCATAAAAACACCAGCGAGCTGAAGGTATGAAACGAGCGGCACTCACATGTCTCTGGGGAACTCCCACCGCGGATCCTCCGGCAGGTCGTACTCCGGTATGGGCATGTCAGTCACCGAGCTCCGCCGCGTCGTGATGCGCACCAGGGGCGTGTTGGAGTTCATGGACGAGCTGGAGCCCGCCGACACCTACGGGACAAAGGAGGTTTGGCTGATCACCGCGGCCTGAGTTCAGTCAGCCGAAGCTCCGAGGCATCATCCAGAGGAGAGTTTACGTTTGAAATCTTAGAAATTCAACCAGTTCTGCACCCGAATCTGAACAGAATGTGCCTAATTACTGCACTTATTATTTTAACAACAGCACAGCGTGTCCCTGAGTCACAGATGACATTTCATCTATTATTATGAAGTGAGTAACCGTAGTAATTTCTGTGAATTTGTAATAACCGCTCGCCTTCGCTCCTATCCCCGGGGCTCATCTCTGCTGTCTCCACCCTGACCTTACCTTGACACGGTAATCAGTCGCTCTGCAGATTGCAATCCGACACTTTCTGAACATTTCTGGTCTCCCTTCAGGCAGAAGAAAGTCTCACATTTTGGGGGGGGACAATAAAAATCTCTCTACATACTGTAGGTTTAGGGTTTAGAAGCATGTGAATTATCTCAGACAAAACAGTTTTATTCTAAATGTATCATATGTTCTAAGTTCATGCAAAAAAGGGTGCAAATAAGTCAAGGTTTAGACATTCTGATATGTTTATCAAGCTTCATTGTGAATAAAATATGGTTTTATTTCTCTTTTGCACCAAAGCTTTATCTTTTTGGAAATAACAATGTTTATCAACCTGGTTCAATAATGGAATGTTTATGGGAAATATAAAGTTTACAAAAGCAAAGGTGAGTTATTTTACACCCTAAAACATCTGATGTGTTGTGTTTTCTCCTCTGTGCGTGTTAGATGCCGTTGGAACTCTTTATCTACTTTCTGTTACCTGGCGGCGCAGGGGGATCTGTTTGGTCAGTTTGTGGACTGCTGGCTGGCCACTGAAGTCGGGCTTCTTTGTGGTGTTCCTCATGCGGCACACCACCGCCGTGCCCACCATGCAGGCGATGATGAAGACGCCGATGCAGTAGATGGCTATCTCCACGTAGTCTGGAGAATCTGGCCCAAGGGGTTTCTCAAGGGCTGAGAACGATAATATAAGAGCAGTTAGACAGAGGCTGGAAGAAGAAGACCCTCACGTGTAACCTAAACATCAGGCAGGAAAATGCACACGGACATAAAAATATAAATATTTTGTAGCATCCTTGTTTCCTTTTAGCCAAAGGTATCAGCACGCCTGACTTTAATCATGTTTGCAGGTTTTAAATCATAAATTAGCGAGTGCAAAAAGAACACGTCTGCACAGAAACAGCATACAACCTGAACTTCCTGTGTTTAAAATGGGTTGAAGTTAGTTGAGAGTGAGCAGGGGCGGAGCTAGAGGAGTGTCAAGTGCCACCCCTAACACTTAGATAGCCACCCCAGGGGCCTCCCCCAAATAATTGACAAGCAGATGTGAATGTTGGATTTTGCATTTGCATTTAAATTTTGTTAAATATTGTTTTTGATATACATTTTTAGCTGTGTATGTTTAAAAATTCAGGAATTATAGCCCTTTATAGCACTAGCATTAGTGGTTAGTTTAATTTAGGATTAGCAATGGCATGTGGTCATTCTTAGATACTCAACAACAAATTTATTTTTTATTAGCATTTAGATTTTGGAAGATCTTCAGCTTTGTACGTCTAAAAATGGCTGAATAATAAGCTGCAATTAGCATTCAGTATATTCTGAGATCATTCTTTGCTATAATCACACAAATTTTCAGCTCAATATTTCTTAAAACAGCTGCATAAAGGTGTTTGGAATTAGCTGGGGCAGCCATCTTGAATTTACAAACTCAGACTGTTTTTCATTGTTTGCATGTACCCCCCTGAAAAACACCCAGGCCACCCCTTGCAAAAAAAAGGCTTGCTCCGCCCCTGAGAGTGAATGTGTGTTATAGAAAAAGGCTGTTCCATGAATGCACAGTCCTACAGACCACAAACATGACTCTGGTGCAGCACAGCCAACAAAACAGGCTATCAGCCAGCTGGAGGTTAGGCTGAATGTAAGGATTTTTTTTTTAGTTGTTGAATTCTTTCTTTCTTTCTATGTCTAAAAACCACAACGCAGAGCTCACAGCCACTGAGGCGCCAGCAGTGTGGTGTGGGCAGTAAATATTGAATATAAGTCCCAAAGGAAAATGCTTCATAATCTGTAGGCGACATTATTTAAACGTAATGAAGCTTGATGCAACTTTGAGGATGCGTAGATGTTTTTTGACAGGTGTAGACTGTCAGCTACTTTTATCTTCCACAGGAAGACCTGATCTGTACCTTTGGCTAAAAGCTGCTTGTTTTCTGCACTGCCTTTACGTTGCACGGTTCCTTGCAACCATAACCATCCCTTTTGGTAATCTTCTATTTTGTTGCCTTACAGCTTAGAATTAATTGGATTTTTTGTTTGATAATGAAAATAACTCTTTGTGAAAGCATGGTGGTGGCGGCAGCATGTTGAGGGGTAAAACTGGTAAACTGTCAGGGGTAAAGGAATACAAAGTTGTGCAAAAGATTTGAGACTGAGATTCAGAATTAAGCAGAACAATGAGACAAGGCGGCACTAGAGGGTATAAAGTTTTGGGAGTTGTTTACGTATGCATTTACTATTTAACCTACTGAATTCTAAAAATGATGAATAAACTCCAGGTTGTAAGGCAACAAAACAGAAAAAGTACCAATCTTTTTGCAAGCCACTACATATATTTGACCCTTCTGTACACATAATTACTATTTCAACAATGAACAAACATTTGATTGAGCAGGATGATGAGGGTCACATTCACATGCATGAGTCAGCGACTGTTTTAAAGCAGAGAGGTTCGGCTCTGATAATTGAGAAAGGTGAGCCAACATGAAGCAAGTGTTGACTCATACCTTTCCATTTTTACATTTAAAAGAGAGAAGAAACAATTATCAGAGCCAGAAAGGAAAAGGAGGCAACTAAGGGTATAAGTGTAAAACAAATTATATATGTGTGTACATATATATTTAAAACAAATGTTGAGAGGTTAGAAGACTGAAGACAAATCCTCAACTGTTTTTATCAAATCTAGGAGCTCACTAACCCATGTATTAAAGAATATATGCTCCTGATCTTAAGCTACAGTGTAGTTAACGTTGCACGTCTAATATTTGAGTTGTGCAAATGGGATTGCACGTTGAGGACTTGCCTTGCATGGAGGTAACTAATATTACAAATAAAAAAGGGAAAGGACAAAAGAAGAAACAAAAAGACACCATACGAGGTCGTGTACCTGGAAGCACCGTCAAAGTAGCAGTGTGATAGGAGATCCCAATAGAATTACCCGCCAAGCATGTATACTCCCCAGCATCCTCAAATGTAACATTGGGCAAGTAGAGAACTTCTATCTCCTTATCTGTGGTGTTAACACCTGCAGTCTGGAAGGGGAGGAGAAAAGAAGGAAAGACGGGGAGTGAAGTTTGAAGGAGATGGAGAGAGGAAAAAGAGAAAAAAAATCAGACCCACAGCACCAGGAAGGAAATGGGAAACGCTGGATAGTGTCCACCGCTGAGGTTCCATCTAGAGAAAATACACGGGAATGAGGAGGGGAAGAAGACAGAACCCCATATACCACATAAGTACAAGAAAAACAAAACAGCACCCACAGAACCAGCCTAACCCAAAACACGGAACTGAAAACACCAAAAACCATCAGGAGGCATGGAGAGCACTGCAACACTAATAAACTGTGACTAATCGTCTAGTTCTTTAAGCCCAAACAGTGCTTCCATGGCGGCACCAATCCCAAAGTGGGTGGGGGTGGAGCAGCTGAAAGACAGGGGTTTAGGAGAGAGAATGTCCACGAGCCCAAGGACCACCAAGAGACCACCAGAGAGCAACGGGGAAACCACACTGGAAGGAAGGGGAGGGTAGGGGGGCCGGGTCTCAGGGTTTACCTGGGATGACCGTGAGCCAGCCCGAGTGGTTTGCATGGCCTATATAATTGGAGGCTTTACAGATATACTCCCCGGCATCTTCCTCAGTCACATTGGTGAGGGTGAGGATCTCCACATCTGAGCTGTTAATGCCTGAACGCTGCAATCCACACACACAACACACACACTTAGAAACATCACACAAATGAGCAGAAACAATCGAGGCTTAGACGGATCGGAACATCATCATAACAGCCGAGCCAGCAGAGAAAGGACCTGTTTTTTTAAAAAAGGAGGGAAGATATTTGGTTTGTTTTGTGTCTACAGTCACGTGCACCAAAATGACGGGGTACGTCTGGATTCAGGAAAAGAAAATAGCAAATTTACCTTCAACACTCTGACGTAAGGGTGTCCATCAGGACCTAAGCGACTGCCGTTCCGAGTGATGTGTTTCAACCACTGGATGTGAGGCTGTGCGTCGCTGTAGACCTTGCAGACGAAGCGGGCGTCCTCTCCAACATGCACGGTGGTGTTGGCAGGGAGGCCGGCCTGGAGAATGGGTCGGTGAGGTGACCGTTCTGTCCAAAAGGGACAAAAATTATAGATAATTAAGTTATCCTCACACATAATTCTTGTAAAGCAAGACTTCCATAAAGTGAGCGCTTTGTCGTCATTTTTTTTTCTGCAAGTAAAAGATTAAAAACTTCTGGAAGCTAAAGCTAACTGCTAAAACAACTGTCACTCGTCTTTATCTCTTTCCAGTTAAAAATAAATATAGTTTGAAATTAGTCAACCAATAGCAAATACTTAAATACCAGTTAATTTTTGTATTTGTTATTTAAATGTGGTGAAATGTAATTTTATTTGATGCTTAGTTTGAAGTTTAGCTGCTAAAGATGCTACATGCTAACACACATGGTGCCTGACACGTCCAGCACTGCTTGTAAGAGTGGATAGATTTTTTTTTCAGGATAAACGGCATAAAAATAGAATTTTAACACTTTTCTTGGACTTAAAATTAGCGGAACCAAATTTAGAAGTACAAGTTTAAAATTTACAAGTAATCATTCTTTCAAACACTAACCAGCATTTTGACACAAAACACTGAGGCAGCCCCCACAGCACAGAACTACACACACATATTTGTTCTTATATCCTCATGGGTACTTTGCATTGCCTTCCATTCATTTATCGGTCATTTCTACAGCCTAACTCTGACCCTTTACCGTAAACCTAACCACCCCCAGTACATACTTAACCCTAAACCCTGACCCACCAATGGCTTTTCCCCCAATGGGAAACAGGGTTTTATCCCCATATGGAACAGTGTGTCCTTACAAAACCATTCGTACTGGGAAAATGGTAAAAAAAAATTATCCCCATTACGTAACAAAAACCTGTACACACACACTGACATCAGTCAGTGGCTTTCTAAAACAAAGCCTTAAGATGGTGCATGTGTGCATTCAGGTGAGGGGTTAATTATAAATGATGGTCAGAGCTTCATGTTGTTCAATAAAGGGTCTAAAAAAGTTAATGAAGAAAAAACAAAGACAAAGATAAGGAAACTTGCTCCACTTGTTCTTCATCATTCTACCTCGCTGTCTCTCTTACTTTTCTGACTTCTATCAAACCATCAGAGCACCACTGTCCCTCCTTCTCCCTGCACTTTCCCAGGGTTCTCCTTGTTTATTGTCAGTCTTTACCACACCCCCACCCCCTTTTTTAATTCACAAGTCTTCTCACCCTCTTCAACATTCCCCAGTTTGAGAGGCTGAGGACGTCCAGGGCTCTCTTTGTACCAACACTTTTTTTCCCTACAACCAGCCAAAAAGGGAAAAACATTTTGTTTTTAGAGTTCAGGCTAATATTTAGTTAGGGTCTAAACTAAATATTGTGAATCAGAAGTGCCTACAAACACAGCTGAGACTAAAAAATGTTTGCTTTATGAGTTTGTAGTTGGTGTCTTTGGCCAATGCTAACAGATGGTTTCTTTGAATTGCGATGATGAAGCTCGTCTTGACGCCTGAAGCAGGACCTTTGAGTTAGCAGTTCGGACGTATAAAGTCCCAGGAAAAACCCTGTGTGGTGCCGGAAGCCCGTGGACCGACTCCAGCCCCCAGAACTGGTCCAGGTCTTTTATTCGTCTGCGTTTCAGCTCGTAACTGTCCCACCGAGGCCTGTTCTCCGGACACCAGTAAAAAACAGAAACGTCTGGTCATTTGTGGAAAAAATAAATAAGAAGAGTCTTTTCTGTCCCTGTCTCTTCTCCAACTCGACTCTCATGGAGTAAAATGAAACAAGCTTTTTATTTTTGTGAGGGGTGGGGGCCTGGACTGGGTTTATTGCTCAGCAGTAAAACCCAACAAAAACAGAAAAATGCAGTTTGAAGGAGCGCTTCAGCTGAGTAGGAGTCAGAGCAGGGGGCCTCAGTTGGGGGCGGGGGGTGGTTGGCCCATATTAAATGGGGTTCTGATGAGCAAACAGAAAGTTTGTACAAAGCTAAGACTAGTATGAATTTTAAAACTGTTGAGAAACGATGAAGTTGCTGTGGATGATCTCATGTAAACGTTGCACCATCTGAGCTTGAACTATATGTTCGCAATGACTCTCAGCTACCACCAGACCAAATTTTAGCTCATTTTATAGTAATTTTTTTTGGTTTAATATGATTCACTGTGGCAGCCATATTGAATCAGGTTAACTCCAAAAGCTAATCCATTGTAGATGACCATCCAATCATTACTGCTGGAGTTTCATTAAAATCCATTCAACAATTCAAGTGAGTTTTTGCTACAAGACAGAAAATCAGATATTCAAAAACAGTATCACCCACATTCTCCTGGTGATTACATCAGGGCAGTAGAGACACCAGGATAAAAACTGGATTTAGGCCGAAAACACCAGTCCGATTCTTTGGACTGCAGCAGCTTCGTGTCTGTTCTGGTTATCTGTGGTTCACTGACCAGCGTTTAAAAGAATGACTGCATCAGATAAACTTTGATGTGCACTGATAGCTCACAAAGTGGGTCAGCGAGTCCAAAAGGAGAGCAGGTCCAAATCATCTAAAGAGCAAAGTTAGCATCTGCTCACACAAACACACATTGATCCACTATCGTTATCCTCCCCCACGTTGTCCCCCCGCCGTCCATCGATTCTGTAAACCGAGCAGAAAAACACTCGTTTCTTTCTGTGTTCCAAAGGTCACAAAGAGATGTTGACCGAGGCGAGTCTGAACTCGCTGCGATAGAGCTGAGGCCAGCATTTTATTTGCTAAAGTCACTGACGCCAAACAATCATCCAGAGCCAGTTTAGGGACACAAAACATACTAAAAATATGCATTTCTGAGCCGTTGCACAAAACGACAAAAATATTTCTGAGGAAACTTTGAACGGTGTCGATGTAGCTACTGGTCAAAATTAAAACTCGACTTTCAAAATATTAAAAACAAAGAAAATCTAATTGTTGATGTTTAACTACCAAGCTCTAAAAACGTACTGTTACTGCCAAGGTAAGGTCACCATGGTAACCACACAACGGTGTCTCTCACTCGTTAATGAGAGGCAGACACAAAAGTAAGCTGACATGTAAGCCTCAAACAAACGGCTGCTGTGTGAAAACTGTAAGTCCAACCTTTAAAATTCTTGAACCGTGAGCAGCAGAAGACTCTGACGGTCACAAGTCTGCGTTGTTATGTTCCTACAATGTTTTATTTAGGAGATATGACCAGTTTCAAAGACCCCAACACTTCCAGGTTTATATAAAGCAGCAAAAATATAACTAAAGCTACTTGAAACTCGGGCGGGCGCTCTTTGCTTTCTGGAAGAGATTTGAAAAAAAAAAAAAACGTAAGTCTGATAGCAGTGAGAGAGACATTGGGTAAAAAATAGATGAACATCCATTCGTTTTGATATAATTTATATGTGAGTCACAAAAATTATGGGTGTAAAGAGCTTTGGCCATTCCGTGAAAAAACATTGAGAAAATCATACAACCTCGACTGTGATTGTGCAAAACTCATTGAAGATATTAAAAAAAATCCATCTCAAAAGCATTAAATCCAACTTTTTGTAATTTGTTTAAACCTTAAATGATTTTACTGTGAAAACTGTCCGAGCTGCAGAGCTCCAAATGAGGCAGAATGGGACTAAAAAACAATCGAAGTCCAGTTGTTTTGTTTTGTTTTGTAACTTTTGTTTGATTGATCATGACCTGGATGACTGAGAATCTTCAGCAGCATACTGGCAAAGGTTTGTTAGTGTGTAAAAAAAACATCAGTCAAACATTTTTATTTTTAGCAATAATGAACTTCGAAAGAGCCTCAAATCGTTGCTTTGCTAACAAAAACCTCAAGCTAAAGCGGCAACATGCCTCCATCCAGGTGCGACTTCAAGTAATTTAAAACTGATTGAAATGTTGGAATATAAAATAATGAAAATTACACTGAAACTGTTGACATTCATCTTTAGCCTTTGCAAACTTGGCAGAGGTCCTTGACCTCCACCTGCATTCAGAGAACACCTGGCCAATTAAACAGCACACACACCATCCTGACTGTGGGAACTCTGTTAAACACTGGCCCCTCCCATTAATCTCACAGGTGAACGAGGCTGAGAGTGCACCGTGCGAAAGGTACTGACCCACGACATCCAGCGTGTAGGTGTGGCTGATGGAGCCGAACTTGTTCTCCACGAGGCAGGTGTAGTTCCCCTTGTCTGACGGCACCACGCTCTCCATGATCAGGGTCCAGTGCTGGGGCCGCACCTGGTTTCGAGACATTACATCACAAACATTAAAGAACTAAACGAGAAGAAGAAAATAAAATGACGAAGGGAAGATTTTAGGGTAACGAAAAATAAAAATAAAGAGTCCCACATAGCTGAGAATTATCTGACTCCTCTGTCAGTCCCTGCCTTTGCACGTAGAGCCCCACCCTTAAAGCCGAAGCTGTTCCAAGCATGCAGTTATTCAGATTTACCTGCAAAAGGAGCTTCACCCGTGTGTGGAATCCACAAGTGTGAGTCAACAATAAGGTTTCTAGCTGCAGACTAAAGCGCCACAGTAACCACTGCTTATACAGGCCTGCGTTTCACACAATAGGGAGATAAAGCCAGAGGGCCGGGCTCTGGTAAGCCTTTTGTCCAACAGTTCTTGACTAAAAAAGAGGAATGAACTGCCTGAAGTGTAACTGACAGTCTGGCTGTCTCATTTCTGTGGCAGGTTTTAATTTATTTTTTGTTTTAGCTGCAAAGCCAAGCGACATTAGCATCTACATCAACGTGGCCTGATCCTGAACATTCCTCCTCAGTTATTAACCTCGGGCTCAGCACCAGGGCTTTTAGTCAAACCATTTCCCAACTTTCAGCTTAAACTGGTAAAAACATACTGACAACCTAGGGCCGGAGCCAGAGGGGTGGTCAAGGTGCCAAGTGCCACCTCTGGAACCTGATTGGCCACCCCCATGTGGGTGGGGATCTTGGATTTTGCATTTAGATTTTGTTAAAGACTGTTTTTGGATACTACCAAATTATATTTATTTTCCACTGTGCATGCATTAGCATCGCAATCAGGATGTGATCATTCTTAGCTACTCCACAATGACTTTAAAAACAATAAGTATTTAATGGTTGAATTATAGCTTTTTTAAGTTAGCTATGGTGACCATCTTGAATTTTTGATTAGCATTTAGAATTTGATGAAGACTGTTTTTGGCTACTTTTACACCAATCTTCAGCTTTGTCTAAAAATGGCTGAAATATAGCCCTTTAAAAAATGAGCATTATTGGTTAGCTTATTTTGGGATTAGCTAACACAACAAATTTAATAACTATTTAAATGGCTAAATTTTAGCCTTTTAAAGTTAGCTATGGTGGCCATCTTGGAATATAATTTGATGAAGATTGTTTTAGCTAGTTCTACACTTATTCAGCTTTGTATGTTTAAAAATGGCTGAATTATAGCCCTTTGTAAAAGTAGCATTAGTGGTTAGCTTATTTTGGGATTAGCATTGGCGATTAAGATGTGAACATTCTTAGCTATTCCACAATAAATTTCATCTCAATAAGTCTTAAAATGTCTGATTTTTAGCCTTTTAAAGTTAGTTGTGGTTGTCATCTTAAATGTTTGATTAGCATTTAAAATTTGGTAAAGATTGATTTTGGCTACTTCTACACTAATCTTCAGCTTTGTATGTCTAAAAATGGCTGAACAACAAGTTGAGACTAGCATTCAGCATGTTTTTTGGATCATTTTTAGCTACGATCACACAAAATTTTAGCTCAGTATTTTTAAAAAACGCTGAAATAAAGACATTTTGAATTAGCTGTGGCGGCCATCTTGAATTTTCAAATTCAAAGTGCTTTTCTGTATTTATAAGTGCCCCCCTGAGAAACACCATGGCCACCCTGTGCCACGCCTTGCAGAAAAGTTTAGCTCCGCCCCTGCATAAAGTAGAACAGTAGAAAGATGTAAGTACATTCATGCTACAATTTCAGGCGCTGTCCTTTGGAAAGAGGTGTAAAAAATTTAAGTATCTCATTGGGACTGTTGGAGTCAAACATGCAGCAATAACCACCAAACTACAGCAGCCCCCCAAATACACGTCAAAATAACATATTAACTAATATAACTCCCACCCAAAGCCAGCAAGGCCTGTTCTCCCTGACTGAGTTACCTCAACGTTCTGAACTCACTTCAACCCTACTTTCTCTATACATTACTGTCTGAAAGCATTTAACCCTCAAGTCCCAGGCTTGTGTTTCTAATTGATGGGGGGGTAAGGAACCCTTTCAAGTTACAGTGAGAGGGTCTGCAAAGTGTCCCGATGAGAGGAGGAGCACGGATGAGCAATTCCAATTTCACACCAGAAACCCTGCCCTCGTTTCCTCCGTCTCCTCCCGTCTCTACAGCGAAGGGTTGAAAGGAGGTGAAAGGACAAGGTGGGAGGAGGGGGCAGGACGCCCCCACCCCCCCTTTTTACCCCTTGGAAATATGTTCAGAAAACAGCTGATTGTAAAGATTTGATGAATTACTGTTTAATGTACCTTATATCCTCCCATGCGGTCCTCTTGGCGGAAAGGCTTGCCGTTTTTGAGCCAGCGCAGTGTGGGTCTGGGGTTGCATCCAGCGGCGCAGCGGAACTTGACCGTGTTGGCGGCCGGCACCGCGTGCAGCCTCTTCTCCATCTTCGCCGGTGACGTCCAGTACGGAGGGCCTGGCAAACGGATAGAAAGTGTCGTTCCGTCAGTTCCAGAAACACAAACCCACAAAGCATTTCTGCAGAACCAGCGCCGTTCCTTGGCGACACATCTGAAAAACTATCACAGCTAAACAAAAACACTTTTTCCTGTGGGCTCCGCGGGGTGCTACAGGAGGGGGGTAGGGGGGTAGGGGGGTGGACATCAGCTCTAAAGGGCTGGGCGTTGCCAAGAGGGCAACTAGACCATCACATTTATGTTTATCTCATTACACTTAGCAGCTTTTTTCCTCCCTTTACTTCCTCCGATTAGCATAGCTACCCGGTGAACAATGAGGCTTTTCCAAAACATTATGTGCCATCAGAAGAAAATATGACTTTCCTCAGTGTTTTGGCTTTTAAAACAACAAAAAAAAACACCAAACTGCTCGTTTGAATCAGCTGAAAACCACATTAAAGCTCGAATCCCATGACTGACCCACATCAGGCTGGCTGTGGTCTACGTAGGGAAATTAATTTTGTGGACTCTGAGATCTCGGCTTTGCAATCTTTCAGGCAAATGTTTGTCCAGATGTTTGTCACCTTACTCGTGTCTTATGCAGCTCATTCTACCCCCGACTCCTGCCTCAGCTGCCTCCAAAAAACACCCCCACCCTCCCTCTCTCTGCCTGCACCTGGGGCTGTGATTGCCTAAGCAGATGGAAGAGAGAGAGAGCGACGGCACCATCACTTCCTCTTTCCTTGGCAGGCGTACAGCAGCCGAGGGAATACCTGCAGATAACACTACGAACAACTCGAGCAGCGACGTTCCCGGGGAGAATATTTAGTCTGTCCAATCCGCACGCGATCGGAAACACCTCTCGTCGTTTTCTTTGGCTCGCAGAACCGGACGTGTTGAGCATACTTGGATGGTAAAGTGAGTAAACATCACTTCCTTCACAAAAAGTTAAGTGATCGGACGATAATTAGTGCCTCCTCTCAGTCTACTCTGCTAAATAACCTTTGACCCCGAGCTGGCAGCCCCCGTCAGACCATCGGGTCTGGACATAAAAGGTGAGCAGCTCTGTTCCCATGCTCTCTGTCCAAAAGGGGCGGGGCTTAAAACAAACTTCTCTCTCCAGATGAAGCCAAACTCCTGCTGGTCCAAGCCCACCCCACCCCGAAGCCTTGTACATCCGGACCTCCCCCCCTCATGGCTGTTTATCCTCAGCTGGCCTGGGGTTAACTGAGGTTATCTAACTCCGGCGCTGAGTCAAGATTTTTTTTTCTCTAAAAGTTCCTCCAGGAAGTTAAATCCATCACTGTCCTGGAGTCGATTCATTGATTATTTCCCTGGTGTTCACATAAACTGAGCAGTTTTTTTTTTTTTTACACTTGGTTTTTGACAAGACAGGAAGTTATTAAAAATCGCAATCTTGTGTTTTCTTTTTTCTGTTAGCAAAATATCTCATGAACAACTGAACAGATTTTATTAGGAATTGTACATCCGGCTACCGAGCATCAGCCCCATCATAAAACTCATTTCAGGGATGGAGATAGACTTTTTTTGCAAGGAGTGGGGGCTGGGGGGGTGGGAATACACGTACAAATAAAGAAAGTTACTCTTGATTTGAAAATTCAAGCTGACCACCACAGCTAATTCCAAATGATATAAATGAAAAAACGTGCTGAATGCTAGTCCCATCTTATTATTTCATTCATTTTTAGACATATAAATCTGAAGATCAGTGTAGAAGTAGCCGAAAACCAACTTCATCAAATTCTAAATGGTAATGAATATTCAAGATGGCAGCCACGGCTAACTTTAAATGGCTAAACTTGTTGTGAAGTAGCTAAGAATGATCACATCTTGATTGCCAATGCTAATACCAAAAAAGCTAACCGCTAATGCTAATTTTACCAATGGATAAAATATAGCCATCTTTAAATATGTGTAAATTACACCGATTTCCCACTATTTTGCCAGGATGCAATCAATCTCAAGGATCTCAGCTTCCAATTTATGTGACGTCTCAGAGTCTGTATGACGAAAAAAAAAAAAAGACAAAGGATGTGTCTCAATTCATGGGTTGCAGCCGACGTAGACTGCAGTTGACAAAGGCCACAGTCTACGTGATAAATTTCCAATGTAAAAATCTTTGTTTTACAGTTTAATTTGCTGACGGTGCAATGAATTCTGGGATACCGTATGCCGCATATGATACTCAGATGCAGCCGACGTATTCGGGGTTTTGTCGGCCGAATGAGTGTGTATAAAAGTGTATTTCCGTCACCTTCGGCTCGTGTTTTTCAGCAGCTCTGACTCAGCATGAGAGCTGCATTCTCATTCCTGTCCACGCCTACGTGCAGCAGGGTCCTCCTCGCTTCGGCCCTTTCGGCCCAGAGCCAAGTTTCAACCCCATGCACGGAGAACTGCTGGTTCTGATTCAAACCCCCCCCCCCCCCAACTCCCATTCCTCCTCCCCCGTTTGATTATAATCTCGGTTTTGAGTTTTCAGAAACACACACGGCGTAAAAATTGCAACTGTACTGCCAGAACAGCTTTCTCTTTGTTTCCAAACAGCTTATTACCAGCAGAAAGGCTTTTCCCTCTTTTATCCCCCCCACCTTCTTACTAAGTCCTCCCATCCCTTCTTTTATTTATTTTTATAGTTAATGGATTTCAGGCAATTACAGTGAGCCTGAACGTGGAGAACTCACGGCGAGACGCAGTTTGTGTGGAGAATTTTAACAAGATGTGGAAGCCCTGGTTGTTGCCTGCTGCATAAACACATTACAAGCTTTCTCTTTCTCTCACACACACACACACACACACACACACACACACACACACTGGGTCCAGGTGGGTAACTGGGTCCAGATGGCCATCTTTCATAATAGATGTGCACAGCTGACTGACTGGCTGGCTCCCTGAGGCCTGACTACCTGGGAGACACTATCTGAAAGAATGTCAGGAATCCCTGTCCTCCCTGGAGCCCCGAGCCTGGAAGTTTTTTTTTTTTTTTTTTAAGCCTGGGCAGGAAGATTAAAGAAAAAAAAGCAGAGATTTGGGTGAGGTTCTAGATGTACCGTGTTGTTGTTGCTAACAGCTGTCTCCGCCCCATCCCTAAAGACTTTACACTTTTTTGTCTCGTGCTAATAATCGCTGTGCGGCAAAGAACCGGTCCAAGCTGAGTGGATTATTTCACTCAGGGATCAGGCTTTCTTTGGCCATCAGTCAGTTCAGGAACTGTTTATTACCTGACAGCTTAAGGCCCGGCTCGTAAGATTTTCTAAACCTCCTAATTTGGAACTTTTTAAGCTTTTTATGGGGATATTTAAAAAGTTAATTGTTTAATCTTCCTGCTATGTTCATAACTAAAGCAGTCTCGACTCAAGTAACGGTTTCTGCAGGATGTAGGCAGAGTTTCTTGTCTTTGTGGGTGGAGTTTATCCTAACCGTAAATTGGTGGAGTTGTTTGGTGTGGGTGTAGGTTCTTTTGTGCGGGCGGAGTTTGAAAAAAAAAACATGATTGGTTGGGTTAGGTTTTAAGTTTTCCTGGCACATAATTCAATTCTATACCACAATCAGGTAGGTATGTTAACTTCAGTTGTTATGAAAAAGCTGTATATCTCAAAAATAAAAGTAATTTTGCATCGTAGTTTATTTAAATGCTTTAAACTTGACCTCTTTCTTGTTAAGAACCTCCTACCATTTCTGACACTTCTACTTCAGCATGTCTTCACAATGCTTTGGGGGAGGAGTTCTTTACAGGGCGGGAGCTCGTCTGCAGACTGAGCTCCAAGGAGGAGCTATGTACAAATAGGCGGAGCTTTGTACCAACAAACTTGTAGGCAGCTCCACATAGCTATGCAACATGCACGAATGAGTCAACGCATCACTCTAGGAGCTAGACATCCTTCCAGCTGCCCAGCTTCTTCAAACCACACCCTAAATAATCAATCCGACCAATCACGCATTGAACAAACTCCTCCCACAAAACAAGAAACTCCTCCTCTTCTCTGGACCCGTAATCTATGTTGCTTTCTCTCATACTCACATAACTGCTCTCCGTCTGACCCAGTGTCCTCCGATCGCTCTGTATCGTCCTCATCATCCCCCGATGAGATGGCATCTGCACAGAGTAACCATGGTTACCGCTACCCTCTAACTGTTCCCGCACACACACACAGTAAAGCAGTGGTTCCCAGTCTTCTCAGCGTATGACCTTCAACAAAACGTGGCAGAGACTCGTGACTAGATGTGGACTGAGTGCCAGTTTTAAGACTTTCTTTTTTAAAACTTTCTTTTATCAGCTCGCCTCTCCTACGTCGTTTAATTACAGTCTTCGAAGGAAATTCTTATAAACTTTTATTCATCTTCTTAAACTCAGACGTCAGGGGTTTGGTTGGTGATTAACTCGGCTGGTTTTAAATTCTCTACTGGAGAAGAAATGCTTCTTTCTCTTTTTAAGGAAATGCTGTTTTGATGCAAACGTTTGCAATTAGCTAGAGGAATTAGCATGTTAGCATCTTTCTGCAGACTCGCTAAAGAGGATAATTAATGACAATATCAGCTCAACTAAACTTAATTTACTTTCTGCAAATCAGCTCAAGATCTCAAAGTTTTGCTTCTGAACTCCAGTTTTTTGGAACCACCGCAATAAAACTTTCTGAAATTTCCACGTGTCGCATTCTTGTAGTTTCTAAAAAAGGAAATCGACAGAGTGGGATCATTTTTTTACAAATCAAATCTGACGTAGCTTCATACAAACTTTTATATTTAAAAAAACTAAGTCAAACTTTGTGGTCACTTCCTGTCCACACTTCCTGTCCCAGCCTGACCTGTCTCACCTGTGACATTGACTATGAAGCAGACCGTGTCTTTGCCCACGCTGGTGCAGGCGTACAGGCCCGAATCCTTGGGCGTGGCATCACGGATCTGCAGCACTTCCTGCTCTATCAGCGTGCGGTTGTTGGTGCCCAAAGAGCTGCCATCTTTGGTCCAAGTGATGGTCCCCGTCGCCGGCAAAGGACAGCTCAGCTTCAGCACCTCCCCCGGGTGCACCGAGCACACCGTGGGCTTAGAAATTTGGTATTTGTTCGACGCCTCTGCAGAGCAAACGGGGAGGAAGGAGAGGTTGAAGTAGGGGAAAGGAAAAATGGAAACAGAGAGGAGGAGGAGGAGGAGGAGGAGGAGGAGGAGGAGGAGGAGGAGGAAGAAGAAACAAGCCATAGTGTAAGAAATAAAACACCAAACAACCCCCAATGGATGCACTTAAATCAACTTATACAGGAGGAGTAATTCAGAAAAGAAAAGACCCCATTTTTTAAAAACCACAAAAGCAAAATGTACCACAAACTTCCAGTCAGTTGTTTTGAAATGGATCCCAGAGAAATCCTGCTCCACAGTGAGATTCAGTGCATGCAGTTATGGCAAAACATCTGTCAGCACAAAAAATCAAAATGGAAATGGCTTTTGTTGAGGCATCCCTCCCAAACGACCCAAACCTTTCAGAGCGGATGCCAGGCAGCCGGTGAGTGAACGAGCAGCGCAGGTAAAAAAAAAAGTTCAAACTCCAGCATCTAACCAGCAGAGGAAAGCAGCCAGAAAGCTGGGGGACGGAAGCAGTTTTCAGGCAGGGGATATGAGAAGAGGTGAAGGTGAGACGGGGGGGGGTCGCTCTCTTTTCTCTGGTTTGGACTATGAGCCTCTGGCTGACTCTTCTGTTTCTCACATCTTCGGCCTGTTTTCCAACAACACGGACAATCTGCAGCTCTGCACGGGACGTGAGCGCTGACACAGAGCAGGAAGAGACGGATCCAACGTGTGTCCGTCAGGCAGGAGGAGGCGGGAACAACTTCCCAACTCCGCTCAGGTTCAAGCTGAAATGTTTTACATTTATTCACTTAAATTAAATCTATTCTAGACTGTGTGTGTGTGTGTGCACGTGTGTGTGTGCTACGCAGGATGTGTTGTATATACGCAGGTAGGTCTGATGGCTGTAATTATGCAGGTCTTTTCTACAACATTCCACAGAAATCACTTTTTTTTTTATGTGCGATTTGAATGTAAAAGTATCTCTGCACACACACACACATGGTCCAGTACAGCTATCTTTATGTGGACTTTGTATTGACTTCTATTAATCTCTACAGCCTGACCCTGAACACCTACCCTAAACCTGACCTCACAGAACCCCCGACCCACCAACAGCATCCCCCCATAAGTAGCAGCTGGCCCATGTAGCTGTGTATTGTCCCCACATAGTAGGGAATACCAGCCTACACGCACACACATTTTTGTTCTTCTATCTAAAGATCGACTGATATGGGTTTATTTAAGGCTGATGTTGATACAAATTATGTTTATATTTATTATTATTATTTATTTTATTGACATTAGCCCAACCGACCCCCCAATATGTGCTGCTTATTTTTTTGTGGGGTCCATTCTTGAAGCCGATATGCTTTTTCGTCCTCCATTCATATGATAAAAATAATAAATGTTGCACAAGTGTCAATTTAAACAAAAAAACAAAACATTAACAATGGATAACAAACAATGTAGAATGTTTAAATATATATTGAATATATATATATATATATATATATATATATATATATATATATATATATTCCCCAATGGGGAGGGGGCTTTTGTCCCCATAAGGAACAGTGAGTCCACAGCAAGCTGTGTGTGCTGGGAAAATGGTCAAAAATCGTCCCCACCGGGTCACAAGAACATGTCCAAACAGGTACACAGGACCAGCACCTTTTCCTTCCTCTAAAACAGAAATAATCAACACTTCTTTGCCCCCCTGGCCTCAGTGGGTGGTCCGATAGGAGGAGCTTCGTTCACGCCAACATGACATGGATTTAAACATTTAGCATCTCGCTGCGCTTCGGCTGTTGGAGACTCAACAACGTGAGAAAACTGAGAGAAAACAAAACAGAGATAAATATTTATCCTAACCACTGACCGAGGCATCGGATTCATTAAACAACGTTACTGACGAACTTTATGACAACGAGTTACAACTTTTCATATCATTCAACAAGTTCTGTTGATGTTGTTAGTGAAAAGTTTGAAAAAAGGAAAACAGGATCAACATGAAACCAACAAAGACCGGTTTGTTCCAGCTTTGGTGGCCCGGTTCTTTTCAGTCAGGACCACCTGAAGGACAAACCTGATGATGCATCATGTTAAAGAACGTTTGATTGCGACGTCATCCTGTTCTTATCTCTGTTCTGTGCATCTGTTCCTCTTCATCCATCCCTCCTCTTCTTCCTTCCCACCAAAGCTTCAACCCCCCCCCCCCCCCCCCACACACACACACACACACACACACACACCACCACCACCCCTGTGACCTGGTTGACCTGACCCCGACCCCTCGATAACCTGCCAACACCTTCTCGACATACCTGATTGTTCATGGGAACCTGTGAGAAAATGCAAACGTGCACACACGCAAGTTTGTATTTCTATCCTTATTAGGACTGTTCATTGACTTCTATTCATTTCTACAGCCCAACCCTGACCCCTTACCCTGAACCTAACCCCCAACCCATAAATGGAGTTTCACCAGGACCTGTCTTTGGTCCCCAAAAAAAACTTCTTGTTTGACAAAGTAGGTGTGTATACCAGAAACAATCCTAAAAAGGTAACAAATACAAGTAAACACACCATGAACTAGATTGGGTTATAGAGGTGTTTCAATCCCTCCTCCTCTTCCTCCTGCCTTCATCTCTCATTTTTCTCCCCTCTCTGCTTTAAAAGCACAACTCTGTTCGTGTCTCTCCCGAGGTGACAGATCTGCAGCGGCACAGTCTCAGCTGCTAATAATCTGTTTCACTCAGAGGAACTCTCACTGCAGCGACGTCAGCTCGTCTGTCAGGTTTTTCTGATCTAGTCGAGGATGAAGTTTACGACTGGCCTCGTGCTTTCACTTCTGCGGAGAGGAACTCACCAGGTAATAAATGAAGGAATGTTTTGTCCTGGTTTCTATTTTTAGTGTTTCACATCCAAATCCATCCTGAAGATCTCAACCTCCATGAGTTAATTTCTAAACAATCTTCCACTTTTAAAACTGCTGATAATTGGTTGATTAAAAAAAAAAGGAATATTCAATACTATAAGGATGCAGAACATTTCAAACATGAATCTGCATTGTGGTGTTGATGCATGTTTTATTTCATTGTATTTAACCATTAAATAAACTCCTCCCACTGCAAACACGCCCACAGCTGAACTGTTAACACAAGAATTCAAACAACTTTAAATCTTTTCTGATTATCTGTAAAAGTGTTAGTCTGGTAGCTACAGAGATTATCTGTTAAAATCTTGGGCCTAAACTTTTTAAACATTTAAGCTTTAACTTTAAAGCTACTGCAAAGTCGTGAAAAAATAAAAACACAAACATTTTTCTGGTTTGTTGGTAAGATGCCAGCTGTGTTTCTAGGTCGGGCACGATGACGTCCACGCAGGAGGCATTCAACAGCTCTGACGCGTTGTTGTGTTTCTACACTTTGAATTTTAAAACTGTTTATCTGGACAACAATCGGAGGAAACAGTTTCAAACTGAACCGTTTGGTAAAGTTCGGGACATTTTTATAACTTATTTTATACTTTGCAGTGAAATGTTTTTAGCTGATGGTTATCAGATTCAGACTTTCTGCAGGGTTTAAAGGAGACATGTTTTTAAATCCTTCAGTTGGGGTCTGTGGAAAGTGGAACTACAACGCTTTGGTCTGAATTCCACAAGCCCCGCCCCTTTTCTGAGGGGAGCAACTCGTTTTGAGGCTGTCTCTTTAAATCCAAACGAGGCGTTTCACCCCCAGCTTCCAAACCGGTTAATTTCAGTTTGATAGAGGGGTTTTCGATTATATAGCTGCGCAGAAACGTTTTGTTTACAAATGAATGAAAAGATGTGACTTGAGAAGATTTGTTCATCCGGACTTACATGTTGGAGCCAGAGCCTGACCCAGAACCAGAGGAGAATGAAGACCACCAAACTGTAGTTGGTAAGTCCAGAACTTATTTAGGAGTTCCATCACAAATACTGTGATGTAATAGTTCTGAAATCATCATAGAAAAACTGAAAAATCTGACCCTAACAGAATATAGATATCTATGCAGGTCCTGTAGAGACTGAATTCTACTTTTCTGCCTCTTAGAGACTCAAGTTTAACAAAATGTATTTAACAGCTTAAAAAATGTGGATTTTGCAGATATGTCTCCTTTAAATGTGCTCTCTCAGAACACCTCTTCAATCTATGTTTTAATTTCTCCAGCAACGCTACAGAGCTCAGTCAGTGTCCAGTCTGCCTGCTGCTGCAGGACCGCAGCACAAACCTGCACCGGTACCAGCACCAGCACTAGTTCTGTCCTGCTTCTTATCAGAACAGTGTGAGACGGAGCGGCCCGAGAAAAGCCAAGGAAAAAAACGTATTTCAGGATTAACAATACACACTATGTATTTAATAATACACACTATGTATGCAACAATACACACTATGTATGCAACAATACAAATTTTAATATTTATTTTATCAACTTGTCTTCTGAAGATGCTCTGTGTTCGACTACTCCACCTAGGCTGCATTGTGGAGCGCAGATCCATTGAGAAACTTGTTTCAGCAACATTTCATTTAAAAACTGGACTTTTTAGCTTAAACAAATGTTCAGAATTAATTTCAATAAATCACAATTAAGAAGGACATGGACATTTCTCTTTGTTGTATCAAAATATCGAGCTGTGAGACTAAAGTATCAAACTGAATCGTGAATTTTCTCTTATCGTTTCACCCCTAGTGTGTGTCTATGTATATATATATATATATATATATATATATTATATATATAGATAAGTATAACTACCCTGCCACACACACCCTGAACACCTGTCAATCACAGAACAGCCAGTGTTTCAGTTCACTTCCATTACTGAGCCACTCTCTGTTTTATTAAGCGTCCAGATGACACTTTTATACATTTACAGCTGCACTCCTACTGTGCAGGTAACACACACACACACACCAGAACTCCAGTCCATTCCAAACTTTAGAACTTCTGTTTAACGTGAACATGAGTTGATGTTTGATCAAGTCACAAACATAAAACCATCTTTTAGAAGAAAAACTGTTAAAAACTAACATTCCTTAAAGAAATGAAATGAATGAGCTGCAGCTCCACCTCCAGAGCATCAAACCAGGATCACTTTATGTTGAAGCTTTGTTTTTCATTTAGTTAAAACCTGAAAACAAGTTTAGGTCTCATTTAATGCAATATAACTCCTGATCTGTGAGCTCAGTGCAAGAACATTTTCATATTCTTATCCTAAATTTCTCTTACTTTTGTTCGTACGAACGGTTCTTACGAACATGCCACGTCAGATTCAACGAACTCTTCTATCTGCAGGAAAAGTGTGTAAATGAGCAGCGTAAACATGATGAAGGCCACCTGTTCGTATTCAGGTGCTCGTGCACGAGGAGAGGAGATTAGCATAATTATCACCCCAAAAACACCATATAAGGCTACGCTTCCTGCTCCACATACCAGGAAGTGTTTGGTCATGAAAATGACAGCACAAAGTAAAAAGAAGAACTTCACCAGTTCGGAGACTGAAGTCCTGCTCTCAGAGATCCAGAAAAGAAAATCTGTTATTTTTAGCAGCATCAGCTGTGGAATTAAAGGAGCTGCTGAAGCTGAGGGATGAAATGACAACTGCTGTGAATGTCATGTCTCCTGTGGGTCGTATACAGTCACAGAGATAAACATATAAATCATATTCATCTCTCTCTGCTCCAGTTTGCCTTTGGTCAAATATTTTTAATTCAAGTGTAAACAACTGTGTTAAATAATTTTTATTTATTCAGAAGCGCCACAGCGATGTGTCAGTCGCACACCGATAATATAAAGTTATTAGTTATTAGTTATTACTCATCTGGATAACATCAGACTGACTGCATGTAAAATATATGACAGGTCTGGACCACGTGAATTTTGTCCATATCTGAAAAAACTCTTACAATGCGAGAAAATTGGTGAATGATGAGTTCTCCTAAATCACTCGTACGCACAACTTAAGAACAACTCTGATCGTACAAACGGTTCTTGCATGAGGCCCAATGACTCTCAGTTATGACCACACCAGAATACAGCTCAGTTTCCCTGAAACGGATTCATTTTTGTTTCCAAGAAAGCTTTGCTTCAAGTTTTATTAAACTCTGCTGAATGATTCATGGGATATTTCACTAACAGCACACAAACATAAAAACATTCCCGCTCTGCGTTTAGCGGCGGGCGATAATGAAACCTGTTGTCCCTCCTTCTAAGCACAGAGAAATCCTTCATAAAACAACCTGTGTTTATTTAACCACTGAAGTATTTTGAAGAACTGCCTCCATGTGGATCAGAGATGTTTCTTTTTTTTGGCAGGAACAGCGGAGGAGCTCAGCCAAAAACCATGAAGTGACTTTTGTCAGCTGCTCTGGTTTCCAGTGTGCCTGGTGCCACGTTTATTCCACAATACATGTTAAAAAAGTGGGGAAACGCCACACTACAGAGCAGAAAATACCACAAAACACACACAGGTATGTAGACACACACACACACAGAGACACACACGCAGTGTTGTTATTCAGGCCTGTCAGTGTGTTTAACTCACCGCACGCCCTGACAAGGTAAACACTCCCACAGATACTGACGAGGCAACAATGGGCCTGTTGTTGGCCCCGACCGACGCGCTCGCTTCACTTGTTCTGTTACAACAACCACAGGTAAACAAACCAGCAGGGCCACCGGGGGGCCACCAGCAGGGCCACGAGGGGCTCAGGCGTGGATTCAAAATAGGCGACACTGATCTGCAACCTGATGCAGAGTTCTCAGCTCCCACAGGCAGCGGCGAGGCCGAGAGGACACTACGAGGGAAAGACTAGAAACTGGCAGCTTTCCATCACACTCTATCGAAGTCTAAACCTCATTCTGTCCAAGCTGGGACACTGGGATAAAGCTCTATCACGCAAAGAAGTCGTCATGTGCGAGCAGAACTGCTGCCGTCTGCCCAGGACCAACCGTCATTTCACATATACTGAAATAAATCCTCAGAGCCTGTCATCAGCTCACAACCCAAAAACCTGCCTCTCTGATAGTATAGGTGTGCATTAGTCCCTCAGAAACAGGCAGCTTACACATCCATCAATACAGAAACATAAACTCATTAGAAAAACTGTTTGGTGGATTATTTCTTTACTTCTTGGCAGTAAATCTAGTATCGTTGGAAAATGTTAGTTTTCCTTTTTAAACAGTGCCACATGTGTAAGGATCATGCATTTGTGTGATGAGCAGTAGAGCCGAGTGTGTGGGTTGTGCACATGAAGATTTCAGCTTATTTCAGCTGTTGTTTTAAAGCTTGTTGGTGCCTCCAGGTGCTGCCAGTCATCAGATTTATTGTTAGAACAAATAAATCTTTTCCCAAAACCTTGTTTTATTCCAGGTTTCAGACAAACGTTCTGCTCCCATCCTGCAGCAGACCCAAACTAGAATACATCAGATAAAAACGGGTCAACACAACCAACAGATGGAAAGAAGAGGAGACGCTTCTCAGAAACATGAGCTTATTTATTTAATTATTACAGTTAATTTGATGTGTTTAATGGGAATAAAATATGGTTGAATTTTGTAAAAACACCTGAGCTTTTCCCACACGAAGCAGGGACTCACTCCACCACCTGACCCCCCCTCAGCTTAACTCCTTGTCACGTGACTTCACAGCTGACCCCCCACCACCACTTCATCTGAAGGAAAAGTCAAATCTGCACAAATCCTCTCAGAGCTCCAGAGAATCGTGTGACTCTAGAGAAGACCTGGTCCTCTCTGGAGCCACATGGTCTGGTCTGCGTCAGACACAACAAAAACAAGTCGGTCGAGGTAAAGCGGGGGGGTATCTGACCTGCGGGGGCAAAGGGCAGCAGAGGGTACAGTGTGTGTGTGTGGGGGGGGAGCTGAGAGCGTGCTCCATCACAACTCATTAACTAAAAACTGAGAGGACAAAAACGAGCAGCTCATACTTTAAAACTTTAACGTTTTTTTCTCCTCTGCTCTTCTTCCTCGGCGGAGGTGAGTGGGGGGGGCGAGATAAACACCGAAACACCCACTGGGTCACAAACCAGCTCCATCACACCCGGGACGACCACAGACACCTCGCTCCCATCAGGTCATTTCATTTATTTAAACTTCCTTTTTAAATTAAAAAAAAAAACTAAACTTTAAAGCAGGGGTCTGCAACCATCACAGCCCAAAGACCCTCTTCTGTAACACATTAAATTCATTCACAGCTGCTAAATTAAATAAACACTCATGAGGTAAAACTGCGTTTGTTATTTTGTTAAACATTTATAAATTATAAACAATTATAGAACCAATAAGAACACATTTTTTCTGCCTCTGATAACATTTAAACATTAAAACGTGAGTTCTTTCTATTTGAAAAATGATTTTTCTATTGAAATAGGAATTTTTAAGAAATTATTATTGTGAACAAAAATAAATTCTCAAAACAAAATCAAAATGTTTGTGTTGGATTTACAACAGGTTCTACTCAGTTGAATTAAATAAATCTAAAGCAATTTTTTTCACTTAATAAGTTAACGTGAAGTAATTGTGTCAGATTTACTCAATTCAGTTGATTAGATGAAAACGTTTTCATTTTTTTTTGTGTATTTAACTGCTCACTCAATTTCCTCTAGCAGATATTTAAGTTTTATAGCTTCCCGAATGATTTGTTGTGTGTCTGCAGACCCCAAAGGTGGAGCTCAGACTGATCAGTTTGAGTTTGTGGCCTGGGAGCCACAGACTGCAGACCCCTCGCTTTTCTCAACCCACCCTGCAGCTCACCTTCAGGTTCCAGAGTGGCCTCCTCCTCCTCCTTGGTGGCGGTGAGGGGGGGCCGGGCCACGCTGACAGTCAGGAGAGACAGCAAGACTGAGGCCAGCAGCCAGACCCACAAGGCCATCCCGTTAGAGGGGGACAGGGCTCCCCATACCCCCCTTCTCCACCTCCCCCTGGACACTGATCCCATCTGAGGGGGTCCGGCCAACCATCAACTGCTGCCGGGGTCGTTCTGTCACTGCCTGGAATTCACCCGGTCACCTGGACTGAAGAGAGAAAAGGAGAGCAGTTTTTAAAAAAACGTATTTCTGAGGTGAGGCAGAAAACGTTGCGTCAAAATGTCAAACAATCCGCACAGACCGCATACCAGAGCTGAGGCTTTCAGTCCAGCTCCAACTGATCAGGACTGAACTCTGTCATCAGGTCTCATTTTACCTCCAAATGACAAATAAAAACACCTGAAACTGATCAGTGCGCAACAGATGCGTCAAACAGCAGCTCCAACTGCGTTAATTCTAGTTTTTAATGCGTTCCTGTGATTTAATCAGTTTCACTGAATCATTACTGGAACACATCAGCCTGTTCAGTCAGACACATCTGCGGTGAGGGGGAGTCTCTGGAGGTTTGCTGCCTGCGCTCCTGTTCCAGCTGCACGCATCCATTCATTTTACCCGCAAAATGTGCGCTGCTCCAAAATATACTGGAAATGTCTCTTTAACTCGGCCTTTTTAGGGAAATAAACGCATCTGGAGTCTTATTATCAGTCAGATTGTGGCAATAAAAGGTGTGAAAAGTAAAACTTTCAGAATAGATTAAAAATGCGCACTTTTCCTGCAGAAGTTGGAGTGAAACTTTGCGCCACCCACAAGCATTTAAACCCCAAAGAGCCCTGAATGATTTCTGCCTGAATTCCTATTGAAATTCAAATCAGTCTGGCGTTTCCTACAATGGAGCTGCGCAGTGATTTAGGGCTCCGAGCACCGAGGGAGGGGGGTCAAAGAAAACTGCGGTCACGGGGTAATAGGCACCATAAATGCAAAATGAAGCAAAGTAATAAATAACCAGGACGTAGTTAGTTGTTAGTTAGTTGTTAATGGGCTCTAAGTGATGACGCGAGGTGTTGCGCTAAAATAAACAAAGTTTAGGTGGAAAAAGGCGCAGAAACTTTACGCACGAGCGGATTTTTTAATTCATGTTTATTTAGATAAAACTTAAAGAAGAAAACCTTCCAGGAAACTCAGCTTATTAATTCTAAGCAGTTTATACTTGGAAAACAACACATAAACTTTTTTGTTTTTATTAGTAAATAAGAAGCCAAACCCAAAACCGACGTTTTCTGAAAAGCGCCGAAAACTTTATTTAGTTTGGTTGAAATGTTTTTTTCTTTTTTTCTTTTTTTTTAGGACTCACCAGGGAGGAGGAAAATCCTGCAGATCTGTTTTGGCATGCACAGATAAGCGAGGAGGACATGAGATGAATCCAGAAAGAGTGGAATGTCTCCAACTCTACAATGCAGCAAAAACAAAATCACAGGCGCAGCTTCTCCCCTTAGTTTATTTACTCCAACAGAAACCCGGCATCGACTCAGATCTCAGGATAAATCCCAAACCCGACGGGGCCGAGCTGGGGTCCAGTCTCTGCCATGCAAAAAAAGAAAATCCGAGTCCGCAGCGATTATCCCTGGAAAACAGCGCAAAGAACCATTTCCTCTCCTTCTCCTCCCAACTTTCCAAGTTTCTTCAGGGCGCAAAACGTGAAGCAGAGATCTCCCCGATCAGCGCCACTGGTCGGCTCTGGAGCCTCGGAGGAAGGCTGGAAGTGTTCACGAAGACAGCTGTCCGGAGCGGAATGTCCCAAAATCCATCAGCGCGCGTCCCTGAGCGGCGCGAGGCGAAGCGAAGCGCGTCTCTCTGCGTCTCCTCTCCTTCCGCCGACAGTCCGCACTCTTTTCTCCAACTCTTTGTCACC
>JARVJO010000001.1:21112214-21128526 GCA_031762555.1 Cynodonichthys magdalenae
GGTGTCACCCCCCCCCCCCCCCCCACACACACACACACACACACACACCCTCCAGTGTAATCTGAGCCGCAGAGTCGCAGCAGCGCCGCGCAGTGGCGCAAAAATAATATTTTTTTTACCCGTTTGTTCTTGACTGTCTGTTAGGAAAATATCTCACAAACCACTGGAAAGATATTGAGCTAAACGTTGATGTTGTAGTATTCATAGAAAATCTGATCGTGACGTCACTACATGATTTGCCCAACAACAGCTCCATCATTTCCCAACATTATGATCTCAAAAAAAAAAAAAAGTTTTCAATTTTTTTCCAAAATCTCCTCACTGTCTCAGATAACTTTCTGTTTGCCAAAGAATATCCGCACATTTTAATCGAGCTGCATTGATGGAGTTTTTATTTGTTAATTTCTAAAATCTCCTGAGAAAGAAACACAAAAATGTTCTCATATCAGTGAAAGCAGTTGATCTAATACAATTCTGTTCTAGTGAAAATAATATTTTTCATCAGGATTTTTGTTTTTTATATTTCAAATTTCAAATTCATCTCATATAGTTATATATTTGACTAGAGAAGAGACACCTTCCTGTATGGTGGCATGACTATTGCGCAACCAGCAGTTTGTAGCAGGAGGTTAAATCTATTCCTAAACCAGCTATTGATCTGATTAATGATAGGCCGGCACCGCTAACTGAGAGGCCGGCGCTGGCAAATGAGAAGGAGGCTATTTATTTGAGTTAGAATCAGAGAGGCTAGCGACTAGCATGTCTAGGCTGCTCACCTTATTAGACACAAACTTTTTTAAATAAAGAAAACTTTCTCTATAAACTAAACTTTCCCAAAAAGGCCCCAACTTGATAGTTTAGGCTTTTCTCATAATTTGGCTAATGAGAAAATAAAACACAGCCGTCGACCAGTAGACATGAGCAAACGCAGCTGCTAATTCAGGTGGTAACTAAAGCTGTCTGCTTCACAGTAATATGTTTCATGTTTAATATTTATGCTTGGCATCATGTTGAACAGTAAATTCTGTCACCTGTCAGTGCATGTTGCTCATAGGTTTTATGTCAACCATTTGAGAAAGGTTTCTAGTCCTTAGCCTCTACATTGCTAACGCCAGCTTATCCATGCTAGTCGCTAGCCTCTCCAATGCTAATGCCAGCTTATCCATGCTAGTCACTAGCCTCTCTGATGCTAACGCCAGCTTATCCATGCTAGTCGCTAGTCTCTCCGATGCTAACGCCAGCTTATCCATGCTAGTCGCTAGCCTCTCCGATGCTAATGCCAGCTTATCCATGCTAGTTGCTAGTCTCTCTGATGCTAACGCCAGCTTATCCATGCTAGTCGCTAGCCTATCCTATGCTATGCGAGCTTATCTATGTTAGTCGCTAGACTTTTCTATGCTAATGCCAGCTTATCCATGCTAGTTGCTAGTCTCTCTAATGCTAATACAAATGAATAGTCTCCTCCTTATTTGCCAGCGCCGGCTTCTCAGTTACCGGGGCCAGCTGCTCAGTTAGCGGTGTCGACCTATCATTAATCAGATCAGTAGCTGGAACAGATATAGCCTCCTGCTACAAGTATGTAGCAACCACTGGATATGCAATAGTCTTAATTTTGGCCCTCATACTGCACCATAATCCTGAATGATGCGTCTGCAGCTTCCTGAGAAGAAAACCTCAGGGAGCCCTCCCCTGCATATTGTCCCCCATCGCCTCAAGCTGTCTCCTGCATTGGTTCAGGCGTTCAACCGGTCTGAAAGATACACAACAGAGGGTGGAAGACTCTAATCTGCACAGACTTTTTTCTATTTTTCTCAGCCTTTCAATGCTGAAGCGCCATTTTGTTTTAAACAAGAGCAGGAAAATGCTTTCATTCAAGCAGAAAAGAGCTGTTAAGTTTTTTTTTCCTGAGGGGAAGATTTGAGCAGTGAAAGGAGAGTCTCATCTCTGCCTCCACCAGTGAAGCCATCAGATAAGAGCAGAGCTGACACTTGGGCTCTTAATAAAGACAGAACCACATGCGAGGAAGCAAAGTTTGAGTCATTTTTCAAGAGTGGCACAAAATCCCCCCCGCAGTTTCTGCCTCTCTGTGCCTCTTCCCTCCCACTGCATGCGTCTATTTACAATCACCCCATTTTCGTTTCCAGTGCCATGTGAAAGGAAGCTCATCTAGCAGAGTGTCAGAGGCCTTTTGACTGAAGACTGGATGGACTCGCTGGCCTTGTTCTGGAGGATCCTTCAAGCTGTCACCGTCCCCCTTCAGCTTTTGCATCCCCTGTGTTTGGAGAGAGGAAACAGCAATGAAAGGAAAGGAAAGTGGCTCACAGTGAGCGTCTTCAGATGAACGTATGGATTTCTTGTCGTTGTTGACAGAACTCACTAATTGGAATGCTTGTCCAGCAGCGAGTTAATGAGAGTTACAGCTCAGCCACTCACCGCTCATTAGGCCCGCCTCCTGCTGAGATGCAAATTTTTAAAAACTAAACAACTCTTTTAAAATAAAAGGCTAGCGTTGCTGGAATGCATATCTGCACATCTTTTGTATAAAATAATGTTCTGTAATCTTAAGCCTCTTCTTCAGGGTCTCCTCCATCTCACTTTGTGTTGGGTTTGTACAGTAAGCTGTGGCGGCCATCTTTAATTGAACTGACTCCAAGTTGTAATCAGTTGTATATCCCTTACTTACTTTTATTAAAATCCAGTGCAAGAGCTATTTTGCTAAAAAACAAAGATATGTGTCACCAGGTGTAAAATAAAAACACATTTTCATTATTTAGCTCACTTTCTGAATGTTAAAAAAATTCTATTAACATTTTCTTGGTTTTTAGCTAACTGTTATATTTTTCTAATAATTTTCTAAATGTGTAAATTACAGTTACATTTAAATATATAAAAGTATAATGCAACCTTTGCTGTTTAACGCTGCTAACATTGCTAATGTTGCTAACTCTGCTCACGCTTTCCTAAAAGACATCAAACTTGCAGTTGCACTTCAAAATGCCAGACCACAGGTACCATCCATGTTGTTTTCAATAAACACATTTTGAAAAAAACATCTTCAGCAGTGATAGTAGCATTAGCAGCGTTAGCTATAACATTGGCCGTGTTAGCAGCGTTGGTAGCAATAGTAATGTTAGCAGTGTTAGCAGCATTAGCGTTAGCTGTGTTAGCACCATAAATAGCATTAGTAACATTAGCAGTGTTAGTAGCATTAGCAGCGTTAGCAATAGTAACATTATCAGTGTTAAAAGCGTTGATGCTAGCAGTATTAACAGTGTTATTAGCAATAGTAATGTTAGCCATGTTAGTAACTTTAGCAGCGTTAGCAGCATTAGCGTTAGCAGTGTTAGCAGCGTTACTAACTTTAGCAGTGTATTAGCATAATTCTTCAAAGTAAGCATTCTGCAACATTTAAGATTAAATTTACACATTTAACATTTACCTGTAACATTTAATATTTAAATTTAACAATTAGTAAAAATTTGTACAATGTAAGAACATTGAGCTAAATAATGAAAATGTGTTAGTGACATTTATTAACAGTTTATTTTACACTTAAAGACAGAAAAACAACACCCTGTCCTGCCTTTAGCCTTTTAGCAGCGGGGTGTATTAACGCCTGTACAGAAGTTAATCCACCATCATACAGGTTTTATTGCAGTGGTATTCCAGAACATCACACACTCTCTCTGCTATAAAACCACTAACTACAGTACAGAGCACACTTGTTCTCCTTTAGGGAATCTTTTTTTTTCTTTTCTTTGCTTTCATACGAGAGCTGCAGCTAATGGTGAAATGTTTTTATAACTTCAGTTTGTCAAACGAGTCGTCTTATTTTTTTTCCTCTGACGCTGCATAATTATAACATCAAAGGAGTGTGAGTCACAGCCTGAGCAAAATGTGAAGCAAATGCAAAGCTGTATGTTTGGGGGGGCAGGAGTCTGCTCCAGACTCTAATTTAAACCATGTATTTGATGTAACACGATCTGGAGAGAGAAAAAGAGTTAAAAGGAAAGTTTTGGTGCTCAGTTGGAGAAATCAGAAGCAGTTTTCTCAGAATAACTCTTCTCCTCATGAGGGTCTTTGTGACCGGGTTGGACTGTCACTCTGCCGGCCGTAAGTCATTTAGGCCCCTCAGCTTTTAGCTCAGGAGGAAGTCACAGTCCTCCCTGATACTCAGTAATAACCTCGTCTGGACGCCGCTGTCCTCTCCTCCCTCTCAGCAGGTAACAGAGGACCGCAGAGGAGGGTCGATCCAGATTCCTCTCATTTCCACCTCGGTGCTCCGGAGTGTTTCACATAGCCGGGATTTCTGCAGACCGTGCCTGGAGTGAAGCTCAGCTGCGAGAGAAACACAAGAAGGTTAAAGGCCTAACGTTCCAAGAAGAGATGCATGTCGCTCGTCACGTTTCAAACTCAGATCCTTCTAATTTCGGGTCTCAGTTTCAGAGATTAAATCCAGGGACGTTTCCAGTTTAGAGATAGAACTATCAAGATTAATTAAATAAAAATTTGGGAAACAGTGACTTTGTTAGTAGCTAGCAGTCAAGTTTTAAGATGATAACGGTTTATCTATGCACACTTTTAAGGGGGGGGGGGAGGTATTATGCAAAGTCAACTTTTTTCAGCATTATATGATGTTATAATGTCATTCCCTCATCAAAAACATACATGAGTGTTGCTTTGACTCATTCATGCATGTTTGATAAATCCTTTAACCTCCTGTGGAACTGCCTAAACACCTGTTGGTACAAAACTCCGCCTATTTAAACAAAGCTAGCATCTCCTATGCTAATACCTGCTTATCCATGCTAGTTGCTAGCATCTCCAATGCTAACGCCAGCTTATTCATGCTAGTCGCCAGCCTCTCCGATGCTAACACCACCTTATCTATGCTAGTTGCTAGCATTTCTGATGCTAACACAAATAATTAGTCTCCTCATTTGCCACTTTGCCTTTCAGTTACCGGGTCCAGCTGCTCAGTTAGCGGTGCCGGCCTATGATTAATCAGATCAATATCTGGTTTAGGAATAGATTTTGCCTCTTGCTACAAGGATGTAACAACCGCTGGTTGTGCAATAGTCTTAATTTTGGCCCTCATACTGCACCATAATGAAGCAGGTGTTGCTTTCTTTCAGTGAAAGTTTTTTGCCACAGATGAGGTTGGCACTAAAGTGGGATGAAGAATAACAAAAAAAAAAAAAAACACTGAGGGTTTCTTTAAGCTGCACTCCCCGCTCAGACATAGCTTTCATTGTGTTTATAGATTGAGGGAGGCCAGGGGGAATAAATCACAGGGTCATTGAATGGGCTGTCTGACCTTTGGCCCCCTGGCTGAGAAAAAACCCTGCACTATGTCCTGATGTCATCAGCAAGTCATTACCGCCAAGGTTCTCAACACCTCCACCATCCTGCTCCAAACACACTCTGCTGACACGCTGTTTGACCCCCCCCCCTCCTGTGGCACTTAAATCACCAGTCAGGGTGGCAGTTATAGACTTGACCTTGGCTCGGTGCTGTTCGCAGATCCAAACGGGTTTCTTGTTTCTGTTTGTGTGTTTTTGTTTCAATGCTGCACGCTGAACGTCAGGTATCACTGGCTGGGATCTGTGAGCTTCAGTAAGCAGCAGCTCATCCAGAAGAGGTCAGGACACGCGTCAGCGCTCCTCCGTGGAGCAGTGTGTTTGCTCTTGTGTGGGTGACGGAGTTTGTTGGAACCAGACCTAGGAGCTCCTGTTTTCTTAAGGGACGACAAGGTGGGCCGAGGTTAACCAGCTTGACCGCGAATGCCAACGTGGGCCCTAATTTGAGCTGAGAAGTCTCTCGAGGAAGAGAGGACCCTGACCTTTAACCCCGTCCGACCGTCTCTGCTCTACATCCAGACGAACAAGACCAGAGACAAACAACCAGACAACAGTCCATGTGGACACACCACAGCTCTATACAGAGGTTTTCCCTCTGTTTACATATTTTCCTGCTTGGTGACAGAGTAAAGGAGCGGGAATGAGTGAGGCTTCAGGTTGCAGCATGCCCACCTCCGGAGCGCAGACGGACACATTTAGAGTTTTGTCCACCGCATCGTTCTGCTCCTGCAAGTTCTAATCACGCTGTTGGGCAACGGCGTCTTCTCTAAAAGTTTCACGTTCATCCGTTCTTTAACCCACAGAAACAAACGAAGCAGATTAAAATCTCTGAACACACCTAAATCCAAAAAAAAGAGCTTTTGACTAATCTGTTTACATTAAAGATTATTTCCACACCCACGTCGGAGCCTCGCAGGAAAACCCTTTACAATTACTGCTTCATGTAAACACTTGTGTGCCCAGACATGTGGCGGCTATAATGTAAGCTTCATAGTGTGCACTCCATCAGGGGGGAAGAACGGGACGGCATTTATTTAAAAAAAAATGTTGCACATAAAATATTATCTCTGTCTGTTTGAACCACTTAGTGAAACTTTCTCAAACTAAACATTAGATGTACCCGATTCCCCTCTGAGTCAATCTGATTCAAGATGGCCGCCACAAACAACTAACTTTAAAACAAAAAAGGCAATAAATCAGTCAATTTTACAGTTATTGAGACAAAACATGGTGTGGTAGTAATTGACAGTCATATGGGGGCCACGTGAAATATAAAATGCTTAAAAATGTCACTAAAACGTTTTATTATTTAGCTTACTGCTCTTATATTTGACAATTTTTTTATTAAATGTGTAAATCTAAAAGTAAAAGTTGAATCTTAAATGTTGCAGCTAAATAATAATGTTTACATTTATGTAATTTGGAATGGATATAAGCCTTGGCTGTTGGTGTGGAGCTCTTGTGATGCTGGTAATGCTGATAACTCTGCTAACGCTGCTAATGTTGCTAACTCTGCTAATGCTGCTAACACCGCTCACTCTGACACTTCCCTATAAGACATTTAACTTGTAGCTGTGGTTGGTGTCCGAGCTGCACTTTAAATTGTCGGACCACAGGTATCACTCATATTGTTTTCAGATTTTGAATTTAAATTTTAAATCTCCAGCAGTGTTAGCATTAGCAACGTTAGCAACAAAAGTCGCGCACCAACAGCGAAGGCTGTGTTCAATTTCGAAATACTTAAATGTAAACTTTAACCTAACCACAACATTTAACATTTTAATTTAACATTTTGTTAAATTTTGTAAAAATGTAAGAACAGTGAGCTAAAAACAATAAAATGTTAGTTGACATTTTTTAACTGGGGTTTTACTCAGATAGTGAGCTAAATGTAAATTTGTTAGTGACATTTTCTAACATTTTACTTTACACTTGGCGCTCCTCAATGCATTTAATGCTCCTTTGGAAACCCCTGGTATATAACATAATTTATTTAGTTTGTCTAAAACAGCTGCCATGACAAAATTATCAAGTTCAAAAATCTGAAACAAAAGATGGACAAGTTTCTTCAGGAAACTTAAAGCCTTTAATTAAACAAAATGTTAAAAATATGTTTTTAAAAAAGCATAAATGGTTACAAACAGGATTTAAAATAGCATGTATGTTTTGATCTGCACTTATATTTATTTATTAATTGTTTAATAATCCACTGTGTGCAGCACACAGACTGTGGTTCCAGTGTTTACACAGATAAACCCGTAAATCTATGAATAGATTCTGGCAATGATGTAAACCTGCTTTGACTCGTCAGTCTGAGACGCCATAAATAATCAATCATCCCGCGGAGTGTTTGCTGTAATTAAACACTGAGCTGCTGTGGAGTGGCTGTGTGGGAAAACCTCAGCTTGTAATTACTAGAGGAGCGAAAGTGGAGAGGACACACCTTTCAAAAACCTGAGCACTGAGAACTCTGGATGTTCACACTGAGACGCTCCTCCCCTGCCTCTGCCCAGCCTGGGCTGAACTCACGGCGATGACAAACAAATCACACTCCTGCTCTTTACCCTGAATCCCTCGCAAAACAGAAGCGAGGTCAGGTGGTGCAGGTTAGAGAGGCGACACCATTATCGCTCATGTATGCTAACAAAAACAACTGTTGTCAGATTATCCTCCACATTCGGAGGCCCTGCTGAGGAATAATCACAGTTTAGGCCACGATGAGGCTGGAATATTAAGGAATGGCCGGCTGGTGACCTCTGACCTGAAAGAAAAGTGGAAAAAAAATCAGATTGAAGTCAGTGGGGCAATTTAAGTTTTTATCTCACAAAAACAACATTTCAAGCAACACCCATATTTAATTTCATAGAGAGCAATAAACCAGGATGTGAAGCGGGACCAACTTTCCAGTGGGTGGGACCTAAAGCCCCACCTCTTTTGTGCACAGTAAGATGACCGCTATAACCACTGCGCCTCCGTGCTACGAGTGAAGATTCAATTCAGTTCAGTTTCTCTATTTTTCGCCAATTCATGACAAAATTCATCTCATTTCTCTACACATTCACATATTAAAAAAAATGTTAAGTAATGAAAGATTGTCGTTTTTTTCTACTCTTGCCTCCGTGCTGCTCAGGAAGGGAGGAAGTGAAAATTTAATGTAATCTGGTTTCCTTGGTTAGAAAACTTTCACTAATTTATAAAGTGTGTGAATGTTTTTGTCCAGAAAAACATGGAGGTGCAGTGGTTACAGCGGTCACCTCACTGTGCACAAAGGAGGTGGGGCTTTAAGTCCCGCCCACTGGGGAGCTGGTCCAGCTTCTAAAAAACTTTCCCATGTGGAAAAAAGAATATGTGAACATTTGATTTAAATTTTTAAATGACCCCACCTTGATTCCCCCCCACTACCATTACCACCCTGTTTCCTTCAGGTCAGAGGTCACCAGTCGACCCTTCTTTAACACTTCAGCTCCTCTGACAGTAATCAGCCTCATCGTGACACCAGAACCAGAACCAGGCGACCATCTGTAAGAGTGGGCAGAGGGACCAACTGGAAGAACGACAGAAAAGTACAGAACCAGAAACAAAAGAGAGGAGGACAAAGAAACAGGAACCCGACCCGAGGTTCAGCCAGAGTGAAGACATAAATCAAAGATGGTGTGAAAATGCAGCACCTCTTTGCTCCTCGGCCAATCAGCTTTTATCTTTCTTTTTTTTCTCAGAAAGCAGTCGCTTCTAAGGATTGATGAGCTAATAGTGTGGGTCGCTGCTGTTTATCCAGCAGTACTTAAAACAGCAAAGTCAGTCTGGGTGTAAACATTAACTCAGGCTGCAGAGAGCTGCACGCTGGGAAAACACTTTCAGGGAAAAAACAAGGAATTTGCTCTCTCACGGCCCAAACTCCACCAACTCAGGAGAGCAAACAGGGAAAGAAGTTATTAACTTTTAGATCAGTTCGACAGGAAGTTCCTGCACAACACGAGGAACTGAGGCAAACATTTACTAGATGAGACATGAGGTTTTGGCCTATGCTCAAAATAAAAAACATTGGCTCAACTTGAAACAAAAATCTGAGGTAACAATTTGCTTTAAGTAGTTCCAACTCAGCAACTATTGAGTAAATATTGTGGGTATTTTAGTTTGGCTGCAGTCGACTGAACTGGTCCCAGCAGAATGAAAAGAGACAAATCTTTACGTTTCTTTGGGTTCTGCAGGGATGAAGTACATTTTATTCACTATCTGCAGGAACTACGTATACAGACTGTGTGCTGTTTTAGCTGTTTTAGGTTTTGTAAGGATTTTCAAAATGTTTGTTTTTCATATAAAATAAATTGAGATCTCAATTTTTGAAAAACATTTATCTTTTTTTTTTGACCTGCTTTAACTGTTTAGTTTTTGTATTTATAATTTTAACTGAATTACCGGTTTGTATTTTAGCTTTTAGCTACCCTTTAGCTACTTTCTGTGAGGTAACTGTATATTTTAGCTTTCAGCTAGCCTTTTGCCACTTTTAACTTTGAGTTAGCCATTTATATGTGTTAGCTTGTGGCTAGCCTTTTGCTACATTTAACTTTGAGTTAGCTATTCGTATGTGTTAGCTCTTGACTAGCTTTTTGCTATTTTTAACATTGAGACAGCCTTATGTATGTGTTAGCTTTTGGCTTGCCTTTTGCTACTTTTAACTGTGAGTTAGCAGTTTGTATATGTTAGCTTTTACCTACCTTTTTGACACTTTTGCTAACTTTCTGATACATTTCATTTAGATCCAGCCTTTTTATACATTTAGCTTCTAGTTAGCCTTTTCATTCTTTTCATTAACTTTTTGCTACTTTTTGCTAGCATTTTGGAATTTGAAGGTAGAAATATAACAAATATTTGCTCTGCTGATTTTATTCGGCTGATATTGGTCAAAACCCTGCACTAATGTTTTAGTTTCTGCAGCAAAGTCATTCAGCTCTCAGCTGAAGTTATTTCTCCAGCTGCTGTCAGAACATGTCTGTGTTGCTGCACAAACTGAACAGATGAGTTTGTTTCATTCCTGCTGCCTCCTGCTAGAAGACGGACAGCGACTGAGAGACTGGCCACCATCTGGGGCGTGGATGGGTGGGTGGGGGGTGTAGGCCATGTGTCCCCAGTGAGGGGGGGCTCATGGTGGGACCCAGAGCGCCACCTCAAACATCCACATGCACAAAACAGACCCATCGGCGCCATGTTGATGCTGAGATTAGGTTTTATAACAAGTTAAATCTTGATGTTTTTAAAGTTTCAGATCTTCCTGTAATCTGCAGTTCCTTTAATTGGGCCCCATCTGTCTTCAGGACCCGGGCTCCGCGGGCCGAGCGGCGCTGGTGTCTGAACGGGCCGAGCCGGAGAGGTTCTGCGTGCTCACGGCCTCCGTGGCTAATCTGCTAATGTATTCCAGAGGTCAGGAGGGGTTTCACACCAAATCAATGGAGGGATTTACGCAGCTTTGCCCAGGAATGCGCCCCACCCGCCCTAAGCTGGGGAGAAAACATCTACCTCTGCTTTGACAGGCTGACCAAATTTCCACTGTGTTTAACCACAAAAAAGGAAGAGCTAACACGGTGCACGCAAGAATTTTCTTGACATCCCTTCATTTTAGATTTTCTCCTGTAAAGGTCTGAGTGGAAGAAAACTCCACTGAGAGACTCAAAATAAATGTTTTTAAGCACAAATAAGCATAAAAATGTGGTTCTGGGTAAGAGTTTTAAAGAATTTATATATTTTCTTTAGAGAAAAGACACATTTGAGGGTTTAGTTTGACAGGCAAAAGGAGCAATGTCCCGTTTATTTACCTGGAGGGGGCGGGACTTAAAACTGCCATCCTCATGCTCCATCTGAAAATGTAAAAACTCAACAAAAACAAGGTTAAAAAAAAGTACAAAAAGTTTGTAAATGATTATAAAAGTTCCATCTCAGACTGTTAAACTGAAGTCAGACCGTAACCTTTTTAAAACAAATTATTTTGCTTTTGTCAAAACAATAATTTTAATTATAGGTTGGTAGGAAAAGTGTCTCAGACACTCTGATATGAACAGGGGCGGAGCTAGACTTTTCTGCAAGGGGTGGGCACAGGGGTGGTCAAGGTGCATTTCAGGAGGCAGATATAAAAAAGATCACTGTGGTTTTGAAAATCCAAGATGGCCACCACAGCTAACTTTAAAATGCTATAATTCAATCATTTAAGACTTATTGAGATGAAATTTGTTGTGAAGTAGCTAAAAACGGTCACATCCTGATTGCTGATGCAAATCCCAAAATAAGCTAACCACTATGCTAATGCTAATTTTACAAAGGGCTATAATTAGCTATTTCTAAACAGCTGAAACATTATATAGTATGGTAGTATCAGAAAGCAATCTTCAACAAAACCTAAATGCAAAAACAAAACTCAAGATCTCCATCCACTTGTCAATTATTTGGGGGTGGCACCTGGGGTGGCCAACCAGGTGGCACCCTGGCCACCCCTCCGGCTCCGCCCCTGGATATGAGCTCAGGAAAAATATTTTATTCTCTTTATATGCTGTTTTTACCCAAACATGTGTCAGAGGGGTCTGGTGTGAGGAGGAATGCAGCAACACATCCCTCCTCTTCATACGGACTCTGGCTGTTGGAACCAGACCGACAAGGACCCCCAAACCCAGACATCAGGACAGAGACCCAGGCTGGGATTAAACCACAAACATCCCTGGATTAAACCTGCTTTTAGTGGCATCAACATGGAAGATTTACAGGAAACATTTTAGAGAATAAACATAAAAGCAAATCTTTAGTTTTGCTAGAAGGTTGTGCAAGTGGAAAAATAGGAGCGAGAAAAACGAGTGTAAAAAAACCCAGACTTTAAAAAAAAGAAGTTGAACTTTACGAGACTGAACTGGCAGTTTTTATGTCTTCATTGTTTTTTCTAAAACCACTAACATTTGTCAAAACTTAGCAAAATCACAGAAATGTCTCAGGTTTTACATCAAACTTAAATCATTTTGTCTTCTTTCACCCACGAATCATGGGTATGTGGTAACCGCGGTAACCAGCTTTAATATTTTTAACCATTTTCTCAGCTTAGATTACAACAAACCTTCTTTAAAGACCAAATAATAATTGTGTGTCTTTAACAATTTCAGCTGCAAACAAATCCTCGTTTCTAACGCTGCAGTTTCCTCTTGCTTGAAGCCAACTTTTCCCGCCCTCCTCCCATCATCGGTCCGGTCTGACGGCATGAGCTCGTCTCTGCTGCAGCGCTACATGATCGGTTTACTAATGCTGGCTTTCCATTCTGGGTCCAAGAAGAAAAGACAAAAAATAACATTTATTAAAGGGTTGAGCTCAGAGTCTGACAGATAATTTAATTGTTTCTCCGGAGATTATTTGAATATTGATCTGTTTGTTAAACATGTGTTTGCTGCTGGACGAAGATGCAGCGCTCGTCTCTTTTTACATTTTTAGATTAAAAAGAGAGAAGTGAGCTTCATCTTTCTGTCTGAACAAAACCAAGTTCAGCAGCAGCAGACCCCCCCCCCCCCCACACACACACACACACACACACACCACCACTCTGCTTATTGTCTCCAGCCCCACCCTCACAAAGACATGATCTCTCCATTCAGCTGCCAGCTCGTTTCCTGCACCGATGGAGGGAGTCCACAAAAGACCCCCCGCGTTAGTCCGTGAAAAGCCCGGATGGCCTCTGACACCCGTTCCCAAAGACCCCCAGTCTGTCACTCAGCTTCTGACTGACGAGCACCCACTGTCCAAATTACACCCCCAGCTTCTGTCTCTAAATATAATCACACATCATTTGGTCACTATTACTGAGAGTTCACCCAGAATCCTCGCTGCTCATCAGCGGACTGATGCTGAGGGCGGGGGAGGCGGGGAGGGTCTCTGTTCATTATCTTCCTCCATCCTCTTAAGAAAACAAGAACGGATCGTTTGAAATCTGGACATGCTGTACGAAGGTTCCACATGAGCGTAATTAACTTCAACGTTTCATGTTTAACTTCAACTAAACAATCGTCCATAGCTACGACTAACAAACAATAACTGAGCTCTACCTGGTATTTCCTGCATGGAAACAGCGTTTTGACACGTCTTCTTATAAACACTCAAAAGTACTACGTGTTTGACTGATTAAATGTGAAATAAATAAAACAGAAATACTATAAAAAGTAAAAGAGTTTTATTCACTGTTTAAGATGTGGTGAGTCTTGAATTCTGAACTCTCCCACTTTCCCACAGGGAATTCCCATGTACAATCGCCATGCATTATGGGAGATGTAGTTTATGGTTAATGCTGACTTTAAAGCAGCTTATTTTAAGACATCAATACAGGGCGGTTCAGCTAAACTGGCCACAGTTACTTTAACAGTTAAGTATACTTATCCATCACCTTTTAAAGGTGTTTATTTTGTTAAATTGAATAATGAATTTAAAGTTTATCATTGATATAAAAGTAACTTTATTTTTAATTAAGCAAAAATCATGCACAAAAGCACAAAAATATGTATAATATGTTGCCTTTGGGCCCAGGCTGCCCTTGCAAAACAGATCTCAATGGGATTTGCTGGTTAAATAACCGTAAAATTAATTAAAAAAAAGTTTTTCTGGTGGGCCGGACGAAAGTCACCCAATCTGCTGCAGGCCTTAAATTTAACACATATTTTAAAGTGATATTAAAGTATTTTTTCAAATAGAAAAAGTCAAAGAAAATGCCTTTTTATTTAAGACACTGGACATAAAACACACAATTGTACCCATTTTGTCACATAATTGGCATTTTTTAACCTTGCTCAGCTAAAGTGAAACAGGAAGTGACATCAAAGGGAACTATTAAAAAATGATTCTAACTTTGACTCTTCATCTCATCTTCATCTCTCTGATAGAGACTCAAAATAATCTAAAGAAACATCAGATTCTTCTCTAGTCTGTGTTGTTAGCCGTTGTTGCAATGCTCTAGACATTCCCCTTTGACATCACTTCCTGTTTCTTCACATGTGAATATCTCAACAACCGTTCATCTCAGCAGCATGAAATGTTTTATGTTATTTTGTTGTAGTTTTTGCAATGTTATCAATGTCCAAAAATATATTCATATTTCTTAGTTAATTTCATGTCACAGGCACTTTAAAGTGTGTGAAAACAACACTCGTCTGAAGAAACATCCTCTCTGTTGTCAGTAAGCTTTTTGAACGGCCTCAGATTGTTGAAAGAGAATTTATTTCTGTCCTGACAGACGGCCAAAACATAAATGAAGAGGAAATCTGTCACTGAGCTCTGACAGTTCTGCATGATTCAGAAAACTTGAAAGTGGAATTACACCGTGGTCGTATAAAAACTGTTGAAGTCACGTAAAGTTCTGTGAACCGTTTAAACTTTGAGTCATGTGAAGTAAAGAGGTCTGGCTTTTCTCACTCGTTTTATTAAAATCAGAGAAAGCCTCCAAAGATCAGAACATATTTCCTGACTGAGCCTCACGTTTTTACATCAAACCTTCTAAAGTGAATCAAAAGAGAATAATGGTGTTAATAGTTGGATTTAAAACAAATCTTTCAAATCTTCAACCTAATTTTAGTTTCTACTCATCTTCCACCAACCATACATCTAAAGTTCTTCTCTTTCCTCCCTTCTTTCTGCACAGAGGTTAGATTTTCTCTGGTTTTCAGCCTGT
This sequence comes from Cynodonichthys magdalenae, assembly GCA_031762555.1. NCBI lineage: Eukaryota > Metazoa > Chordata > Actinopteri > Cyprinodontiformes > Rivulidae > Cynodonichthys > Cynodonichthys magdalenae. The sequence continues at coordinate 21,127,254 of JARVJO010000001.1, forward strand.
GTGGCTCCGACCATCATTTCCTCCCTTCTGTTTACCGAACAGGCCGCAGACCGACGTGGCTGCAGATTCAAGCTCCTCCTCCTCGCCACAAATGACTCAGTTTCATGAGAAATAATGTGAATATTTTGATCTGATTTCCTTCCCTGCTGTTTGAGATTTTGTTTTATTCTTCCTCCCATGGACTCTCTGACATTTGGGAACTTTAAAAACTAAAAAAAGTCAATTTACGTCGATAACACAGGTAAAACTCTCTTTATTAAAAGTCTAGCAGAAACATTTGTCGCTCGCCTCCTTTCATCTGAAAGTTTTATCAGAATCATGAGACGTCATGCTCAGAGTACGGGGCGAAGATAGAGGGGTGGCCAGGGTTGCGAGTTCCACCCCAGGGGCCAAACCCAAATGATTGACAAGTGGGAGACGATCTTGGATTTTGTTAGATTCTACTCTGATACAGCTGTACTGCATAAATATTCAGTGTGTTCAAACATGGTTGAATTTTAGCCCTTTGTAAAGTTAGCGTTAGCATTAAAGGTTAGCTTAATTTGGGATTAGCATCAGCAGTGGTGGGCAGCACTAATCTAAAAATTAGTTGCACTAACCTTAAAGCACTAACTCAAATATTTAGGTCCCTTAATTCTAAAGCACTAAAACACTAAAATAATTAGCAAAAGCTCATTCTAAAGCACTAAAATAACTCAGCTGACCCATGGAACATTCATTCATTTCATTTATTTATTTAAAAGGACAATGTACATTAATCAATATTCTGTGAATATAAATGCGCAGGAATTAGCACAACAGCTACATTTAATCTGTTGTCCTGAGCAGATAAAAAAGTAATAGTTCATAAAACAAGTGAACAAAACAGACAAATTCTTCAGAGTCAACATGAGACAATATTTACAGTGTGCAGAATATTAATATGTCACGTAGTGGATAAGTGATGCATATGAACAAAAAGTGTGAAAGCTTCACCCTCAGCTGTGAACAATAATGTTGATCAATAACATTTAAAGACCTCAGACCTCATCTCTGCTTTTTGCGGATGATGTGGTCCTACTGGCTTCATCAGATCCTGATCTCCAGCTCTCACTGGAGCGGTTCGCAGCCGAATGTGAAGCGGCTGGGATGAGGACCAAATCTGAGACCATGGTCTTGAGCCAGAAAAGGGTATAGGGTGCCTTCTTTGGGTAGGGGAGGATGTTCTGCCCCAAGTGGAGGAGTTTAAGTATCTCGGGGTCTTGTTCACGAATGAGGGAAGAATGGAGCGGGA
>JARVJO010000001.1:21128626-21146973 GCA_031762555.1 Cynodonichthys magdalenae
TCCACGTCGAGAGGAGCCAGTTGAGGTGGTTCATCTGGTTAGGATGCCTCCTGGACGCCTCTCTGGTGAGGTGTTCCTCACGTCCCCCTGGGAGAAGACCCAGAGGAAGACCCAGTTTTTTTGATCATTCTTAGATATGGTCACAAAATTTCGGCTGGATTAAAGCCATTTGGAATTAAATATAGCGGCCATCTTGAATTTTATATGTGAGTATGTGCGCCCCCTATCCACCCCTTGCAAAAATGTCTCCTCCGTCAGAGTACACGATGAAGACAACTCTCAGCTACTACCACATCGATATTTAGGTCAATATCTGTAAAATGGGCAAAGTTATTGTTATTTTGTGTTTTTAAATTGGCGGCCATCTTGAATTGGGTCAACTCCAAGAGTATTTTCTTTCTGAGAGAATTAAACAGAAAGCAGGATAGCTGTTCGGGGGAAAAGATGAGGGACAAAAAGAGGTGAGACCCGGGGTCAGATTGAGGACATGAAGACATCGAGGACGGGTTTTGTTTTTGCTGAACTCTGGATTCCTGAATAACGGCCGAGCTGCGACGGAGCTGAGCCCCATTTTCAACAAATGAAACACGAGGCCGAGCCAGTTTTTCTTTTTATTCCTCATCATTTCTGACACTAAATCAGTTTCATTTAAAAGCCGCAGTTTTCCTCCTGTTCTCTGATCTTCTATCCCTTCATTTTTCTGCACATTCAGCAGAGTCTCTTTGCCAAAGCTCAGTTTTGTGGCTTTCTAACCAGTGGAGGGGATATTTTCTGAGAAATCCCCTCTGCCAATAACTCTCATATTGCTGACCTTCTGAATCGTTGCCTGAATAAACTTCAGCCCAACTGTTTTTGTTTATCTTGAACAGAGAATCTTGAGTCAGTAGCAGCTAAATATTTCTGGCCTGATGTTGGGATGAACGCTGGAATGAGGGAAGATCTCCAATCGTGCTGCAGCAAAGTCGGCCATAAAACTGCACCGAGGACTGCAAAGCCCCCAGCTCTCACGCACATTCTGCAGACTCAGTAATGTGGAACCGTTTGTGTTGATCGGGTCTGGGTGCCGCCGGGCCCGGTCCAGTCCGGCGGAGGCTGGATGAGACGTCCCAGGCTGCATGCCTCGAGGGATTTCTGGGATCAGTGAATCCCTGCTTCCATCTCAATATGGCTCGGACTCCACAGGTTTTGGACGGGGTCTGAGTCGGAGACCTTATTTGGTGTGAGGGTCCGCATGGTGCACTATGAAGGAACCAAAAATCCTTTTTCTGTACAATCCAGTACTGGACTTTATAAAAGACACAAAAAACAACAGATATTTGTTCAGCATTTTACAGTTTATATATTTTATAAACATCTCATCAACCGCAGGACAGATTTAATGAAACTAACTTCTAATTCAAGATGGCCGCCACAGTCACAACATCAAAACAGCTAAAGGTAGAACATGATAAAAGTAATAAATCATAAAAAATGACACAACTATGCTGAAGTTTCCACTTTTCCCACACCGGTGCCAGAAATATTTGTTCCGTTAAACGTTTCTGCAAACATCAAGCAAAATGGAGCTCAGGTGGTCTGGTCTGGTCCCGGATGGGTTTTAGCTCTAGGTCCTTTTGAGGTTCTGAGCCGAGACACGGGCCACAAAACATCCCTGACAGTTTTAGAACGTGTGGCTAATGGGGAAGAGCTGCTCATGAACCGAAGATGTTCAAACCTGAGGAGGTTGAACAGCTGGGTGCTCCGTCTCAGATCATCCAAAAATAATCAAAACTTGATTTTTAAAAAGATCTTTAGGTTGTTTCTGTAGTCATAAATAAAAAAATTAAAAAACTATTCAACTGGACCTTTCCTGCAAATATGCTGTGTGATAGCTTATTGCTTATTACAGCTAAGAAGTAGCCGAAATGACAGAAAACAGTTGAAATAAGCAGAAAGCAACTGAAAGATGCATAAAAACTTTAATTAACTGAAAGAAGCACAAAAAGTAGCAAATAGCAGAAGAATAGCATAAAGAAGCACAATTATAGCTAAAATAGCACAAAAGGCTAAAATTAGCTAAAGAAAGCTAAAGGTAGAAAAAAGTTGAATGAAAAACAGCTAAAATGTAGCAGAAAAAGCTGAATTTATCTAAAATATGCAGAAGCAGCATGTTTGATGAACTAAGCAAAAGAGTCATAAAATGAAGCTTTTTCAAGCTAATCTCATATTTTGGGGGAAATTTAAAAGAAACATGTAAAAAGTAGCCAAAACTGCAGAAAACAGCCAAAATTAGAAGTTACATTAAATAAAAAGAAGCTAAGATAGCACAAGAAGTTAGAAAAGTAAAACAAGTGTAGTAAAGATTTATAAACATTTTAAAGGGTTTAAGCTGTTTAAATGTCTCCATTTGTTTTTAATGATAGCAAAACTGGCTGAAAAAGCAAAATAGCTAAAAGTGTATAAATAGCTAAAATACCATGAGATATTGCCGGAAAATTCACACAAGCAGAACGAGGAAGCTTAAAAACTGGAGAGTAATGGGGCTTCACTGTTTCAGCATCATTTATAATAAAAAGAAGCTTTTATTGGTGGAAAAGTTTTATTATTTTATTGTCAGCTTCGACGCGAGGACCAAACAGCTTGTGCAGAGGGAAAAGGTTTAAACGTATCTTTTAGAAAAATCTTCATGATGTTAGCACGTTACCATGACGATGCAAAGTAGCACTCCTCCCCACAAAACCACAACAGCAGAATTTAAACTTCGCAAATATTAGCTGTGATGGGGATCGATGGCCAAGACAAGGAGGGGGATGCATCTGGACGGGACCCGGGACCCTCACCTCTGCTGCTGTAAACTGAGGGAAAATATTTTTTCCTTCTGCAGAAGAGGATCAGAGATTCTTCTCCAGAGCTCAACAAGAAAGAAGCAGCAGGAAGAAGAAAGCAAACGAGTTGGTGACAGAGCACATATACATATATGTGTGTGTGTGTGCGCATGTCTCGCACTAAAAATAAGTATCATTGTGTGGACATTTTGCCCTTGTGAGGACTTTTCTTGCCCTTGTGAGGACATTTCTCAGGTCCTCACAAGGGCAAACCCCATTTGTGGGTCAGGGGTTAGGGTTAACCCTTAGGCATGAATTGAGTTTACGTTAGGGTTAGTATGAGGCATGTACCTGTGAGGTTAATTTTAGGGTATGTGGTCAGGGTTGGGCAGTAAAAAGTACATTATGTCAATGTAAGTCCTCACAAGGATACATAGACATGACTGTGTGTGTGTGTGTGTGTGTGTGTGTGTGTGTGTGTGTGTGTGTGTGTGTGTGTGTGCTCAAAGAAAACTTACAGAGACTCTGAGCTGCTGGAAGAAAGAGTCGAGACTGAAAACCTAAACGATGGAGTCAGGAGGGATTAAATATGAAGAAAACATTTATCTCCTTACAGATAATATTTGTGTTTCCATGACGACACAGAAGCTCTTTAAGAACAGGAGCTGAGCAGAGATTAAGCTTTTCTACTCAGACAAAGACCTGAAATGACAAATTACAACACGGCTCGTTGTTGGAGACAAAATGTTCTTCAAGTTTAATCTGTGGCTAAAATAAATCTGCCCTCCTTCAGTAAATGTACAGAAATATTAAAGAGATGTGGGAAACTGTTTCACAGATTATATCATCCTTTAAATGCTGATGTTAGTTTCAACAAACAACACAAGATCTGACCTGTGATGAAACTGTGATTTATTTTATAGATGTTGGAAATAAAATTAATTAAAAAGGAAAACTCAAATGTTATTTTTAGGAACGAAAAATAAAGTCTGTAAAAATGCAGTGAGAATCAGCTGAAACAAGCCGAACAGAAGCTAAATGTAGCAAAACAAACCGAAAAGATAAAAAAGCAAAACTGCAGCTAACCTCAAATAAACATAGCAATAGCTAAAAGTTAAACATTAACAAATGTAGCCTTAAAGGTACAAATGAGCAAAGCTATTGCTTTAAGCTAAAGACAACAAAACTGTAAGTAAATGCTAAAAATAGCAACATTTCAGATAAAAGCTAAAATAAGCAAAACTGTGGTTAAAAGCTAAAGATGAACAAAATGTATTTTAAGGTTTAAAGGAGAAAATCTGTTGCCTTAAGCTAAAGGTAGCAAAACATATACGTAAAAGCTAAATATAGCAACATCACAGCCAAAAGCTAAAATAAGTGAAGCATTAGTTAAAAGCCTAAAATTAGCTAAATTGTATGTAGAGACGGAAATTAGAAAAACTGTTGCCATAAGCTAAATGAAGCAAAACAATGTCTAAAAGCTAAAAAAGCAAAACAGTGTAAAAAAGCACAAATAAGCAAAATTGCAACTAAAAGCACAAATAAGCAAAAGACTTGTCTCAAGCTAAAAAACTGCAGCTAATAGTTCAAATAAGTAAAACAGTAGTTAAAAGATATAACTTTGCAAAACTGTTGCTTTAAGCTAAATGTAGCAAAAAAAAAAAAAATCAGAACCACCGCTACAAGCTAAATTAGCAGAACTATATTTTAAGGCTCAAAATAGCAAAGTATTTTGTAGCAAAACCATAGCTAAAAGCTGAAATTGTCAAAACTAAAGGCTAGAATTTGCCAAAATGGGACGAAATGCTAAACGTAGCACAAAAACAAGCAGGTCTGTAAAGTAGATTTCAGATATTTTTGAAGGAATTGAAACACAAATGAACAAAATAAACCATCTGGTCCTTCTGAGATTATTTTAGACAATAAACCAGTTTCAGCCACTGGAGCATCTGAAGACGTTGAACTCATCCAACAACCTGAAGCTCCTGTAGATTTTCATCTGGTCCAGCAGATCAGACTGAAGCTCCGCCTCTAAACTCATTTAATAACTATTAGATTTATGTCTGGGGGGCACAGTGTCTCCCATCATCTCCTGCATCCTGGTGGGGCTGTGACAGTGTGTTGAATCTGGGTGACAGCCCCGCGCCCCCCCCCCCCCCCTCCCCCCGCTGGCCTTTGGGAAATCCTCCAGTGAAAAGGCCGGCATATAGGGTGCGATACGCTTAATCCTGGACGGACCTGGACCACAAAGGATTCTGGCACTTCCTCTGGCCCGGGAGCTTCCGTTGGACCCGGGGGGTTTTGGGGGGGTGGGAAGCTGCATGGGTGTCATTACAAACATGTCTGTCTTTCAACTGGATGAATGTAGATGTTCATATAAACATTTTAGGGATAAATTAGGCAGAAACAACTGGAGAAGTTTTTAAAGATTTGCTTTAATCAAATTATTTTATTTGAATGAAACCAGCGCTTAATTCAAATATCTTGTTAGAAATTGTTTAATATTGGATGCCTGAAAACCTCATCTCACCCAGACCGATTCACCTCATTCATCATAACCCTTTTACCTGGTTACCCTTTTAGGTTTAAATGGTGTTAAAAACAGCTCCATTCATTTTCAATGAGAAAAAATGTCTGAAAAAGCAAAATATCTCAAAACGTATGAATTGCTAAAATTTTAAATGTCATAGCTGGAACGTCTCAATAGACTTGATAAACATCGACATTATTAGAAAAGTATGATGAGTGACCTAAAGACACAATCTGAGGGATTTCAGCTTCACTACGGAACATTAAACTGAGCCTAGCTTCTTGTTTTCACCTAAAAAGGTCCAGCAGAGGACTGGTTCCTGCCCTCATGGGCGTCCACCAGAATTTAAAGTGTTCCTGAAGGTGTCAGGAGTGTGTGTGTGTGTGTGGGGGGGGTAGGGGGTGGTGAAATCCAACATGGCGACCAGCCAGTGTTGGTGCTCCCGTCTCAGAGAATTAGCCCTTCGGTCTGCTTGAATTCCCCCAGGATCAGGTGCAAACAGGAGGGGTGGCTGGATGTGAGGCGGGTCAGGCCTCAGCAGAGTCATAATTGGAGGTCAGGCTGACACGGACCAGTCTGGACCCACTTCCTGCTGCAGGCGCCGACACAAACTTTACAGGATCCATTAGTGGTCCAGTTCTCACTCCAAGCTTCAGCTCTACTCGGGATCATTTTGATCCAACAAATCTGGATTATTCTGATCCCGACAGTTTGGTGGATTTTCAGAAACAAAATATGATTTAAACTAAATTAAAACATTTCTAATAAACATTTATCATATAGTAAATTTACATTTTATTTATTGATATTTTTAACCCAATTTTCAAACCATACAGGTGAAATGATAAACTATACTTTTTAAACAAGCCTGTTCTGCCTGATATTATCACTGATTTTAAATACTTTTAACGGAGTTTAAAAGTTGAGCTTTGGTTGTTGTTTTTGATTTTACTACTTTTATCTACAACGTGTTGATGTTTTGTAGCACTTTGAGATTTTTGTTAATGAAAAGTGTCAAACTATGGAGGACACAGGTAAGTGTTTTACTCCATGTCTTTGTTTTAAACTAAACTGAGGCAGCACAAGCATAGATCTGCACATGGATCCTGCTCCTTCCTGTCTGTTGACCAATAGGAGAGGAGCTGACCAGAGAAGCTCCGCCCACCTTATTTACATAATGAAGCAGAAATGCATGAGGTAAAATAAAAAAACAGGAGACAGAATAATGTAAAAACACATGAAAATAAAATTATAAAGAATTAAATGTAAACATTTATGAAACATAAATGTATAAGTAAAAGGAAAAATAAAAAATACATACTTAAATTACTAAAAACAGTAAAATGTAAATTACGTGCTAAAATATATAATTTATTTGAACTAAGCTGGAAAAATAAATATGAAGGTCAGTTAAATGATAAAACATGAGGTAAAGTTCTCCTTTTTAATTTAATTAGTGCATTTTAATTGTATTTATTTATTTATTGGGATATTTATATATTTCTGCTTTTATTTCTGATTATGTCAGTTTTGGTCCTCCATACCTTACAAATTAAATTCATTATTATTTTTATTATTATTTATTATTATTAATTACACTACAGATCTGTAAGGTGGAAATAAAATAATCCTCTCAATAGCTGTCAACAAAAAAAAATTCCAGATAATTTGATCCAGTTTTTGAAGAGCTGGACCCTGGAGATGATCCTACGATGTTCCTGCAGGGAGGCAGCAGCTGTAACCGCTGCACCACCGTGCTATTATATACACTCAAAGGATAAAACAGGGATATGAAACAAGATTTTTCTTCTAAATATCTTTTATTATTTTTGATCTCTTCCATTACACTCAAACCACCTGACATTCAACACAAAACAAATCAGTTGAAACTAAAACAGGAGTTCCCGCCTGGAGCTCGGAGTCTCACAGCGTCAGAACTTAAATCCAGCGAACGATGATCACGTCATTATTTCCCCGTGAGGCGCCACCTCAAGCACAAAGTGTGAAATAATTTGTGATGATTAGAAAATAAAGTGATATTCAGGCGGAAGGATGCTGATAAAAACCCAAACAGCAGAAAGTGATTTGCCACAGCATCGTGGAGAGGTCAGCGTGTCGAGTCAGGAGGAGACAGACGGACTAAACAGGACATTTCTACGAGTTGTTTTTGTTTTTTTAGGAGCGGTAAAGTAAGATCCTTTCGGCGCAGTCCTGACCGACCAGGCCGGCGTACTGCTGCACGGCCGCCTCGTCGCTGGGGCCTTTACGTTTGCGCCTGTAGACTGCGTACGGCATGGGGGTCCGCCTGTACAGCACCAGAGCTCTGCCCACGTCCTTCAGCGCCCGGGCATCTCCTGGATGAAAACAAAAACACATAAAAACAGAATAAACACCAGAAACAACTTCTTAGCTCATTTGAACAAACCTCGGAGTGACTTGGCAAAGATAAATCATTATTCCGAGAAGCTGTTAGGAGTAACTCCCCTGAGCCTGAAGGTTTGAGTCACTGCTGAGAGCCGGGCCAGGCCGGGCCAGGCTGTCGGCCCCGCACCCCCCGCTGGGTCTCCAGGCTCAGCGTCTCCTCAGGTCCAGTCAAACGCTGCCAGCTCCCGTCAGAACCAACGAGAACATTTCAAATCTTATAGGTTTTCCTCTGGAGAGTGAAACACGTTGACCTTTATTTGCTGCACTTAAAACCACCGCCTCCAGGAGAGGGAAGACCGAGCCAAGCTGCACGCAGCTGGCGCCGAGAGGAGACGCGGGGCACAGCGGGGCGCCCGGACCCCGGCCAAAAGGAGAGGGTCTCGTATTCCACTGTGAGTGGAAAACTCATGTTTCTTTCTTGTTACCTGGGGCTGTGAAAACGCTTCTTCTGGTCTGTCACTTTTTAAAACAATAAATAACTCAGATTTCACCGGCTGTAAAGAGACCTAAAACACATTTAGAACGTTTGCAACTTGTCTTCTTAAGTTCAGACCAAGAAATACGTCCCGTTAGAAAGTAAAACAAAAAAAGATAAACTCCTGGTCGGACATGAAAGAGTGAAACTCTGACAGGAGGAAGCCACAGCTGAAATGATCCGACATCAGAGGTTTAAGGTCTTCACTGCAAATAGGATTTTAATTAATTACTGAAGAATTTGAAATTCCTGCAAAAATGCAGTGAGTGAAAGACTTGAAAAAAACATTTAGCTGAAAAAAGATTTTAGCTAAAAACAGCTGAAATTAGCAAAAAGCAGCTAAAAGAAGCATAAAAAGTTAAAATTAGCAAAAGAATAACAGAAAATGTAAAAATTATAGCTTAAAAAGCAGAAAAAGCTAAAATCAGCTAAATAAAATCAGCAGGAAGCTGAAATTAGCACAAAGTAGTAAAAAAAGGCAGACCCAGAACAAAAAGAAAAAGTTCAGTAAAGATTTATGAAAATGTTAAAGGTTTTAAGGATGTTGAAGACAACTATTTATTTTCAGTGAGAAAAGATGGCAGAAACAGCTAAATATCTCAAACATTATAAAATGCTGAAGTAGCAGAATTCGCAGCCTGAAACGTTTTAATACATAAATTGTTAAAATAGCATTAAAATAGTGGTGCGAGTTACCGTACGGAAGAAAACAATCTAAATAATGAGAATGCTTTCTGAGTATTCCCACAAATATCAAATGGTAGATTTTAAAGACTTCATCTCAGTAGTTTCTCAAATATTTTAATATAAAATTCTGAAATTTAAACAGGCGCTCACTGTAAACTCTCCAGGTACGCTCCTCTCTCTGCTGGGCAGAGCCACACATCTCTGTGATGCTTTTTATATGGAGCACTACGGGTCATAATGTAAACGATGCAGAGCTAAAGATAAATGCATCAGGTGCAGCGTCACTTTATCATCGAAAGCCTTAATTTAATCTGAAAAACAAGCTAAAGAGAAGAGAACCAGCGGATCCACAGAAACATTTCCATACTTCAGCTGCAGTTTTAAAACCATGTTTTATTTATCAGCTGCATCTCCCTGCTGAGCAATGCCCTAACTACTTAAAAAAAACTGCTGAGTCATGGATTGGATCAGTTTAAATAAAGAAAATCAGCAGTATGTTAAGTTTCACTGTGTTATTATGCAATGTCTACGTGACCTGAATATTTGTGAAAATATTTAAATTTAACAACCTACATAGATTTAGTTGCCATGGTAACGTTTAATTCTGCAACTTGTTTGGTTTACAGAATCCAGCGGGCGACGGCCTGAAGCTTTGAGACGTTTCATGAACAGAGGGTCTGGATCTCTCTCCTGCTTAAGGAAATCCAAACATCCGCTCCTCACATAAACAACTTTCCTTCATGTCTTCACTGCAGCCTCTTCTGCCTCTGACAGGCTCCAGATCCTGTTCCCGTCAGGCCCGACCCGCCGGACGCTCCGTGGCACGCCGCTCTCCAGTCGCAGCGCCTTCGGGTTGGAGTTCAGGGGTCAGGGGGAAGAGGACTGGAAGAGGGTCGATCTGGGATGGAGAGGGTCAGGGCCGAGGCTCGCCACCCCCCGACACCTCGACACGCTTCTCTCTGTTCCGGTCCGTCTCAACGCCGGATGCTGGTCAGAGACAGGCCATCAGGCTGTGACCACTTCCTGTGACCCGATGTTGAGAATATAAAAGAGACACAGCTTCTGAGAAGACACAGGTCAGGATGGGCTTCATGTGAGAGTTGATGAAATAAGAAAATGTCAGAATTTGAACCCTGGAGTAAAGGAAGGAAAAAAAATATTTATTTTATTTGTAAGAAATATAATCTAATAATTTTTGATATTAAGATGATCCATCTTGCTTCTGTATGTTTTTCAGCATCTCATTCTGCAATTTTTGTGCAATTTCAAAAATTTATATATAAAAACTTTAAGCCCCTTCAGGAGATTCAGGCAATGACTTTTGTTATTTCAGAAATTTATACCTTTTGAGATCTTTAGCTTTTTCTACCATTTTTATTCTTGTTGAAAATGAATAGAGATATTTTCAACATCCTTCAAATTCTTCATAATAGTTAAACCTTTGCTGCACTTTCACATTTTGTTCTGATTCTGCTTTAACTTTTTTATGCTAATTTCAGTTTCCTTCTGCTTTTTTTTTGTTTGTTTACAGATTTTAGCTTTTTTTCTGCTTTTTCAGGAATCTTTCTGCTCTTTTCAGCTATTCTAGTCGGTTTTTTTCATGTTTTTTTCATGTTTCTATCAGCTTCTTTCTGCTAACTTAAGCTTTTATTAGTTCTTTCAGCTGTTTGCTGAAGTTTAAAAAACTTTTTTGAGCTATTTTTAGCTAGAATTTTTGTGATTTTAGCAACTTCTTTCAGCTGCCTAATTCTGCTAACGTGCTCTTTTTGATTCTTTATGCTAGATTTAACTATTTTACTTTTTAGCTACATTTTTCCTATTTCAGTTTATTTGGCTATTTGCAAATAACTGCAAAATTTTTGTAGTTTTTTTCAGCTAAGAATTTTTCAGCTTTAAAAATTCAAGCTGCATTTTAATTTAAAAAATGCAAATTCTCTGGTTATTAACATTAAAAGACTGCATGACGTTAGTGCTTGCAGTCTGTGTTGTGAATGACCCTCAACTACTACCACACCTAAAGTTAGCTCAGTTTGTAAAAAATTCACCAAAGTAAAGCCATTTATCTCTTTCCATCTCCTCTACGTGAAACTGTGGCCTGAAAGCACAGAACAGATCCATCTTAGAGACACTTAACTAAAAACAAATGGAATTGTTTTTGCCAGAGATGTAAAAAAGAGAAGATGATGATGATGATGATAGCGCTGAGGTTCGGTGCTTCAAGCTGGATTGCAACATCTCCACTTACTTCATTTTGGACATGTGGGTCAGCGCCTGCCTGATGTGCTTTAGGGTTCACCAAGAGGCGACATAAGTCACACTTTTTATTGCAAATGTTTATACATCTGAGCGGCCAATGCCCCAGTGCCTCTTCCTGTTAAACTAACTGTGAGTATGAGATAATGTGTGTGTGTGTGTGTGTGTGTGTGTGACCACAGGGAGGCAGATAGACCCTCAGTGTGTCAGTAGCAGGAACACAATCAATGTTAAGAAAGAGTTGTGTAAACGTTAGATTAGCTGTCTTTACGCACCTCGTTAAGACAGAACTGGAACACGTCTAAATGTACAATCAGTACTTGGGTTCTTAGTGATCTAAGACCCCCCCACACTGGATCACAACCCTGATATGCTCTCTATGACCCCATTAGAACATAGCTGGATTGCAGCAGACTTGGAAAACCTCCTTCAGTGTGAAAGAAATCACTGCAACACTCCAAGTGATTGCCAAACAGGTCCTGAAACACTCATCAAAATAAATGCTCCACGACTAGAAGCTAAAGCCACGTTAGCACAATGCTACCACCAGGATATCACATCTGAACTAGGTTGTTTCCATAATCTTATCACGGTTGTAGCCTAGGCACGAGGGCATTGTGGCCAGTCTTGCTTCAAGTTCTGGATGACCAGTCTTTGGAGGTATATGTTGGCCCTGATGCACTGCTACTGCTTCAGAACTAAACCACTAAACCTCAAGTCATCGCACTAAACGGTCGCGTGTTACAGCTTTTATTTTGACGGGTTGCTTCGTGTCAAAAGGGCTAAAACTTTCTTTATTTTTTGTTTTTGTTGAACTTCTGGCACAATAATGGCAATGTTTTTCGGAGAAGTGTTGTCTGATTTCTCCAGCTGTGGAGGAAGACAACGAGGGTCTGGATGAAAACGAGGAAGACGGCAAATTTGCGGAGAATTTGAAGCAAAAAAGGCAAAATTTTAAAATGTTTCTATCTTAGTTTCTGTTACAGAGGCGACACGTTAAGTGGTAAAACAATTCACGTTTGCAGATGATAGAATGAAATATATACAATAAAACAAGAATAACTCAAACTAGTGCTGGAAGGTATGACCCACATTTTATATCACGGTATTCTCAACAATCATACTGGTATCACGGTATTTGATGGTATTTTTCTTTTCATCACAGCTCAGCAGATAATAAAAAGTTACTCTCTTTCTAACACAGAAACTATTCATTGACTTTTTTCTTTTTCTGCACCTCTGTCTGTCGCCGTTTCCCTCCTCTGTGTCTTTTCTTCTCTGTCTGGTTGTAAACGGTAGACACTCATTTTGGTCCGGTCATGAAGGAGGGAGGTTGATCAACTATCATTATCAGGTCTATCATTTTGTGTTATTTAATAAAACTTAACAGGTCAACTTAGCCTCCATGCACCAGTCAACTAAACCCCAGTACAAAACCACCGCTTCCTTACGTCGCGCATTAAACCCATCCATGCACGTCACTGAAGAGGTGTTTACTGCATTCAGCAATGGTGAAATACATCAGTCATGATGTCATAATGTCAGTCAATATAAGCAGCGGAATCACCACCCACGGTCAGTTACAGAGAAGCTGCACCAACAATAACATTAGCTTGGGACGTGTCCAAAACGGGAGGCCGGGTCCTCCGAGGGACTCGGTCTACCCAGTCGAGGTGGGCCGGGGTCTCGGTAGACCGTGAAGACCGGAAGAAAGTGGCTGTGAATTTGGACGGTCTAGCCTTCGGCTTTATTCTCGCCCTTACACGGCGTATGTCTGGTCGCCTAGCAACCATGACAACGCTAAACAGAAGCAAAATTAGATCGAAATGAGAAAAATATAAACATATTAGTTATTATTATCACAAAACAGTAAAATTAACTTAAAGGCAATATTTGAAGAACTAATGGACCTGCTGTAGGTGCATGTTTATTTCACTATACCTGATCTTTTTTTTTTCAGACAAAAATATTTAAAAACATGTCTATACAAAGGAAAAAAGTATTAACAACACAACCGCTTGAAGATTTTCATTTTTATAGCACCAGATTTTTATTTAAAACATTTTCCTTTCTCTCGCTTCATCCGCCATTACTAGCAAAAAAAGTCTACGGTCGGCCCGCAATGCATTATGGGATATGGTGGGCCGGGAAGGATCCATCGGACCAGTCCTTTGATTTGGGGCAAAGGAAGGACGTATTTGTCGGCCGCATCGGAGGAGTCTTCGAATTTGGACAGCCTCCGTCGCGGCGCTGTGACGTAGGCGGCCGAATTCGGCCTTCGGAGGACCCGGACTCTTGTTTTGGACACAGCCCTGCTAATACACGTAACGCTGCTGCGAGGAAAAGTGTCCCCCGTGAAACAGTTCACTGGCGGGCGCGACGTAACGTTTCAAACGAGTTCAGGCTTTTTCAACTGCTGAGTCGTATTCAGAAAATTCAAAAACACTTTTTCAGTCATGAAGAAAAGTCACCAACTATTTACCAAACCGTATTATCGTGTGTGAGACCAGTGTTAGGGTGAGGCTTGCAGGTCCTTGTTGTGCAACGAACCTACCAATCGTTTTTATGTTCTTTATAGTTTTTCTGTATTTAAATCAATAATATGCTCTGATCAATAAGCGGGGTTGCATCGAGGGAGTAGAAAGTGTCTCATCTTCATGTGTGACATGGCTGAAAACTGCAGCAAATAATCTTTTTGGCTAATATCGCTGCGGCGTGCTACAAATAACAAGAAGCACATGTTCAGCCACACCTAACAGACCTTCCCTAATATTCTAATCAACAAGATGTCTTTTTAAACTAATATTTAGCAGCACTTTTTGATTCATTTTCATATTTGAGTACTCAGGGCTCTTTAAATTAAAAATAAATGTTGTCCAACTTCATAGCAATTATGTCATTCTCCAGTTAAACCGTAGCTCAGAGCTGAGAACATAAACAGAGGTTCTCCACAGAAACTGTTGCTGATTTACCACCACAATACACCACAGAGCAAAATCTGACAGTTGGTTTATGAAGCACAGTTCAGATCCAAGTATAAACTATCTCTTTTCTGACCACTGTAGATAAATAATTATGTGATACGAAGGAACTTTGCACAACATCACCCACAGCGAGGACTCCAAAGACTTAAAAACAACTTGTAATACAACGAGTAACGATGCAGAGCGGGTCGATCGGGGTGCTCGACCGGTCGCTGGGTGTGTTTCCAAACGTTTTCCCACCGCCTCTCTGGGTAATT
Source organism: Cynodonichthys magdalenae (assembly GCA_031762555.1). Lineage (NCBI taxonomy): Eukaryota > Metazoa > Chordata > Actinopteri > Cyprinodontiformes > Rivulidae > Cynodonichthys > Cynodonichthys magdalenae. The sequence continues at coordinate 21,143,041 of JARVJO010000001.1, forward strand.
CATCCCCACGGCTTGGCCACAGACCGCTGTTCAAACACGCTGTCATGTAATGACGCTGCGTTTGGACAAGCGAGGCCGGCTGCTACAATGCCCGGGCAGGGTCCAAGATCAACAGTCCGCGGAGGAATGGCGACACCAGAAGAACCACAGACACAAACACGCTGGCCACAGAGATAACCGGCGACTGAGAACTTTTGTTCTCCATCACGTTTTGCCAACACATGGATTAGAAGTAAAACGTAGAAAAAGCAGGTCAGAATCTGTTACTGATGTTAAAGTCAGTGCTGTGAAGGACCAGAGTAGTTCAAAACTTTTTAAACTCTTCATCTTGTTCTCCCACCAGCACACAAGCCAACAGTTAAAAGATAAACATGATAGAAAAAGGTGAAACTATATTTTTATTCTTTTTGGACATTTGCCTTCTTAAAAGATACAAACATCAATATTTAGAGCAGTGGTTCTTCCGCATTTTGTAACAAGTCCTACCTGTTATCACTCCATTAACAGTCTGTAGTAAAAGCTTTTATTGATACCCGACTAAAACGAGCTAACTTTTGGTGCAGGGTTCCTACAGCTTACGATAAGTTGAATTTAAGACTTTTTAAGATCTTTAATGCCACTTGAAATGAAATTTAAGACCAACTTCACAATAAACACAAATGGAGAAAAACCCCGTTAGCGACAATTTTACCAAAATGTTTATTCCAACACAAAACAACGACCTGCGAGAGGCATTGGGTAAATTATTAAAAAAATTAAATTGTTACCAAATGTTTTAATATTTGAGATGAATTACAATCATCCTACTTACAATATGTATTATATAAAGTCTGATAACGCCTTATTTTTTGTTTGATGTATTCAATGCCCTTTAAGACTTTAATGCAGAAATAAGAAGCATTTTAAGACTTGACGACAAGAATCTGATTTTTTTTTTTTAATTATTCATTTATTTACTGTTATTTAACCAGGCAAGTCCGGTTGAGATCTCAGATCTCTTTTTCAAGGGAGGCTTGGGCCTGAAGGCAACCTACTGTACAGGTTTTTAGGGGTTAAAGTGCCTGTGATGTGCATATCTTTCAAATACTTTATATTTAAGAAACTTGGCATAATATATGATTTTACCCATTTTATCACATAACTTCAATATTTTCTTTTGAACTTGACTCAGCTAAAGTGAAACAGGAAGTGACATCAAAGGGGAACTCTTTAAGAAAATGAACTCTCTGGTTTTTGTTGAAACATTATTTGAACTCTGACTCTTCTTCATCTCTCTGATAGAGACTCAAAATAATCTGAAGAAACATCAGATTCTTCTCTACAGTCTGTGTTGTTAGCTGTTTATTAGCAATGCTTTAGACCAGGAGTGGGCAATCCTGGTCCTCGAGGGTCGCAGCCCTGCATGTTTTACTTGTTTCTGCGCTCCAACACACCTGATACATCTTCCAAGTTCTGCAGAAGCCCATTCATTCAAATCAGTTGTGTTGGAACAGAGAAACAAGTAAAACATGCAGGGCTGTGGTCCTCGAGGACCAGGATTGCCCACCTCTGCTTTAGACATTCCCCTTTGACATCACTTTCTGTTACTTCACATGCAAATACCTCAACAAATGTTCATCTCAGCGACATTTCATTTTTGTTTTGCAGCATGTTATCAGTGTTATCTTTCCAGAAATGCATTTATATTTTTTACAAAAACTAGATGTCACGGACACTTTAACATTTGTTTTTTCATTTCAAGAGGAAATAACTTCCTCATCTCTTACACAGCCAACCAAGGGAATTTCTTAAAGTTCAATAATGAGATATTTTACCTAATATAGATTTTAATTTCTGTGGTTGTACCTGCTTTAGGGTCCTGGTTGAAGCGTGCGTAGCGGGAGTTGTCCAGCTGGGACACACATTGCTCTATTGGTACCCAGACATAAGTCTCAGGGCACAGGAGTTCTGCGGGTCGGTACTGGCCCTGGAAACAAGAACAAAGAAGAAGTTTAACAGAGTAAACAATATTTAATAAAAAGCAATTCAACATTAGACATTTTCAAAAAGCCAAACGTCCTAATTGGTTTACATGAAGCAGTTTTAGGAAATCATCTTGGCTGCAGAATCTTTAAGTAAACACTAAATAAATTATGTCCAGAATCATAAAACTCACTTGAAAATTCAAACACACTCAACTCACTGTTATTTAAACACTGCATATAAATAAAACCACAGTTTGTATCATTCAGACATAAAAACTATGAGACATTTTGGCATTTATCAATATTTTTTTTACATATTAAGACAAAGGAAAATTTGTAAATACTTCATTTACTTTTAACGTGACTCACTGTATTCTCCCTTAATATCTTGTTAACTTGTAATATAAGGAATATTTGCAGAAATTTGAATATTTCAGAACTGAAATGTTAAAAATGTTAAATTTTTTCTATGGATTTTAGATTACTGAAGTGGCTTACAAGCTAACAGGCTAACAAGCTATTAGCTCAGACTGATTAATATGTTCTGCTTCGTTTTTTTTTGTTTTTTTTAATTCACATACTACATAAAACTAGACAGGAAATCACCTAAAATAAGTAGTTTTTAAATATAAACATGATTTATTTCTGTGTTATTTTTGGTCAAAGTTTAGGAAAGCCACTGCTGAGGATCTCCAACCAGGTTGCAGAACCCTGGACTAGTTTTTTAACCTTTATGGAACCCCGATGAGTTAAAAACTTTGACAAGTTGTAAACTGAACCCCGTGAAGATTGAGCTGTGGCTCTTTGTTATATCTACGGCTCTCTGAGCCTGGAGTCCTGTCTGAAGCGCTGAGCGAGAAATGTAAACACGCCAGCATATTGTTATGCACGCTTGTGAAACGGGTACAAGTCTGTATTCGACCAAGCCTTTGGGCTGGGAAGTAAATCAAGCAGAACAAAAACAGCTGCGAGGCAAAGGGAGGAAAAGATATCGAGTAAGGGGTTGAATGAGCAGAAAGGAGGAGGGGTTGGGGGTGGGGGGTAACAACGACAAACCATTATCAGAGACCTGCGTTCCATCACATGACTCCAAACAAACACAAACTGATGAGCGATCTGTAAACAAGCAGCCAGCTGCCCTGCCTCAGCACACACAATATTTACAGTTTATATGACATTAAACTGCAGGACAGAGACTTGAGCAACACTCACACTTTACACAACAGAGGTCAACAAGTGCCGGAGGAAGAAACAGAGGAAACCGTGAAAGAAGCAACATAAAGGAAATAACATCAACGGGACAAAACTATTATACAAACACAACAAAAAGTCCAAATTTCATAAATCCATACTTTATTCACAATAGAATACATATCAAATGTTAAAACTCAAACATTTTTTACCCCATCATAGCGGAGATTGACTCTATGGAAAAGCTGACACATCTTTTATTAAAACACACACTTTCAACAAACTCTGGACTAAATGGTTTACATATACGAGAAAAGAAGCATAATTAGATCTAACACATTGTAACACTTTTTCCTACTAAACTGCAAATCAGTGCCAAGTTTTCTGTATCTTCTGTAATAATGAAAAAATGTTGAAGAGGATAAAAAAACTTGAACATTTTTAAAAACAATAAGCTATTTCTGTATTATGTAGCTGAAAAGCATATTCAAAATGTCGGGACTGTAAAAATTAGTGTCATAAATAAACAGCTGGAGAAATATTTTACATTTTTAGGTTAATTGGCAGCAGTTCAGAAGTAGTTCTAAAACCAGTTTAGAGATAGTAAAACAAATTGAAAAAATATTCCTCAGTGAAAAATTTAGATCTATGGTCATCTATGGTCACGAGCTTTGGGTCGTGACCGAAAGAACGAGATCGCTGATACAAGCGGCCGAAATGAGTTTCCTCCGCAGGGTGGCTGGGCTCTCCCTTAGAGATAGGGTGAGAAGCTCAGTCA
>JARVJO010000001.1:21153196-21165008 GCA_031762555.1 Cynodonichthys magdalenae
TGGGTCTCTCTGCTTAGGCTGCTGCCCCCGCGACCCGATCCCGGATAAGCGGAAGAAAACGGACGGACGGACGGACGAAAAATTTAGAAGAAACTCTGCCTCTCTGATGGTATGGGGGTTTATTAGTGCCTCCAGCAAGAGTGGCTTACACTTCTGGAAAAGCATCATTAATGCAGAAAACGATATATAGGTTTTAGAAAATCTGCTTCCAACCCAGAAAAAATAAAAATCCATCAAAGAGCCAGGACAGCTGTACAGCTGATATATAATAAAAAATTATTTTTTTAAATAATTATTTTTTTAGAATTTCAAAGCAGTACAGACCATAAGACCCCAGTAAACATGGCACAGCCTGACACCAGTTCACAGAAAAAGAAGAAATCTGTTGTTCTGAATGAGGTTTAAAAAAAAAAAAAAGACACCAACATGATTAAGTGCTTCTGCTAAAAGATGGACGATCGCTGCGAAGGACACAAACAATCATCGGACGTTCTCCGTGTCCCAACAACCTGCGGCGTTCCACAACTGTCATCAGGATCAGCTCGACACGTTCGCACTTCTATAGACTCCTTCAACACAACAACGTGTCTCCATGTGGAGAACACACACCTGGTGAGCTGCAGGAACACAGAGAGACTGTTTGCACTTAAAGACTTTCAGCTACTTCCTCCTGCAGGGGTCCATTCAGCTCCTCCTGATGCAGCTTCAGATTACTACACTGACCACCAGCAGTTACGGCTACGCTACATTTTAGCTCAAAATCTGTACAAAAATAACTTGGTTATACCTGATATTGTGTTCGCTAAGCTCTACGAACTGTGGCAGCCATCTTGAATCAGGTCAATTCTTAAAATTAATCAGAACGTCACCAGCTTTTTCACCGTTTTTTTACAATTTGTCATAAATTTATTTAATTATTTTTTTAAATTTTTTTACAAAACTTGCAACTTTTTCCTCCCCCTGGTTTCTAAGCTCCAGTAATTCCAAAGCACTGGTGGATTTTAGTGCAAACATTGCAGGGACTGTGCAAACCGATGTAGGTTTAAGTGTAGAAATGCAATGAGATGTTTACAAAGAAAGAAAAAAAAAAGCAGTGTGAAAACGTGTCCAGGCAGATGTGAAGGTGACGCAGACGACAGACGGGTCTCTCTGAAAGGCTCATTTAGTTCCAGATAAAATAAAAAAAAAAAGAAGAACAAATGTCCCAAGACTCGGCTGCCATCAGAGGTGTGAGAAATGAGATAGGAAGGAGACGAGGCGATTAGGCAGGTGCAGATGAGCGAAGGGATGGTATTTATGGTCACTGAGACACTGATGGAGGATCCAAACTGGGCTTCAAAAACAAGAAATGTTGGGCTGTGGGTTTTACACAGAGTACCTGGATCCAATGGTTTTTATAAAACAAAATGGAAAGAGTATTTATGAGAGCAAAGGCTGTTATTTATCTGAAGTTTTGGTTTGTGGTTGTTAATGAAGAGGCAGGGTTTACTGTTTAAAGGGGCAATATCATGAAAAATCAACTCTGGTTGTTTTGTTCGGTTGTTTGGCCTATCTGTGATGTACGATTAGCATTATTACAATCTGTGTTCTTTAGTTGGCTTACACAACATTTTAGTAATAAAGAGATTAGCTTCACATTAACGTGAGTGAGGATGACAGGGAGATATCTTACATCATCTCTCTAATCGCTCCGGTTCTTCAGAAACTGCTACTTTCCAGTCTGACGGTAAGGTTCATATGTATCCTGAGTTGCATTTTCCAAAACAGATATTGTATAATGTTGCTGCTTTTTAAATTATTATTACAAAGTAGGCTACAACGCTACAGGTTGTAAACGGCATGAAGCTGTTGGGAAGACATGCAGAAATGACGGAATCGTAGGAGGTTTAGAAACGAATGATGTGAAGTCAAATTTATTTTTTATTTAAACATAAACAGCATTTTTATAAAAACTGAAGGTGACGGTTACTTCATTATGGTATAGAATTGAACTATATGTGTGAGAAACACATTTAACAACAGTAAAATTACTCTGCCTTACTGTAAATCTGTATCTCTGTAGCGGTTGTATGATTACCGACCACACGGACTGTCTGAACTTTATCACCACAATCAAATCTAAACAGAACAAACTTCTTTTTCTACCCACTTCCCCTAACTCAATCAGAGGTTTTCACAAATCCTGATATAAGAGACTATTCCTCAGGCCCATTCCTATAAGTTATATGAAAAGCAATCAATCAGAGCCATAACTGGAGGGCCGCGCCGCAGCCAAGAAATCCTCATGAAAACCTACACCTCGCTGCCTTCTGGTTCTTTTCCTCCCTTCAACTCTGACTAAGAGGGAGACAAACGAGTCTGCTACGTGTGGAGACAACTTTTATTAAAGAAAAACAACATCAGTCAATTGCTTTTAAAAAACACATTTGTTAAGTCTCTGATTTTATCACCTCCAACATTCCTAATTTTATAGGGTTCCTACACATTTTTAAAAAGCACGCTTTTCCAGTAGTTTTGCAGAATATTAACTCTGTTTTTTCTGGTTTGTTTAAATGTGATATGTTGCATCAGGGACTCAACTTTAAATCTAAAATTAGTAGCCCCTTTTAGTCTGACAACACATAAAGTAGATGGACTTTGAAGGTTTCTGCTGCTGAAATGTAATTAAGTCTTCACGTACTCACAGTTGGCTCATGTTTGAGTTATTTAATGAGCGCCATCGTTTTAGATAAAACCTGTAAAAAAAACAGACCGTGAAGTTCTACCGTAATCTGCTGGTTAACTAAACACCTACTTCGATCAGACAAAGTGGCTCTGAGAGCGTGAGGGTGGCTGCAAAAATAAATAACTCAAACACTAATATTAGACTTCACTTTGCTCTGGTAAGAACATAAAAACCTGAAGGGTTTGATGCATCACAGCAGATGGAGCATGAAGACAATAGTGAAAGGAATATTACATGTTTAGTCAAGCTCTCCTGGAGAGAAATGACTATTTGACCTAAACATTAAGGTCAACATGCCATTACTGTGGTCTTTTTGCAGCATGCTGTCACCCAGGACAAACCTGAACTCTGAGGGAACACAAAGAGGCCCAGTGTGGCCCCTCAAAAACCGACAAACCTAACCTTCTCTGGCCCGGGCCAACACTTTGACCCGGGGTCGCAGTCAACCAATCTTGGTCAAACACCAATAAACACAGGTCCTGATCCCCTACATCCATACTCTCTGCCAAACATACAGCTTTCACAATGCACTCCCTATATCACCCACAGCCTGTTGACACGCATGCATTCTGTCGAGACGAGGGGGCGGGGCTGCCGGGCCTCTGGATGCTGACGGACACATGTAAACATCTTTCAGAGACCTCACCTTCTGGTCTGCAGCCTGCAGCTTTAGAGCCACATGTGGGTCTTTATACCTGTTCAGTTGCAGATAAATATGGAAAAGATGAAGCTGTATAATGTTTATCACTAACTAAAGGTGTTTTGGTCCGGTAGACTCAGTTCTATGGGGACCAAAATTGCACCGTTTGTTGCATTTTCAGTTGGTGTGTTCAGCTTTCACACTGCACTGTCAAACGAATCCTCCTCACCTGTGAATGAAACGACACTAAAACCTCTGAAGACACTGAGCGTAACTTCCTTCTTCGTGAAATGTTTATAAAAAATGGAGTGGTTTTAGCTGTGGAGGATTTCTCATTTGTTTTTGGCAAAGTGACCACGAGCCATTTCTCTTGCTGGCGCTTAAAACGTGTTTGTTTTGGTATTTTTTACCCAGAATGCCCTGCGCTGTAGTCCAAGAGGTCTTCAGTCTGTTTGGAATTCACACATGAATTCAAACTTTCCAGAGTTCACTTCAATTGAGCCGAGACCTGGGTTTGTAGGTGGACAAGAGTTTGCCTTTTTGGTCCGCATCAGAGTTTGATACAAGTCTTTAAAACCAGAACTTCTAGATTTTTAAAGAGTTTCTTCCCATAGCAGAGAGAGTTTTAAATGGTTGTTGATTGGGGTTTTAAATTAGGCTGATATTTAATTAGATTGGTGTATGACTTGTTTTTGTTCATGTTTATTTAACCTGTTAAGCCCTAAGGGGTTTTAGAGGTAATTTTCGCCTGAAATTACACAGCTAAACAAATCAAGAATAGCTCCACAGTTATAAGGTCTAAATGCTATCTTTTGGTACCTCTGTAAAGGTAAGATCTTAAAGATAATTTCTGAAGTGAAACCACTTCAGAAACTCTTACTCTTAACTCTTGAGTTATTTGTGATTAAACAAAGAAAATATTCAAATTTTTTTAGCCTCACCTACATTTTTTTCTAAATCAACAGTGCAAAACACAATGAAAACTCTTGTGAAAACCCAGAAATGCCCTTAGATTGTATAAATCTATATCTTGAGAACAATTGTAGCAAAGTAGGACTGAATAAGTTGAAGTATATGTATTCCACAAAGCTTTTAGTGAGCAGTCTGCCAGGCGGAAATGGCATTTTGGCACATTTTAGCCAAATGTATCACTGCCTTCGTGAGAGTCTCTTGTTTTCATGATACCAAATAAAGCCGCGTTAAACAGAAACTGGATCACGACGAGAAGCTGAAAAGTTTCTTATCCTCCAAGGATCGGCGGCGCCTAAAGTAAGATATAAATGTTTAGATAGCTCTAAAATCATAAATGATTATCCAAAAACAATTCGGTGACTCGTTTTAAAAAATATTAAAGACATCTTTTGTGAGGGCTTTAGAAAAAAAATTGGAAAAAAAAGTGTTTGACCTACTTTTAATAAACAACAATGCAATGATGCAATCTGCTAGCCCGGTACCGGTCCCGTCGGGCTCATAGTGTTAATGCGTGTACCTATGGTGATGCATTCTGAATTTCATTGTGACAATAAAAGGTTTTTGAATTTTGTATTTGATTATTCATTCACACCTCAAACGAACCAGAATTTTTAGGCAAACAAGAGTTTGATTAAAGTGGACTAAACAGAGGTGGTTTGAATGTGTTCAGAACATTTACCACTACATTTAGAAAGGCTAGTTTTAGCTGTTTTTTGTTTAATTTCTATGTTTTATATATATATAAATTCAATTTCTGTGACATTATAGAAATAAATGCGATGTTCAAAATGGTATGTCTGAATAATTGCAGGAATCCACTGGATTTACTCTCCAAAAACTTTATTCTCGTCTCTGACTCCAGTCAGGTTCAGCACAACCAGGCCTCAGCCTAAGACCTTGGGCTAAACCCAAACAAACAGCCCAACAGACTGAATCTAACAGAGCCTGTAAAACTCTAACAACTTCTAAAACCCTTTCTAAACTTCCACATTATAACCTCTTCAGTCTCTTCCTGGTTACACCCCTGAAGGTGGTAACTTTTACATCAGAACGTAACTAACTTTTGTTTATACAGACAGAAAGAACACATTGATAAGACACACCAACTCTTTGTCTGTTTTAAACTTACTTGCAATAATCAGAAAGTATAAAATACAATACTGCATCAAACATTCAGTTAATCAATTACAAAATTTCCTTCAACTCTATAGGTGTTTTAGCACAGTAAGGCCCCTCCAGTCGGCCAGACCTTGCTGTATCCCGGCCCTGGTTGTGTTTGTGGGCGGGATCATAATATTAAACGAATCTTGTTTCATTTTATTTGCAACACAACAATGAACTCCATCAAACTCGAATTAAAAGTACCGAAGGCAGTAATGGATCATTCAGCATTATGACGTTGATGACGAGAAAGCAGGACGACGAAAACGGTAAGCTAACGATACTAGCTAATGTTAGCTTGCGGGTCTGGCTGGACTGATCTCGAGGTTCCAGAAATCAAAGTGGAACTAAACCATAAGGGCTAATGCAAACATGCTGTACGCATACTGTGGAAGTTGCAACAATTTATCTAAAGATTTAATAGAAATAATAATAAATAATAAACTTTATTTATATAGCACCTTCCAACAATACCTTGCACTGACCAAAGTGCTTCACAAGATACAAAAAAACCCAAATAAAACAGGTCACAATAAATCAGCGCAAGTTAAAAACCCAACCACAATAAGAGTGTAAAAAGAAATATAAAACACTAAAGGTTAAACATCAAATGAACTAAATACATTTAATTTCCCACGCCAATCTTCCCTCACTTGTGAACAAAACCCAGACATACTTAAAACTCCTACGCTCAAGGCAGCACCTCTCTCCCAACCCGAACACGGCAGTCGATCCTTTTCCTTTTAGATTTTTCAAAACTGAATTAGCTGTGTTTTTAGTGGGTGAGGGGGCACAAATGGTTCTTTCAGCCTCAAAGGTTGCTGATCCTTGAGCCAGACAAACAAAACAGAAGACCGAGCAGATGGGACGAACGAGGACACTGAAAGACACGTCCAAACAAACCGCGTCTCTCATTCAGACATCACTTTCACCACCCCTGTGACAACACATTTATAAAAAGCATTTGTAGTCCTGAACATGTCAGGGCTCTACGTTTGGCAAGATTTACGCTTACTGCTGCTGTTTAAACACTCGGGGCCCACAGAGGGCCTTTTTGCCCTCCTCATCCCGTTACCACAAGACGACCTTCAAGTAAAAGCATCCAGGCTGGTGAGTCTCCCCCCTTATCGGGGCCCCAAACCAACACCCACAATTCCTTCCACCAAAAACCCACCCTGTCCAAACACTCCCTCGCCTGGCTATGCGTCACGGCTCCACGGATGACAGGTTAATGAGGAGAAAATATTTTTGCAGGATCGCATTTCCACGAAGCCCTGAGAACCAATGGCAGCACTTTTATGGGCACCGGCTCGCAGACCTGGGGTACTTTAATCTCTTTATCTGAGCTGGGTTTTTATGGGCAAGGCGAGTGCTTCGGCCTCTCTGACACAAACCACAGCTCATTGACTCGCAGGCCCTAATCTCGGTCTTAAAACCTAACCTCAGACTTCTGACTGCGAGGCCAAACCCAGAGCATCTACTCACGATATGAGTTCATGACTTAACCGCACCATGAGAGCTGCTCTCCAGTGGTTCTTATCAAGGATCTGAATGGACTCCAGTGCCAAAAAGGCATTTCAGACAAAGCGGCGCAGCTGATGTGGGTTTGAAAATAAATAGCAGCGAAGTTAATGGCAAGGCAAACACCTCACGATGGCAGCTAGAGAGCTCTGGATCGTCTCAGCACGATACCATCAACAAACTCTCATTTTTGCCCTCGTGACCCCCAGACCCAACCACCAGGGGTAAGACTGAACCGTCTGACCTGACCCATTGAACTCTGCTCCCCTCGGACCCCTCACCCTGTCAGCGCTCCTCCTAGGAGGTGCCAAGCAGCGACTGTTCTGCGACTGAGCTGTAACCCGTTAATGATTTGTTAAAAACAGAAACAGAGAGGGGTGTGTGTGTGTGATGAGGCATTCAAATGGAGAGAAATTAAAAAAAAAAAAAAAAGTTTAAACAAATGTTTCTGCTGAGAGGTGAACTGTTGGTGGTCTCCTGTTGAGCTAAATCAAACAACTCTGTTTCTGTCAGATAGGCTTCCATTCAGGTTTGGGGAGGGGAAAGCTGGAAGGCAGGAAAAGAGTTCTGCCTTGGCTTATAAACCTAACTGGGAGGTTAAAAATGGGCCTGGATGGATTTGATCTTATTGTGATAGACACGGGATTCTGAATGGGACTGTTGGGAGGGAAATGTTGCTGGGATCTTACAATAATCCTCTCTAAATCATGTGTATCACTTGAAAAAAATACTTAAAACGTAAGGGAAAACTACAACTACTATCTATTAGGGCCAAAATAAACAATTTATTGAGGAATATTTTTAGTTTTGTTTTGTTTAGAGAAGTCCAAACGTGTCTAAATTTATGAAAACTGTTGCGTCAAAATGCTGCGATATCTGATGTTAATATTTTAAAAATCTAGTTTCTCAAAGTCGATGAGGAAGATGAGGTCGCACCGTGCATGTCGGTGAATTGGTTAATCTTCAGTCACTTTGTTGAGTCTTAAATAACAAAGAAATGGTATCACCAGTAGAATCTAAATCACCTCTGCCTGTTAGCCGTGTAATAACTTCAAACTAAATGAAGATGTGTTGGCTTGTGTTTTATCTGCGACTGGAATCAGATGAAAGTTTCTTCAAACACTATCAATCTGTCATCCCAGCCAGCGTAAAGCCTGACTTTTGCATGGTTGTTGAAAAATGAACAGAAAAAAAAAGAAAAGGAAGTGGAAGAGGTGGTTGTCTCCTGTGCCTGGACCTGCTGCTTCTGTGAAGCGTTGAGCTGTCAGCTCCACGTCGGCATCACTGCTTTGTAAGCTTTATTTTTTTATTGTGAGTCAACAAAAAGTATCAAAGCAACGTGCGGTTTGTGCCGGGAGCACAAAAATAAATGCGAAGCGACTGCCCTCATGACAAAAATAAACAAATCTGGGCTAAAGAGGAACAAGCTCTGCACTGTTAGGTGACATACGGGGATGAGGGCATCTGTGGGAAACATCCAAAACAAAATGGCTGCGATTCTCACTCCGTCACTCCTAATCTACTCAGGAGTGACAGGTGAAATGTGAGGTCACACACGTACACAGAGCAAACGGTCTGCCTGAAAAAATAACCTGCATGCACAGTGCTATATACCTTGAAGGCTTTCAGCGAGTTACAACCTGTCTGTCTGTAAGCTAGTCTTCAAGTAATTACACATTTTTTCTAACAGTTTTCTTTCTGGACAAGCTTCGTGAGGTCACCTGAAGTGTCAAAAAAACGCTAAAATCAAATAAGTGTCTGAGAAAATTTAGAAGACACTGTGATGGTGCTGAATGACTTTGCTAAAACTTGCTGAAAAACTGAAATTGTGTCGTTAAAACTTAAAGAACCAGGAAGACTAGCTGAAAGCAGCAAAACATTAGCTTAAAGTTAAGACTAGTAGCAAAAAATAGGCTAATAGGACAGATAAAGCTGAAAGATTTAAAAGTTAAAAGCAAAAGTAACTACATTTTAACAAAAAGTACCAAAAAGGGTAGCTAAAAGTAGCAAATCCCCAGCTAACAATAAAATGATAGCTAAAAATGTAAAAAAAAAAAAAAAGGCAAAAGGTTTGCAAACTCTAACAAAAAATAAAACACAAAAGCTAGCTAAAGGCTAAAAGTAGCAGAACACTAAAAGCTATAAATAGCAAAAATAAATGCAGCAAAAGGCTGCCTAAAAGTTTAAAATTAAAGCTAAAAGTAGCTCAACAGCAGCTAAAGTTAAAAACTGACACCAAGGCCAGCTAAAATTAGCCACCTTGTAGCTAGCAAATAAGAGCATAGTTAAAAAATAGAGCGTTTGTTGAAGCATATTTAAAAAACAATGTTTTTGAAGAGATCTCCATGTATTTCTACAAAAACATTTTGAAAATTCTAAAATGTATAAAACCCAAAAGTTCTATGACTTCAGGAACATTTTGGATCCAGCATGAATGGCTAAACCAGGAAGTAGCTAACACTTCTGTTAATGCTGAACCAGCATTCACACCAAAATCATTTACCATAAATAATTAGTGCATAAATTTAAATGCACTGAGATTTAATACACGCCTGAATTAGGAGGCAATTTGTCGCGTCTAATTTCCATCATGAGCTCCAGGTTCACGCAGCTGATAGAAAACCTGGAGGCCTACACCGACAAACACAGCAGCAACAGACTGAAACCACCAACAAACTCCTCCACACGGCGGCAGACACCTGATTGGATTCATTTCAAGCCGTCTTTATTCAAAATCTTTGACCGTGTGGAAAAACACTGGCCAGCGACAGAAACCAGACCGGCTCTCTGACCGCGTTTATTTGAAGGCGAAGAGGAGTTGAGCTGAAAAAGAGACGGCGGTGCTGCAAAGGCGCTCTTTAAAAGTCAGTAAAGTACCACCGGAAAACAAATAATCCGTTTCTTTTTTACCTCCTTTTCTCATTTGGCACACATTTTGTCACTTCTTTTTTTTTCTCCTCACCACCAACTCCTCTTTTCTTCTTCTACTTCTCTTCTGTGGAAAATTTAACGGTTTCCTGGGCTCACACAAAGACATTCTGACTAAACAATAACAAAGAGTTCAAGCAACTCTGTCAGTAATTCACCACAAGGTTATAACTCAGAAAGTGTACGTACACAATGTATGCCTCACTTCACAACGTTAGGAACCGACTGATGAAGAGATGGGTGAGTTGCTCGTTTTATTGCCTTTACATCTACTTTCAAAGTTTTCAAAAGGAACGAAGAAAAAAAAATGTAAACACCTCTGGACAGAATCAGAAAACATGGAATAAATCTGTTTTAATCTGGCCTAAGTAACAAAAAAACATTATAAAACTATATTAGAAGGGCTTTTATGTACATGTACATTAAATGTGTGTATTTAGGGGTGTAAAGGTACACACAGTATGGGTACAGCCGTAGACTGTTTATAGGCTAGGTTAAGGCCCTGTCACACTGTGACGTTTTACACAACCATTTCAAACATATTGTGGTTATTGGTTGCCTCCTATCCGATTCTAAACACGTAATCTGGTTAACGAACACGGTTCTTTTCATACTTATAAAATAAGCATTATTGTTTTATTTCGTACAGGCCTGTGTTTATTTACAGTCAATATAAGTACATATTTTCCTACGATCTTGGCAAACATGAATGAAATATCATTTTAAAAATGATTTTTAATAATCAAACCAGAGAAAATAAGTCTTTCATCCATAGAAAGCTTCAGTTTGTCTCGTAACGACACAACAGCCAGGAAACTGTTTGCTTCAACACACGAGAGACTTTGTGAAAAAAAGACGAGGTGTGAAAGGCCCGAGACCTCTGGACTCTTTTAGACTCCAGCAGCTTCACCTTCTGCTCGTCACAGATCAGCATCAGAGGACCGGACCAGGCCAAAACAGGACTGGGGCCAGAAAGTCACCTCCAGTCCTGGACCCACCAGCCAAACCAGCAAGACTCTGTGGGACATTCAGTCCAGCTTGAAGAACAAAGGAGGGGCTCTGACAACGGCCAAGCAAGCCCCCCCAACAGTTCCTGGCTGTACTTCAAGTTTTCTACAGACCCTTTAAGGCTTCAGAACCATGTCCTCTCTCTGGCAGCGCTGACAGGTTTTCAGCTCATCACACGCTCAGAATATTGACCGAGCAGGAAGAAATCTGCTAAAACAGATCTTAGAGGAATAAAAACGAAGGTTTGAACAATGTGTGAATTAATATTAAATATACAGTATATTAAACCTGCGGGGAAAGGACAGAAATAAACATGTAAATGTAAACCTAATAGGGCTGCAGTAGCCTTCAGCAACATGTTTAGTCATGGCAGCTACTGGTTAAACAACACGGCGTGCAAAACAATCCAAGGTTTGGGACAATTTCACTCTCGATAAAGGAAAAAATAAACTTATCTGCAACATTTGGAAGCAGTTTGGAAGCACTTCTGTGATGCACGAGAATTTAAAAAGGAGGCACATCAGATATCTGGAAGCAGACACAGAGTTGGAATCACCTCGGTAAGATATGCTGAGCTAAACGACACACGAGACAACTCGTACACACTATTTGCCAAAAAAAGGTTGCGTGTATGACTGCAGAACCAATAACAAAAAAATACAACTTTAATTACTTTTTAAAGATATACTTTGGTTTTGAAACAAGCATCTTTTATCAAATTTATTTAGCACAAAGAGGACCATTGATGGCTTTATGCAAAGGAGGCAGACGGTATTTTGAATAAAATGGTAAATGGTAAATGGCCTGAACTTATATAGCGCTTTATAAGTCCTTCCGGACCCCCAAAGCGCTTTACA
>JARVJO010000001.1:21179301-21235922 GCA_031762555.1 Cynodonichthys magdalenae
AGTATGTGTTCCGATCACTCTATCACATAAGAATAAGAGTTGTAGAACTTATTGGAAACTCAAGACAGCCATGACATAATGTTTTTTACAAGTGTATGTAAACTTTTGACCACAACTGTACATTGTAAAATTTAAAACTAAACAGGCTACAGTATTTTACAGTCTTTGTTTTACAATTGAAGCAAATGTTTATCAAATAATGTGTAATGTTTCAACTAGTCAGGGTTCTCTTTAAAGACACAACAAAAAAAATGAAACTCAGTATGACATTTCAAACTCAATGCCAATACTCAGACATCATAAAAGCAATGATTTGACATAAAACTTAGTTCTCGTATCTAACCTGAGAGCAGAGTAGGAACCTAAAGACAGTGATGCAAAGTCTGGATGGTAGTACAGGTACACGGAAGACACACAGGTAGGCAAGATGTCAATCACTCCCACTGCCACGATCTGCCCGTCCAACCAATACTGCTGGTGGAAAGAGCCGTAACCCACCTCTGGGCCATCTGGAGATTTTTCCGCCTGGGAAAAATACAAAGAAAAAGAAAACAAAAATATATTCTATATAAAGTTTGTGTTTGAAACTTAAAAATAACAGTAGAATGAAAACACGAAAGCTTGGTGTTTATCAGGGACAATATTTTACACTGAACCAATTTTTGCAGTCTTGTGTTTCAGTCCACTTAGACACAAACACATCTGTGCAATGGTGGACTTTAAATACTGAGCCTCCCTGCCTGGCCTCACACATTATGTGTGGGTGTGTACAGTAGCCTCACATTCAGCCAGCTAATGGCTCCCAAATGTGGAGTGAAAGCCGGAGCAAGAGTGGTGGTGGTGGTGGGGAAACTAACCACAGAAACTCTCCGGGAGAGGACTTTTTAATAAAAAGAACCTGCATGAGCAAAAATCTACTTCACCACGCGGCGGTGGAGAGGTGCCAGACTTTCTCCTATGTGTCTGGGTCTGCTCATTCCATGTGGCATGAAAGAATGTGGGTGTAGGTGTGCACCCCATCTATTGAGTCTATCCCATTAACAAAACACTGGAGTTTTTGACAGACTCAGTGTTTCTCATAAGGATCTGCATGCTGGGTTTTTCAGTCGAGTTGTTTTACTGCTTTTATCCCAGAGGCTCAAGTCTACAGGTTTGGGGTTGGGGTTAAAAGTCATCTTTTAAGGTGGGGTTTATATTTGTGTGCGTCTCTCCTCAGTGCGCTAGTAACAGGACCCCAGTCCTTAACCAACATTCATCTGGACACAGTTAAGCTTTGCAGACACTGGTAGCTATCACAACACTGGAGGAGAGCTCGCTGGGTCATCTGGTGAAGCACCAAATTAAAACTGACCAAAGAGAAACAAGGCACATACTTCAGCACACCTGGAAAACTGTGACCCCCCAAAAGACTGATGGTTTAAAAACAAAGCTGCATCACAAAAAGACCAGCCTTTAAACACACATAGATTGTGGATAGTGGGGGTAGGAGATGAAACTGTTCAAATAGCGCTCCACATTAAAGGCTGTTTGACTTCTGTGTTTGCTCAAACGTACGCTCAGCTGCCAAATCTGTGATTTAGATTTGGTCATCTTTACTTGTCCAAGTCCCTCCAGATGCAGGCCAGAGTTTTGACCAAAAACATGGCAAACAAAAAAATTTCAGATAGTCATTTTATGTAGTTATTTATGTAATAGGAAACAATGTATGTCCAATAGTTTTAGTTCAAATGTTTTAACTTCACTATGTGTAATTCCACAAGGCACCTGCCTCGGTCCTATACTTTGTAGTATTTTTATGAATGACATGCCATACGTTGTATTTTAAATGAAGATGATACAACAATATATGCATCTTCTGACTGTATAAATCAGGTAAATGGGGTGTTGCTACAGGAACTATTGTCCGAGAACAGGTTAAAACCTAAAGGCTCCTGCATACTCCCTCCGAACTGCCGAAATGGGTTCGGATTGTCGCAGTTTCATGGCGAAAATTGCGTCGTACTGTTCGCATTGTCAACATTTCGGCAGCTTCTCAACACAACCCGCCGGCAGAACTTTTTACTCTCCTCCACACAAGAACTCATTGTGTGATTGGTCAGAAGTTCGTGTGAGTGTTTTTTTCATGAAAGCACAGACCATGCATTTTGATTCAACCACTCGCTTCAAAAAAAAAAGCGACTTGCTTCCAAAGCCGACTGTTGTACCAGGAAGCAACGATTTATAAAAGACAGTCAAACGGCCAAAAACTCATGAAAGAAGATAAAACAGGCACTGTGCACAGAGGAATCTAACTGATAGAAACTGTGGAGCTTACAGATTTGTGGATAAATAACGTCGGGTGATGGTCTCTGACTTTTTTTGTCTGCATCGTACTCCAGAGGGAGGAACCCCCCTGTAGTGACGTATACAGCAGCAGGAGGGGTTTCCCAGGAGCTCGGCATGGGGTGTCTCAGGGACTATGAAGTTGTGTGCAAAAACGAATGCCGAAAAACCACGTGACTGTGCATCAACTGTTCGGCGTTGGAGGAAGTATGCAGGAGCCTTAATGAGTCAACAACAAGGGTATGGTACTGAGCTCTACATATTTTGTCAAACAAACTCTACTGTTGAATATTTCTTTAACTTATTTCACTTGTTATATTTGTTGGTTATGTAAACTGCTAGGAATGATAACTGATCAAACATTATCATGGTCTACATTCAGAAGATTGTGACTAAAATGAGTAGAAATATTTCAATAATTTGTTGTAAAGGTCATTTCAGGTCTCCTGAAACAAAGACGATGATGGTGCAGGTTTTAGTTTGATGTCATCTTGATTATTGCTAAGTATGTTTGTTCTGGTGCAACAAGAAAAGATCTGGATAAATTGCAGATTGATCAGAACAAAGCTAAATGACTGGTTGTGATTTTAGAACCAGTGTTGGGTTTAAGCATGGGAGTCTATCTATTAAGGTGATGGGTTGACTTATGTAGTTATCAACATTGGTTTGACGAATTAGTTCTTAATTGTATGCATCATTATTCTGGCAACGGGAAAGTGTGTGTATTTAATGGATTTTGTTTTAATGTATGTTTTGTTTTACTTGTGGACACCAGGAAAAATAGTCTTCACCCAAGCAAAGACTAATCTTCAATAAACAATAAACATGTGAGTTAAACTAACTTTCAATTCCCAGTTTCAATGAAGTCAAAAACTATACTATTAATCATTTTTAAGCTTAGTTTGAGTTCTGGAGGACTCCACATTGTTGTTTTATGACTCACATTGGGGTCACAACCACAGCTTTTTGGGTAGCATACTACCGCTTCTGGTACATCATTGTGACCAACGGTAAGCTAATACTGATTCAAATAAATACATTACCCACAGAACATTGGTACAAGATGTCTGAGAGTTAAACGTGATCAGCTGAAAACAGGAAGTGCTGGTTGAGGTTCAGTCACTTAACTTGGGTCAGTATGTCTGTGTGCCCATGGCAGGGGGAACGGTCTGTCTGTGCGAGCCTGGTATTTCTTGGCACCAGTTCCACCTCCAAGAACACTGGAGCCTTTGTAAGAGGCCCCTACTCTGTCATTTATGAGTTGTAAGTAAAAGGAAAGTGCACGAGGGGATTTTACTTACCCCACTTCAGCTGTACGTTAATGTGAAAGCTGTAGTAAGAGATGTAATGGCTTTCTTGTCTGAGTTTGCAGGTTTGTTTGGAAGTTAGACCCCCTCCCTGTCCGAGTCTGATCGAGCCTGACTGACCTGTGCAGCACTTCAAACGACAGCTTAATGGTTGTGTCCTCGACACGGTGACAACAATCTCAACATTCCCCTGGAAAACTTCAAACCAGCCCAGAGCTTCCACAGTAGCTCCAAATCGCTCACATATGGCCTAAACACAGGGCCATGTGAGCAGCGTGTGCACAGGTGGTTGTTTTTTTTTTTTACTTGGGGTTACAAATTAGCTGAACTTTGCTGAAAGAAACTAGTTTATAAAACTCTGTTTGGGACACAAAGTGTTCCTGAATCGAGTGAATGCAAAGAAGCATTCATATGACCTCGTTCCATTTTTCTTCACGTACCTCGTTCCACATTTTTTGTGCCGTTTCAACAATTCATGAATGAAAACTTTCAGTTCCTTCAGAACACTGTGACTATTGGTATTTCAGCAATTTATACTTTCTGAAATATTTAGTTTTTTCTGCCATTTATGTTCTTGTTGAAATGAACGGACCTGGTTTCAACATCCTTAAAATTCTTCAAATTAGTTCAACCTTTCTTGCACTTTTCACCTTTGTTCTGGTTCTGCTTTATTTAGCTTCTTTGTGATAATTTCAGCTTCCTTCATCTTCATTTTTGCTAATTTTATTTTTTCTGCTATTTCAGCCATCTTTCTGTTCTTTTCAGCTTTTCTGCTAATGTAATGTTTTTTGTACTTCTACTAGCTTCATTCTGCTAATTTAAGCTTTTTATGCTTCTTTAGTAGCCTTAAGCAATAAATCCATTTTGAGTTATTTTCAGCAAAGTTAAACTTTTTTCTGCTTTTTCAGCTATTCTGCTAATTATATTTTTGTCCTATTAGCTTAGTTTGGCTAATTTAAGTTTTGTTATGCTTCTTTTAGTAGTATCTGCAATTAAAGTCGTTTTGAGCTATTTTCAGCTAATTTAGCTTTTTCCAGCTAATTTCACCTTTTTGTGATCATTTCAGCTTCTTACTGCCTAAATCAGCAAACGTGCATTTTTTCCTTTGTGCTAAATTTACTTTTTTAGCTACTTTTCTGCTAGTTGCAGCTTTTTTTTGGCTATTTTAAAAGAAATTGCAAAATTTTTGTGCATCTTTTCGGTTTTGTCTACAAAATTTGTTCAGGATTAAGCATTTTTGCAAAAAATGTAAATTCTCAAGAGTTCTTTGTTATGGTATTTGAATATTTTTTTACCAGCAGTCTTTAAATAAATTTAGGCTTTTACTTGATTTTGAAAAAAAAAGCAACAACATTGAGAGCGTGTACGATTTATATGAAAAAATTAAGAAACCTCAAACGTTTTGAGACATTTTGGACACTCCCTCAAAAATGTGGTTTGAAAACTAGTGCCAGAAAACTCCAGACAAGCAAGACACGGGCTGTATTTACTGACAAAATAGAAAAATTAGAAAAACACGTAGTCTTAAAATTGACATAGATGTAAAAAGTACGAGGCTGAAGTCGACAGGACTTCAGGCTGCTCATTATATTTTAAGCACTGACGTCTCACAGTTGCTCAAAAAGCACAAATGTTCTGTTTTTGTGTGTAAATGTACTGGAAAATGTAAAAAAACAGAAGGAAAAAAGGATCCAGGTGATGTTAATTACCTGAATTTTAGCATGAATCCTCTGCAATTTTGGTGAAATGGAACTCGGCGACAAACAAACACGTTGGACAGCTGCAGCTGAATTTGTGAGCGTGCAGTTTGCATTCACTCGCATGAATTCAGGCTTACATGTGAGTCGAACCGCACTGTTTGCTAGTCCATGCGGTGAGTTGTCTGTCTCTGTGTGCCTCTAATGGCACTCTGATTGGAGACAGATGGAGAACAACATGCAGAATTTGATGCAAAGTAATTCAGCACTTGGGAGAGAGACAGGAGACCAAAAAAAAAGGGCAGATTGTTGAACAGAATAAAAAGAAGTTTTGGGAAAGAGGCGAAATGAAAAGAAGATGGTCATTGAAACCAATGTGAGAGATGATAAAAGCAGGAAAATATGTTCGGCAGCGAGCCACAGTGAGAACACGTGTGTGTGTTCTGAGCTGTGTAATTCAGTGTGCCTGGTCGCCAGCTTTGACGAGGTGATAAAAGCTTGTTTCCTATAAACACTAATGACGTTCATTAGTGAAGACCTGAGGGGGCCCGGGGGGCAGAGCTGTGTGACTGTTTGTGTCAGTCAGTCTGAATGTGCCTCTGGATCTCAAACTTATTAAAGTGGCTGCAATAAGTGCCTATCGTTGGTCTAATTTGTGATGTAATTGTTCTGACCCCACGGGGCCACTGACAGTAAAAAGTGCAGCTTGTTAACTTATTCTCTTTTTATTTATACGTCATCATAGGTCTGCACGTTGTTGGAACATTTAAAACTAGATATATATCAGCCCCACATATACGCAAAGCACCAATGCACCAGAACTCAGAAGTCATGGTGGGGGCTAAACAACAACAGAAAATCTGAAGCTCCTATGTTGAAAAGCTTTTGAGTGATGAGCGTTTTTGTATTTCCAGACACCCACTTTTCAGGTGGAGCCCCCTCCTCAAATATGGGGTCTATCATAAAAAACCGTTGACTGGTTCAGTGTAGGTCGGACACATCTACAGCCCAACCAGATTTCATCTTGATCAGTGCAGCCATTTATATACTACAGTTGACCAAAAATCTCTGAAAAAAATAAATAGATAAAAGATAAACGGTACAAAAACAGTAAGGCTCAGGCTACGCAAAGTTTAGTTAAGTCAGACGTTGACATTGCACATGGCGGTAGTAAACAGGAAGTAAAGTCTCAGAGACTACACATCTCAGGACAATGGAGAGAAGTTATCAGGAAAGTTGTAATTATTCTGTCATATCAGCTAGTATTGGCGAGGTTACTTGCCGTCTGGAGGCGTAGAGAAAGAAATGCATCCGGGAAGACGCCGACAGCAGGAGGAGGGTCCAGCTGCAGCCACTACAATTACTGGACAGTGGGAACAGCTGATCAAGGTAAATGTTCACTATATCAGAACTTATTCGGCCTTTTTCACATTAACTCTTTGCCGTTTCCATCCACTTTTTCTAATGCGATACTTCAAAGTGCGCTTAAAAAAATGTTGATGGAAACTCATGTATATTCGTTACTGTGCACCACTGCAAGGATTTTGCAAGATCCATCCAAATAAAGAGACCCCTGATGCCATCAAAGCCGGTGGAAAGACCGTTTTACTTTAGCACGGCTAAATTAAAAATCCTCCATAATGAAAGAAACTCCTCTTTTTGAATCCCTTAGCTGCACTCAATCCAGCTGAAGGCCTCGTCCAGAGATCAAACAGTGAGTACGTGTGCAGGGCAACCAGTGTGGTTGTTTCATTTTGAGGGTGTTAAATAATCATCATGAAGACCTCCTCTATGGAGCAAACCTTTAAAGATAACACGTGCTTTTTGAAGACAGTAAAATAAAAAAAGTGGTGGTTTGGGGGGGGTTTTAACTCAACTGTCAACAAGTCGACGGATATACATACCTCCAGAGGTGAATCACAGAGAAATCTCCGGAACTGTGAAGAGAAGAAAAAAGGGAGAGGAAACAGAGATTTAAAAAAAAATGTTAGTGCTCAGGGTCACCAAATCTTTTGAATAGGCATAAATGAAAACCATACACATCTCCTTCGCTGTCTTATATAGTTTATCTCTTCCATTTTCTCCTGGCTTAGGCATCACACAGCCCTCCATTCACCAAGGGCATAAAAAGAAAGACTTTATTTACTCAAATGAAAACATTTACCCTCTCAACCCAGGCTTGCACTCTAAGGAGATGGCTAAAATAAGCAGCAGAGGTAATGTCAAAAGTCTATCTCTCAACACACTTAAATAAAACAAAACACAGCAGACATCACTTAACAAGCGACATTGTGTTTGGAGAAAAAAAAAGCTTTCAGCCATTATCTATACCGTTTCCTGTGCCCCTTGTTAGCTGCATGGTTGAGAACGGTGTGTTTACAGATGTGCTGAACCGCAGGGAACAACCAAAAAAAAGAAAAGGTTTAAAAAAAAAAGAATCAAAACAAGCTCAATCTTTAGTTTTCTTTTTCACTTGTAAAGTTGACGTCTCTGTTTGTGAATGTGTTAAACTTTGGGTTTTCTTCGGATCTACTGGAGAAAGTCTTCAGGAGCTAAAAGCAGCAGAACATCGGCTGACACCCGCTAAAGAAATGTCAAACTAGTTAGCTAGTGTTTATCTGTTGCGGCTACCTGATTAGCTAGTTATTAAGTAAGTCAGATCATTTAAAGTGGAGCTAGATAAATTGTTTTTTTTAAAGAAATTAGCTTGACTAGCTATATTAATAAAATACAGTCTGTATTTAGTTTGTTAAAGCAGACATATTATGCTTTTAAATCCTTCCTTTTAACATTTAAATCCATCGGTTGGGTCTTTAAAAGGTGGAAATACAACACTTTGGTCTGAAATCCTACTTATTCTAACTTTACCAGCTCCTCTTTTCTGGTGTGTTTCAAAGCAGCTTGTTTTGTTACTGTTCCTTTAAGACATTTTAAGCCCCGCCCCCCTCCAGCTTCGAGATCAATCCACTTTGGTTTGAGAGAGGGGGTACGTTTTCTAGCTTGCAGAAATTTTTTTTTTATAATTTAATTAAAAGATGTTAATAAGAAAAGACTTGTTCATCCAGCCTTACATGTTGGAGCCAAAGTCTGACCCAGAACCAGAGGAGAAATAAGATGAGGAAATGGTAGTTGGTAAGTCCATCGCAGATAATTTGACGTAATGGTTCAGAAACCATCATAGAAAATAAAGAAAACTGATTGAGCTAAAAAATCTGACCCAAACAGAAAATAAAGATATCTTTGAAGCACCAAGAGAGACTAAATTCAACTTTTCGGCCTTCTAGAGACTTCAAGTTCACAACAAAATGCATTTAACAGATTAAAAGTGGATTTTGCATGATATGTCCCCTTTAAAAAAAATTAAAAAGCTGTAAGCTAGAGTTTATTTATTTACAGGCCTGTTATTAAAAAAATATTTAACTAGCTCCACATTAAATGCTCTAATAAGGACAGTGCTAAATTTCAGGTTTGAGAAAAATAAAAAGATGAACCGTTTTCCTGATTTGGGGCAGAAAATAAAAATGGAATAAACAGCAGTGTTTCGTTTTTCAATGCGTTTTTAAAATTGAATGACCGGTAGTTCAGTCACATATTTTTAATTTAAGAACCATCAATAAAAGAAAAACAATACTGGATGAGTTTTGTTTTGTTTGCGATAAATGGACGCCGCAACAACATGTCACGAACATCCCACGAGTCCAACAACGAATGGAAAGCGTAAATAGTAAATAACCCCAGTGAGTCAGCAATGATTTTTGCTCGTAAAGCTGACAGAGGCGTGATTTTCCACCCCGGCTTTGCAGTGACTCTACAGGGCAGATTACCAACAGCAAAGCCTCCTGATGCGCAGCGTAGCCGAAGGGCCACAAACGAAACTTTAGTTTAAAACTAAAACAAAGCACAGAAAAACTGAAGAGTTTACCAACAGAACAAGCAGCTGCCGTTATTAGATGACATCATTTATTGGGGTTTAACAACATCGCTGGCTGCTGTGTGTGTGAGTGAGAATGCTCAAATTACCTTGCAGTAAAAGCGCTGCACTATTTAGTCAGCTAATTGAAACTTTTTACGCACTTGGATGCTTTAATGCGTACAAATGCGCTCTTGGAAGCGCTCTCCGTCTAATCATCCTTCGACCACATGCCCCCCCCTACTGAAAACTAACGGACCTGGACCCATTTAGACCCGGGCCTCGCAATGATCCGACGTGAAAGCGAGGCCAATCGATGAGGAGATAACAGAAGCGACTCGTGCATCGCTTCAAACGCAGCCGTCTCTTTTTTTCAGCCCGTCTTTGATAAAACAACAGCTAAAGAGCCACATTAAAAGAGACGATCCGAGGAAACTTTCGGAACATTTTCATGTGCAACACATGGAGTCTATCTCTCCAACTCTCCCTTTCTTACAGTAAACAACCATCTGTGTACAATTAAGGCGTGCAAGCAGCCATCTCCCTCTCCCTCTCTCTCTCTGACACACACACATTTAAAAACTTATTTCAGCTGAAGCCTAATTGCTACTTAGATTTCTCATCTCTGTGATCTTCGATCACACAATCTTCTGAACTTATTTGAGCTTTTGTTGTCTGTTTTCCTTTAAAACTTTGTTCTCTTTGCATAAATAAATAAACTGTTGAGACCATTTTTGCTTCCGTATATTGTTCGGCATGCATCTCATTCAGCAACATTTGTGCTAATTCAACAGTATAAGAAAATGTTCGGCTCCTTCAGGGCATTTTGGTCCTTCAGCAATTTATACGTTTTGGGATATTTAGCTTTTTCTGACATTTCTGTTTCTCAATGAAAATGAATGGAGCCGTCCTTTCAGCTTTTAATATTGTTGATTTTAGCTTTTTTTCTGATTTCTTTAACTATCATTCTGACCTTTTCTGCTATTTTCTGTAGTTTTATTTTTAGCAATTTTTTTTTGCAAATTTGACCTTTTTTCATCAAAATTCAACTTTTTATGATAATTTCAGCTTCTTAGTGCTTAATTCAGCAAACATTGATTTATTTTTTTAAATTTCAGCTACTTTTTAAGCTAGATTTTGGCTAGTTTCAGCCTTTTTAGCTATTTCAAATTTTATATTTCAAATGACAAGTTTTTTTTTTTACCCATCTTATTTTTTGCTATTTTGAAAACTTTCACTCTCATTTCCTCATCTGTAAATTTTAACTTGTTTCATTAACTTTTAGCTACTTTTTGTTCATTTTAGCTACTTTACCCTTTTTATAATGATTTTTCACTTTTGTTTTCCTACTTTCAGAAAAGTTAGGTGTTCAAATTCAACTCACATTAACAATTTTGACATAAAAACATTTCAGCTACTTCAGGCATTTTCAGCAAAATTTTTTGAGCATTAAGCAATCACTCTGCATTTACACAGGAAATGCATTTTCTCTAGTTTAAATTATTTTTTTGGAGAATGTCTGAAAAAGCTGCAAAAATACAAGCTCTACTTTGCTCAGATGGTTCCTCGAACATCTTTACTGTGGTCTAATACTTTGTAAAATGGGGCATTTTTATATCCCACCTTGGTGTGGTAGTAGCTGAGAGTCATCCTCAACACATACTCCAAGCACTAACTACACACTGCCTGTTAGCAAAATATATCATGAAGGACAGATTTTAGTGAAACTCTCAGAAAGTAGCAACTCTTTAAGAGTCAAAACAGTCGCCAAAGATAAGAGACCTTAACCTACACAAAACCAACTTTAACTTGGTCAGATTTACAGATATTGAGCTAATATCGGTGCGGTAGTAGCTGACAGTCAACCTCAACATATACCTACCAGCTCACGACACCTAGTAATATGTTTTGACCAGAGCAGCTACAGCTCTGTCATTTCTCAACATGAAACAATTCTAGTTTTTATCTCAGCGGCGAGCGATATGCTTTTCTTCAAAGAATGCTGGGCTTTTGCTTTTATTTTGCAGTTTTAAGTGAACATTTTTAATCTTTTCCATACGTTCGGTCCAAAACTTTTGATTTACAGCAAAACAGATTGAGCAGGAATTGGTTTCCTGAAAATGATTACCACATGTGTAGGTACCGAGAGTCATGGCTCAGCACAGTAAAGACCAATACGTGTGTACTTCTGTGTGTGTTAGTAAATAATTACTACCACGCAGTTCAACTCTGTCATGAAACTGATATTAGACAAGAGGAGAGCCGTTTCTGGCTGCCAGGAAATGTATACATCCTTAAACAAACACTGCATTTCCCCCAGTAGGGCTTTATTGTTGAACAATCCTGGCACGATAAGTTCAAATCCAACAACACACACAGTTTCTCTTATTGTACGGCTCAGAAACGAGCTGACGCTAATCCAGATCCTGCCCCAAGATAATACCTTAATGGAATAATAAATACCTCCACAGTTACTTAATGACTTCACTTTATAGGCAGCGGTAGGCAGAAAATGGCACAACATGCCCCGTCAATAGATAAACTATGTGTGACCTTTTACTTTATTAAAGCCGCAAATTTTAAAAAAGAAGGTCTTAAAGCTTCTATAAATTATCTTAACCCTAACCCTAATAATGCAAAAGGAACTGAGACAACCCAGTTTGTTTCTGGATCCTTTTGTAGATGGTAAATATCCAAACTGATTCAGGAAAAATCCTTTTTAACCAAAAATTAGGGCTGCACAATAAATCGAAAATAGCAGCCTGTGCAATAAGCATATCGCCAAAAAAAAACTGCAATAAATAGTTAAAAGTTTGCATTTATATGTTTTGTCACGCAGACGGAAGCTTGAAGTTCTTCACCAATCAAATGGAGCTCTTCACGTATTTGACCAATTGGATGGACCTCTTCATATTTAATAAAAATTCATGCTGGAATGAAAATGCTTAGTTTTTCTTTTTTTGTTTTTCTTTATCTCTGAACCCAGAGCAGAAAGACATCAACACTACATACTTAGGTATTTGTTCATTAATTACAAGTCATATAGTCATCGCGATATTAAGCACTGTTATCACACATCACAGGTTTTCCTAATACCATGCAGCCCTACCAAAAATAATGTCTTTCTTCATATCATCTTCATGTCAAATGTTAAATACACTGAAGACAAACAGTTTGACTACAGAATTATATGTTACAATCCCTCTTTTTCTACTCCAACAACTTTTAAATTAATAAAAATTAGAGATCGATCGATACGGGTTTTTTAAGGCCGATACCGATTATTTTGATCGGTCTGATCCCCGATATTTGCTGCTGATTTTTTGGTCCGATTCTTGAAGCCAATATTGCTTTTTCTTCCTCCATTTACATGATAACAAATGTTACACATGTCTCAATTTAACTCCATAACAGTTGCCCCTGAAATTCCTTAAAAGCCTTTTAAATTTCTGAATTCTTTTGTACGGGTGTCAAGTTAAAGGTAAGAACTGGAGGAAGTTGTCTGACACCCTGGTTTTCAAAATAAAAAGCCCCCGGTAGAGTCTGGAAACGTTTAAAGGCAGAAATGGCACAGTTTATTCCAGTGAAATAAAGACTGTTAAGGAGAAACATTATTATTATTATTATTATTATTATTATTATTATTATTATTATTATTATTATTATTATGCATTAGTCTTATATAGTGTTTTTCAAGATCCCCAAAGATGCTCTACAATTTTTACAATTTATTAGCAAAACAAAACATATTAACAATAGATAGAAAACAATGTAGAACATTTAAATATTTAACAATAAAAACAAACAAATGTTTTTACTGTATCGGCAAAAAACAAAGAAACAAAAAAGAAAGAAAAAACACAAATATAAGGCCAATTTCTTGGCTGGTCAATGAATCAGTCGATCTCTAATTAAAATAAAAATGTTTTCATGTAAAAGTAAATAACCTAACTTTAACTCAACTTTTACTCAACTAGAAATCCAGCATGGAAAACCAATTACCTGAAAAAAAAAACGGTTTCTTTCTGAAGTCTCAGACAGCACAGTTATAAATGCAGCTCCAAGTCTTTATAAAACCTATATAAATATATATTTCAGGTGTCATTCCCAAACTTTCCAATTACTCTCAGCTAAGACTGCACACACAAACTCACACTTCCCTTTAACAGAGTCTGTGTTTGGCACCAGGAAAAATCTACCAGTCTGCCCAATCTGACAGCTTTCATTATTTATTAATTAGCTTTTTTTACAAGCTGGAGAGGTGAGTATATTTACTGCAGCCTGCTGGCAGAAGTGTGGAGGAAGCCGATTTTCCAGTCCGAAGGGACAAAAGGCCCTCTCAGGCTGTCCAGGATTCCTGTCCAGACTGGACTTTATAGAATTTATGTCTAAAATGAGGCAACAGATGAATCCACACATACTGTATATTTCAGAATACAATATTCTGTCTGTTCTAATGGTTGGTTTTTATATTATTTTAATAGATTTATTGGTTCAAACCCCATTCAGGTTTATAACTAAACAGTACTTGACTGTTAGAAATTCTGAGTTTGCAATAATCCTCTGACAGACCATGGAACGAAATTATTAAATGGGGATAATTCAGATTTTGTTACGTGAGGTTATAAACAACTAATATCTTACCTGTGGCAGATAGCTTGTCAAACAACCTTTGTAACTTGTGGAGCAAAAATCAAAGTGGACTGCTGCCATCCTAAAATAACTTTAGCCTAAAAAGTTTAAGAGAAAATCTTCTCAGAAGCCTTTACAGATAAATCTGTGCAACAGTGGAAAGTGAAACTGATGGCAAAGAAAGCATTTATAAGATACTGTTTGAATGAACAGCAGTGTTTTAAGTTAGCTTGACCACCAGGATAAATTTAAACTATTCCTCTGTACTAAGGTTGTTCACAGACATCTCTACAGCAGGTGTAGGTGGTCTCTCACAGGCTGTGATTGTTAATAACTGGAGACACAAGATGAAAAAAAAAAAAAAGTAATTTTTTTGTAGATTCACTAAATTCTGAACATTTGCGCCCAAGTGACCAGCAAGCTGCGCAGCTGTTTCTAATCTGTATTCTAGGCCACGCACATTATTTTGTTGCTCATCTCGGCAGCTGTCCCTGCGTCCTAGTTGGGGTCTCTGAAGCACACAGGGGGTGTTTCTTTGTTGTGTGGGCGTTTGGCCTAACCGTGATTGGTCAGATTGACTTGTGGGGCAAGGTAAAAGATGAAGTAACGTAATTAGTAAAATATTGTGAAAATTTAAATATAATTTATTTTCTGTCTATTTATAGTTTAAAACACGACAATGTCTTCAATAGAAATTATGAATATGTAAATATAATTCATTGACTTCAAATTTGGTTTGATTAACAACTTCCAGGCTTGAGTTTTGACAAATAATATTAAAATTCAAAATTAGAAAATCTTTTTCCAGAAGGGTTAGGGCTGTTCTGACATCTCCCTATACGTACACTATTCAAATTTTGTGCGTCTTAAATAGTTCTAATAAAATTTATAGATACTTTCTCACCAAAAAAGTCAGTCCGACCAATCATGTCTGTAGCTCCTCCCACAAAAGTTTGTGTTTAAGAGAATGATAAAAAGTTGGTTTGTTGAAGAAATACGAAACAGTATAACGTGTATCCATACGATTTGTTATTTAAAAAGATTTGATGTTTTTGCTTTTTGAAGATTTATTCTTTTTTATAAAAAGGAGCAGACATAAGATTTTTTTCTTCTTTCTGCAGCCTTTCATTTTATTTGTGATTTGTATTTTTATTGTATAGAATTTTAGTTTTACAATGAAAAATTAATAAAGTCTCAAAGTTAAAGTCAAACAGACCAATCATGTTTTTGAAAAACTCCTCCCACAAACAGGAACCTCCCACTTAGTGACTGCAGAGACCCTCTTTTCCTTAGGTCTATGATTTAATCCACCAAAAAACACTTTATATATGAAGACAACCAGAAACGGAACAATTATTTAACAGTTTGAATTTTAGGGTTTTATATTTGAATGTTCAGGATCGTAGTATCAGATGTTAAAGTACAGCTCTAGAATTTAAAGAAACTAAATTTAGATACCATAACTTCGCAACCATTGAGTTTTTTAGTACGTTCAAAAGGTAAATGCCTTTAATTTACAGTATATAGCGCCTTATCAAGTCCCTATAGACTCCGAAGCGCTTCAATCATTCACCCATTCACACACTGATGTGTTCACATGTGTTCACAAGCAAGAGCGAACAGCCGTTTCCCAAAAGTTTAAGGCAACATCTTTAAAGTTCCTGTTTGTTTGAACGATCCAAAATAAAATCAAAGTATATTAAAAGTTCAAAAGCGCAGCAAGAAGCTGCACTTCCAGCAGTTTTCAAAGCAAGTGCAGAATAATAACCATGCAGTACCTCACTCTCACTACATTCGCTGGGGTCGTCACCGTGAACGGCCATCTGGTAGCGGGCGTACAGCGCCACCGACTGCTGATAGGACGCCGCGAACCGAGGGTCCTCAAAGTTCACCGGCACTAACCTCACCTTCAAGCACAGGGTGTGGAAGAGAGGAGGCGGAATGGCATTTGTAAAGATTTGCAACTAGAAAATAGATATTTATATAAAAAAAATATAAGGACAGAGAGAATTAAAGGAGGTAAAGAAACCAAAAGTGAAATATGTGAGTGGGTTAACATCAGCCTCCTGGATCTTCATTCAAGCTGGTAACACAACAGTATAAATACAAACATCTGTGTGACCAAACAACCAGATTCCTGGAGACTGATGAGAAACTTGAGGATGAGGCTAGTGCACCGTTTTCACCGCAAATCACTGGGAGTTCGTCTCTCAACACGACGTCAGCACGTCCTGAAATCCTAAACTCTGACGACATTGTCTAAAACCAGACAAATTCTCTCAAAATGTCTTTAATTTTTAAAACAGAAAAACTGTTCAGACTTAAACAAAAAGAAGCCTCACCTCACTGCTTATCTGAAATGTATGAACTCCCAGATCAGGAGTGAAAGATTTTTGCGAGGGAAGGTGATGATGATGACAAAAACGAGGTTCACCTGACAAACTGCCTGTCGTCGCACAGAAACAGCACAAAGTTAACAATCTGACCAAATCGCAGGTCAAACACCTGAAGAAACACCGCTCCCAACCATGGCGTATGGAAACGATTTGCTCTGCACATTTATGAACAAACTCTCATATCTGCCTTTTATTTAGTTTCACAAAGAAATGTTCAACCCTAAATTAATCTTTGTCAATGTTAGAGACCAGAAGTTTACAAAAAGGTTAATTATCAGTGTCATTAGATGTTTATTGTACGAACAATGAGTCGGATTTTATTTTTCCTCTAAAACTTCATCTAACTCTAAATTATCCCGAGGTTTGTCTGAGTCTGAATGTTTGTCTCATTTGTCTCCATGTGTCCCTGTAATGGACTGAGACCTGTCCAGTGTCCCCCGTCTCTCTCACAGAGACAGCTGGAGACAGGAAGCAGCGACCCAAAAAGGAGAAGCAGGAAAAGAAAATGGATGGATTTCATGTAAATATCAAAACTTTCAGTTCATATTTTAAGCTTTTGACTAGCCTTTTGCTATGTTTAGCTTTAAGCTAGGCTTTTGCCATTTTCAGCTTTTTGTTGGCCTTTTGTTAGTTTTAGCTTTTAGACAGCACATTAACACCTTTAGCTTCTAACAAGCCTTTTCACAATTTTTATCTTTTTTTTGTACTTTTGAATAGCTTTTCTTTATTTTTAGCATTTAGCTAACTTTCTGTTGCCTTTAGCTGGTGTTTGCTGCTTTCAGCTAGTGTTTGGCTCCCATTTATTCTAGCTAGCATTTTGCTACATTAAGTTTAAGCTAGTAAAGTGCGCCCCAGGGCAGCTGTGGCTACAATGTAGTTTGCCATCATCATGTGTGTGAATGTGTGTGTGAATGGGTGAGTGACTGCAGTGTAAAGCGCTTTGGGGGTCCGGAGGGACTTATAAAGCGCTATATAAGTTCAGGCCATTTACCATTTAGTATTTTGCTACTTTTAGCCAACATACATTTACCATTTTTGGATTTTAGCATTTAGCAACTTTTAGTTTTGGCAAGTTGCTATTTTCAGCTTTTTATTGGCCTTTTGCTACTTTTAGCTTCTAACCAGCCCATTAACACCTTTAGCTTCCATCTAGCCTTTTCACAATTTTAATAATATTTTTGGTATTTTTAGTTTTTGCTACTTTGAGCTATCAGCTAACATTTTGCTGCTTCCAGAGAGTGTTTTGCTCCTATTAGCTTCTAGCTACCATCTTGAAAAATTTAGCAAACATACATTAGCCATTTTTGGATTTTAGCTAGCATTCAGTATCTTTTAGTGTTTAGCTTATGCTGTGCTGGACTGTGTTTCAGTAAAGTCATCCAGCTCTTTATATTTTCCAATTTCGCTAGTTTTAATAAAGATATTTTACTATTTATTAATTGTTAAAAGAAAAGAACCATTTTAGTTTTTCATTTCATTTAACAAGGGAAATCCAATTAAGATCACAACACTCCTATTTAAGGGAAGCCTAAAAATAGATGTTTTAATAATGACATTTTTTGATAACTTCTATCTGCTTTTGTTCATAAAAACCCAAAACTTGTTTTTTCATTTAATCTTTTCTAAGTGAATGAATCAGAGCAAGATAAAACAAACTTTGAAGTAGCCGAAGGTGCCCAGATTCGTCGACCCTCTTCCTCCCTCTCGGGGTAGAAGAGGGCTGACCTATGCCCCCCACCCTCTGACCTGGCTCTCGGAGGCCTTGCCAGGAGGATCCTTGTGAATGTCCATCTGGTAGAGTTTGTACAACTGGTAGGAGGCGTCGAAAGACTCTTTGAACTGCGGGCTAGGGGGATTGGAGCGCACTAGCCTCACCTTCAAAAAGAATATGTGCAGACAAGAGTTATTAACAAAATGGGAATAAGTGCTCAAAGAAACAAAAGTTCTGAATCAAAAGAAAAGGCTGAATAGAAAATAGACGTGGGAAGATCGTGAGTGTAGACGAAGATAGGGCAAACAAAACCTTTTGTAGCCAAGCGGCTAAAAATGCAAAGCATTTACTAAATTAGAAGGCTGAACATTTGACTTTAATTATGTCTTCTTAATGAGACGTTTGTTTTAAATAGCAGCAGCTGCTGGTTTTAGATGTAGCATAAAAAAGAACAATAAGACAATAGGTTCTGTTACATCCATATCCCATGATTTTGAAACACAAAACCTACAATTAGGCTTTGATTTACAACCTCAAAAAAAAAAAAAAAGTTGGGACTTTGTATAACATCTAAATAAAAACAAAATGCAATGTAACGCAAATCTCATAAATCCGTAATTTATTTGCAATGGAACATAATAATCATATCAAATGTCTCAACTGAAATGTTGCACAATTATTTGGAAAAAAATGCAAGTAATTTTGAGTTTTATTTAAGTTGGGATGGGGCAACAAAAGGCTTTAACGTGTACAAATAAATATTTAAAAAACACAGGTCAGAAAGGATTGGGGTTAAAAAGAGCGATTTAGAGAGGCTGTAAAGAAGGGCCGGGGTTCACCAATTACACAATGTCCCAATTTTTTTTAGATTTGTGGTTGTACTTGAAAACAAAATAACATAATAAAAATCTTTTTTTTAATACAGTCTTGTAAAAAGCAAAGATTTTAGGCAGGTGTAAAAATAAAAAGTGCATTAAGAAGCAACTACAGTCCTCAACTTTGCTCATTTTGCTTCAGTGACTTCACCATGTTTTCAAAAAACAAAATTTCATTGTTTTACAAATAGAATATTCATTGACCTGTGTATTTGGACTTTTTGAAAATAATTAGATTTTTTTTTATGTGACACGCATGTGCAAAAAATGACATCACATTGGTTGTGTGTAGATCCGGCCTACCCGGTCTAGGTGGGCCGGATCCTTGGTCAACCGTAAAGACCAGAAAAGAGTGTCTGAATTTGGACGGTCTAGCCTTCTGCTTTATTCCTGCCCTTAACCCTGGTGTATCTTCTGTCGCTTAGCAAACGTGATGACGCTAAACACAAACAAAAATAGATCAAAATTAGAAAATATCAATATATTAGTATTATTATCATAAAACAACAAAATTAGCTTAAAGGCAATATTTAGAGAACTAATGGACCTGCCGTAGGTGCACGTTTATTTCTCTATACCAGCTCGTTTGATTTCTGAAAAGAATAATAGTAAAAACATGTCTAAACAAATGACAACACAACCGCTTGAAACTTTTAATTTTACATCACCAGATTTTTATTTAAAACTGAACTCCTTTCTCTCGCATCGTCCACCTTTACGAGCAGAGCCGTTCACAGCCGTTCAGCTGGCTGTTTACAGAATTAGCTAAACATGGTTGCTACTTGTTAGCACATCGATTCTGAAGTTCTTAAATAAATAATTATCTGACCCGTTTGTTTATTTCAGTGTTTACATTTAAACCTGCCTCTGACTTCTGGGAGACACACCTGCTTTGACCTGATGTCCAGTTAAAACCAGTTTGTATCGTTTCAAAAGGTATTGTTCAATGTTTTCAGTAAAATGTAATCGAAACATTGAAGATGTATTGTGACCTTATAACACCTGACAGTGTCAGTTATTTGAAAATTCTGCATTGGCCAAAAATGGAATTGACAGACTTTTTAAGGATCGGTGATCTGCCAGAAAAATGCGAATGCACCCTTAATTAAAAATCTAGTATGGGTCGCATTTGCCTGCAGTGTGAATGTATCTTAAATAGGTGGATGTGATGCTGACAGCTTGTTTTGTCTACTGTATCAGTAAAAGAAAGGTTTGGTCAAGATGATTTGTGTCCTTGAAGTATCTGAGTACATGTAAATGTGGAAACTTCTGCTCCTTCTGAGTGTCCAGATTGTTGAGTGTTGCCCAATGGCTTTAGCACCATCGTTTGAACAGGAATTTTTGCACGATTTATGCATTTGTCACAAAGCTGTCAGCTGCTGCGGAGAGTCCTAGAGGACCCTCGTGGACTGGTACAGCTAAGAAATTATACCAAACAGGCCTCGAAATTAAGCGGGAAAAGAAACCATTAACGGTCTTAGATATTGAAATGCTAAAGCCATTTATTATGCCTCATTTAAAAACCTGACATGATCAGTTTTTAATACCGTTTGTGCAGAGCTTCAAATTTAGCCTTAATCAGGAAAAGTCTTTGGAAAAGAAAACCGTCTGGGTGTTACTAAAGTGACACAGACCAAGAGTTTTAAACTTCCTCATCCTGTGGCTCCCCTTTAAATTAAAAGCCTCTTTGGTTGGAAGCTTTTGTTGGCCACAGAGGCTGAGCCATATGGATCTGTTGGAAGACCGGGATACAGAACTGAACTTGAGGTTTGTTTGACTTGGATTTGAGAAGAATTCTCTCATATGAACACTTGATACCGCATACTTCAGTCAAACTAAAACATTGGGCCTCTTAGGGGAAAAGAAGGAGGAGAATCCTAAAACTTCAGATGTTTCTTTTATTATGATGTTATTTCAAAAACAGTTTCGTTGATGCAACCAGTCTGTAGCAGACAGCATGAAAATATAACTTCCTATCGTAAACAAGTTTAACGCTTTTAACTTATTCAGCTTGGAGGTTTGAATAGATTTTCTGCATCGTTAGAGAAGAGGCAAAAAGGACACAATTATTTACCAGATAGTTGCTGTTTCTAAAAGAAGATTTTAAAGAAAATTCTACAAAAACTTGAAGAACAGAACACTGCAGAGACAGTGAACAGGGGCAGTTTGGAGTGGAACAGGCAGTAAACGGTTCCACACTTCCCTGTGGAGCCTGAAAGATCAGAGAGATGTTATTATACTGAACCCTGGTGGTGGCAAATAAAACCCTCACTGCAATCAAGACCTGGTCACAGTAAAAAACCCAACTGGGTACCCCTTTACAATAAGGGTACCTTTTATTTAATGGTGTACTGCTGCTTTATGGGGTTATTTATGAGTTGGGAAACACATAAAAGCATTATTAAGCATTTATAAAATGGATATAAAACACTGTCTAGGTTCACTATTTGGCAAGATTAAGAGTATTCATTCAGGTAAATGAATATTGCTCCAGTTTAAACTCCCTGTGCTCAGGTTTAAGCAAAGTGAAGAGCAAAAGGATAAAGAAAATGAGACCATGTAGCACATTTGTAACCCTAGAAGTAGGGTTGCACCGATGCAGTTTTCTGGCCAATCGTCGATCTTTCGATTCCGGTCACAATACGCCTTTAATGTTCCAATCTTGTTTTATTGAAAAACATTGAACAGTACCCTTGAAACAATACAAACTTGTTTTAACTGGACATTAGGTAAAGCTCACAGCAGAGCTAAGGGGACAGTGGATGATTTTTAGACCTTTGTGGAGGAAGACGAGAAGCCGATCTTTTCAACCGATCTTATCCAAGTATCGGCCAATCTCCAATTTCCCAAAGTTAAGGGTATGAAGAATTAAGGGTTAATCCTGGATATGAAGTCTCAGGGGTCCACAAGGTTTTAGACAAAGAGCCTGGTTAACCACTGCAACTGGCTGAAATCCTGCTCAAAACCCAAGAATGCCATTATTCTACCAACTTCGGATCTGTCTACATCACCGTTCCTTTCCCAAAAATGTTGTTTCTACGTCTTTTCATAATGGCTGCTCTAATCTCTGTGCTGTGGTTTTACTGCCATCAAACTGGTCATCAGTTTATGTGGTGTGCCTGACATTTGGATGAATTCAAACCAAAAACTTGTGGGTTTTTCTCCCCCCTCTGTTTTGGTGAGCACATTTAAACTCATGGTGAAGTCACTGTAGCTGTGGAAGACCACTCTCAGCAAAAACAAACATAAAGGAGAGAGAATAGTAGCCAGAAAGATTTTGTAAAGACATGCAGATAAGTCCTTATTGCTCCAAGTTATAAAAGCCGCTAAGCTTTGTTTCCACTCACCTCGAGGCGATGGGAGGCGTTATCCCCCAACGACTCCGTTATAAACTCCTCCAGGGATTTGGGTTGGTTGATTTGATTGGGTTTGGGCTTTGTGGCAGACACCCCTTCAGCTTGTTGTCTGATCTGGTCCTTTTGAAGACGCCGCTCCTTTCGCAAGTCTTTGGCCTTCCTACATGGGGGGCGGCTCAGATCAGCTCCCATTCCTGCACGCAAAGGTGGAAACATATTGTCTGGAAAGGGGATGTTGAAGCTTTCCAAAGGGTTCATGTCCAGGTGAAAAACATTGATACAAGACAGATTGGTGGTGCAGACAGGTATCAGTCTTCTGTACACAACTAAAAACACTTTGTAACTTTAGATTGGCATTTTGCCAACAAAAATCTAAGAAAAACACTTTAAATGATCAGTCTTGAGTCCAGGAATGAGATGTGAGGTGTAGTTTGTTTGGTCTAGCAAGTCTTTGTTCATGGGGTTAAAATGAAACTGTATGTTCTGCCAATCTGTTGCACGATCCAACAGTTCATTTATTCTTAGAAATGCATTCAAATCTCTTCAGTTCTCTCTGCATTTCCCCCTCTGAGCCCCCTTTCCTCATCCTTTCGCTGCTCGCTCTCCTTCTCCCCAACCAGCACAACTTCTTGAGCTCTTGCCAAGCCCTCCGGGTCTCCGGGCATCCCATGTCAACAGTTTACACCCCCACATCCTGTTTGGAGCAATAAGGAAGCGATAGCTGTTTCCTGCTTGCACCACCGCCAGCTGCCACCGTCAGCTCTCAGTTCTAAAGCTCTCCCTCCTCTGACGTCGCAGGACAGAGGAGGACGTCTCATCTTGACACATGGAGAAGAAAAACGTGGTTCTGGCTTAGAATTTATTGGCTGAATTTAACTTAAATCAAGTTTTTTTTTGTTTTTTTTGATTACTGACTTTAAGTAGACTGAATCCACCAAAGGAGGGGTGTCAAACTCATGTTTACTGGGGGCCACGAGCGCTATGGTGGCCCTCAGAGGGCCAGTTCTAATTTGACTTTTCGTGTTTAACTTTGACTAAAACATCACGTTCCTCGGCTCGTTGCTATGGCTTAGCACAACTAACAAGCAATAACTGAGCTCTACCTGGTATTTCCTGTATAGAAACACAGTCTTCTTATAAACACTAAAAGGTATTACGTGTACGACTGACTACACGTGAAATAAAGAATACAGAAATACTACTAAAAGTAAAAGTTTGTTTTCTCAGAGTTGTAAAGTAACTAACTACAAATACTTTGTCACTGTACTTAAGTAGAAATTTTGGTTATCTGTACTTTACTTGAGTAATTATTTTTCAGCCAACTTTTTACTACTTTCTACTTACATTTTCACACAGTTATCTGTACTTTTTACTCCTTACATCTCTTGAAAATATAAGCAGTAGAAAGTCGTTACTCCTATTTCATTCAGGCTCGTTATTGTTAAAAAAAATACCATCCTGATAAATTGTGCCTTTAGGATATGGTAATTTTAATTGTAGTTGGATGAGAGGTATAAATATTTATCAATCTGACACCGTATTAGTTTGTACACAATCCATCACAGCTGCAGCCCTTTAGAAAAAATATTTTATTTTAGAGGTCACCTCCCAATAACTGTCATTTTTACTCAATTTTACTTTATTATGTCAGAAATGTACTTTTGATACATAAGTACAGTAAATGTTAAATACTTTTATATTCTAATAGGAATACCAAAGTAATTTCATGATAGGATACATGTACTTTTACTCAAGTATAACTTTGAGGTACTGTATACAACACTGGTTTTACTCACTGTTGAGTAGCTGAACTCTCCCACTTTCCGACAGGTAATTCCCACTGGAGGGACATTCCAGTTTAAATTTTTATGTGGGCAGCTGGAATTTTTATGTGGGAAATTCCCACTTCCCAGTACAACTGGGCTGCAGCAAAAGTAGCCAGTAAAAATGTAAAATTTACAAAGGATTTTGTAAGCTACTTTTGAACTTCGTGCAGCTCCACCTAGTGGTGGGATGCTGTGATTTTGCAGGTAAAATAATCAACATGCATTATGGGAGATGTAGTTTCTCATCAATTTAATGCTGGCTTTAAAGTAGCTTATTTTGAGACATTCATACTGGGCTATTCAACTAAATTACTCAGAGCCAGCAGCTCAGGGGCCAGACACATATTAACTTTCACCTTTTAAATTTGTTTATTTTGTTGTATTGCATCATACATTTAAGAGGCTGGGGGCGGGGCCTCATTGGTGGGCCTCAAGTTTGACACATGTGCACTAAAGATTAAAAATAGACCTGAATACAGTTTTCTATTTATGTTTTACAATTTTGATTTGCAGTCTTGAAATGTGGGGTCAAACTTACTCTTTCCATGAGTCAATACGTCTTTATTTACACACTTTCCCTCTTAGTGTCACACAGCAGTACTCCTGAGGACAGGATGTGCAGCTGTGGTGAAGATAAAGTCTGGCAGATCACTTCCTGTTGAAGACAGATGCTCACTCTCCAGCAGTTAAAATCTGGGACATCCACTTTTTTTTTTTACTTTTACACAATACACTCTGTGTAAACTGTCTACACTGCTGTCTTTTCTATAAACACGTAAACGGAAAAAAGTCCCAGTTTGTTTACCTTTTTGGAGCAGAGTGATCTGTAAGCGTTTGTTGCACATTATGATTTCATTCACACAAGACGATATGTGCTTTGAAACTATTTCTGCCTACATAAAACAAACTCTATACTGTAATTAAACTCGGCTCAGATTACAGGTTTGTATTGGCTTGTTCCTCAGAGACTAATGCCTATATTGGAGGTACGAGGAGTTGTGTTTTCTCAAGCTGAGTTTGGAACCTCCCCAAAGTTATAAAGCCTCCAGTCATAAAAAAAAAAAAGAAAAAGAAAAGGGAATATATGACCAGGTGTTTTCAGTTGGAGGTAAATGGAGGGGCGGGGGTGATAGTAAATCCTCCTGCTTCCGCTTTGCTGAAAAGACTCGTTATTCCCGACACCGTAACTCAGAGAGCTGTGGTTCTGACACAGGCTCAGTGGAACAACACTGCTGGGAGCTGCTGGAAGCTTTACCCTGAATGTTTGCTTCATGCCGATTTATCGAATGTGTGTTTTTCTCTTTAGACAATTGGAAAAAATGATAAACAAACAGATGTGGCCCAAAACAGACACGTGTGAAAGGTTCTGCCTTCTGGGACTAATTAGAGGTTTATTATTTCTTCATATTAACTCATTATAATAAGTTGGTGTTGAGGATGAGAATGGCCCAAAACAGACACAGTCCTAAAATCTGAGGAAAGAACCAAATTTACTCAACAAGCTGCTGCATTACAGGATGAACAGCGACACCTTGTGGCAAAAAAATTTAACACTACTCTACCTAATGCAACACAAAGCTGCCAGAAAACAATTTAAAGCCTTAAAAATCTTTTTCTCCCAGCTTTACCCGTTAGGCGATCATTTTTTGCCCGTGTCTGTGTGTCTGTCTGTTCTACAAGCTTCAGGGCTGCGGAAAGTTCACACTGGAGTTTAATTTTTATTTATTTTATTAATTTAAAGGATCCCCATTAGTCTCCACCATAGGAGAGACTATTCCTGGTTTTCACACCAACAAAACATTGAGAAAAACACAACAGCAAATTATGACGACCTATTACTAAAAACATCATTTATCAATTAATTGATTATTATTTCATCATCGTGAATATTATTAATAAAAATTGCCTCTCTATATAACTGTATTAATTTGTGTATTATTTCTGCTAGAGGTAGAGTAAAGGTAACAGAGGCTTGTATTAAACCACATTTGTTAGAGGTGGGTAATAATAGTGAGAAAAGGCCAAAAGTTTTATGTAAAAAGAGAAGTTTGTCATTGACCTTCATCCACAGCAGTCCTTGATGTCATGGATATTAGTTCTGAAACTACAACCAAGAGCCAATCCTGCAGCTTTATTTTGAACTACCTGCAGTTTGGACAGATCTTTTAATAAAGCACAAGAACAAACAGCAGTAAGGTGATGTTAAACTAAAGACTATAATAACAATTTTCTAATTCCAGGAGGCATAAAATGTGCATTATAGCAAATCATTGAAATATTTCTACTCATTTTACTCACATGTGTGAACCATGATGTTGTTTAATCAAATACAACTCAGCAGTTTAGCTTCTTTAACATGTTCAATGTGTGTCTGATGGAGGTCACCTTTAAAGGAGACATATATAAAGTGGAACTGCAATGCTTTCCTTCTTATTGTAACGCCACTAGCCCCGCCCCTTTTCTGGAGTGTGTCTCAAATCGACTCGTTTTGAGGCTGTCTCTTTAAATCCAAACGAGGCACTTCACCCACCCTCACCCCTCCGGCTTCCAGACCAGTTCATTCTAGTTTGATGGAGGGAGTTTACGACTATATAGCTGCGCAGAAATGTTTTTTTTACAAATGAATTAAAAGATGTCAACAACA
Organism: Cynodonichthys magdalenae; assembly: GCA_031762555.1. Taxonomy (NCBI): domain Eukaryota; kingdom Metazoa; phylum Chordata; class Actinopteri; order Cyprinodontiformes; family Rivulidae; genus Cynodonichthys; species Cynodonichthys magdalenae. Next base: position 21,205,978 of record JARVJO010000001.1, read on the forward strand.
AAAGACTTCCAGCCTTACATGTTGGACCCAGAGTCTGACCCGGAACCAGAGGAGAATGAAGACAAACATTTTGTGGTAAATCTGACCCAAATAGAATATAAAATTATCTACACAGCACCAAGAGAAACTGAATTCAGATTTTCTGCACTCCAAGTCCACAACAAAATGTATTTAACAGCTAAAAAACTGGATTTTGTAGGACATGTCTCCTTTAAATTAGAATATAAACGATCATGCAAAAAAAAAACCTTTAAGATCTGCAGTGTGAACAAACAACATTTTTTTTTATAATTCTTTGTCCTAAACACCAACTGCTTATGTTTTTTTAATAAACGTTTGTCAGATTGTATTACCTGGTTTAGGAGCTGTTCTCTCCTCTGGAAGAGACGACGGAGCATTCTGGGAGCTTTCTGAGCTCGCAGCTGTGGAATCCTCTGACTCCTGAACCTCCACAGCAGCAGGACACTTTGGTACTTCCTGTTGAAGATCTGTGATATCAGCACACTTTAAATCTAACTGGCAGACTGCCGTTGGCTCTCGTGGACCGGCCTCCGGACACAGAGAGTCCATTGGCTCCCCTGCGTGGAACGAAAACCACTTTCAGTGTTTCATTTTCTGTGTACCACAGAACGGCTCTGGATTAGAGCCTGACTGGATCTGTGGTGCAAATATCAATCCCAAAGTCTTGACTTATTAAAAACAAACATTTTTTCATCCATTTAAACTGATGAGTTTTAAATCCAACAAAATATTCTCACCATCTTCAAGTCTTTTTGGTATCTCCCCACTGGAAATAAATTTATTGAACTTCTTCAGAACTTTCTTGTGGGATTTGGAAGGCTGAAATTTCAGTGCATGGCACCTTGATGTAGAAGAAAAAAAGCAGATGAAAAGCCTGATGAAAACTATTTGTATTTACATACATGTTTACAAACAACACAGAGTACAAACACAGCGTGAATGCTACATGCTGAAAGATTTTTACAGAAAAAAAGGAACAAAAATTTTGCAGTTTGTTGTAAAATAACCAAAATATCTAAAATTAGCAGAAAAGTAGCTAAAAAAAGCTGAAAAGACCAAATCTAACTAGAAGCAGAAATAGTATGTTTGCTGAATTAGGCAGTATAAAGCTGAAATAATCACAAAAAGGTGAGTATAGCTGAAAAAAGCTAAACTTAGCTGATATAGGTATAAAGTAACAGCTGAAAGCCGCATAAACAAGCTTAAATTAGCAGAAAGAAGCCGATACAAAAACAAAAAGTTTAAATCATCAAAACAGATGAAAAAAGCTAAAATTAGCTGGAATGGCTCCAAAGTAGCTTAAATTGCAGGAAAAAAGCTGAAAGAAGCATAAAAAGCTTAAATTAGCAGAAAGAAGCTGACAAAAAACTAAAAGTTTTAATCAGCAAAACAGCTGAAAATGAAGACAAAAGTTAAAGTTAGCAAAAAAGAAGCCGAAGAAAGCTGAAATTAGCACAAAAAAGTTTAAAAAATAAAAAAAAACAGAACCAGAACACAATTCACAAAGCAAAAAAATTATTTTAAGGTATTTGTGGTCAAAAATGCTAAATATTTCAAAAAGTATAAATTACTAAAGTTCCAAAATTCACAGCAGGAATTTCCCAAAGTAGCTGAACAGTTTGATGTATAAATAGCACAAAAATTACGTAACGAGATATGTGCCAAAAAAACAAGGAAAATAGATGATCTCAACTCGAGACATGAATCACATGAGAACATTAAGTACACACTTACCTGATGGTATACTGCGGACAGCAGGTCTTCTTCAATATAGGCTTATAAACATATTTACCACTTCTAAAAAAAAAGAAAAAGACAATACATGAATACTTTAATAGCTTTGTTTGACAAAAGGTTTAGAAAACTCACCTTCTCCATCCTCGATCGATTAGATCTTGGTAGTCTTGTACAGTCAGAGAATGAGACCACATCCCTGTCAAAAACAACACAAAAGAAAGTTTGGACACCTTTAAATGGTTGTTTTTTTAATTGTATACATTCCATCCATTTTCCACTTCTCCTTTTGTATTTGCTGGGAGCTGGTGCCCATCTCCAGCCATCATGGAGCGAGAGGCGGAGATGGATGAGTGACATATCTGTCGTCACGACAACAGAGTCACCCGAACCATTCTTCAGCATCCACTCAAGCATTAAGGATACGATGATGGCAGGTGCTGTGCTTTGTATCACCGAGACACGTTTGCTTTATTACAGGATGTTGACATCACTGCACCAACACCTGCTCAACAGGACACAGACCCAGTCTGACATTCACAAATATAATTTAACAATTCAGACTGATTCATTTATCACTCCAGGAAAAACAAACATCACATCTGGATGATAAGAGATACAATATCTGTGGGATAAAACAAAATGTTTGTATGAAACTATCATGTTTTAGTCACATCAGTATGTAAAAAAAAAACAAAAAACAGAAAAGGTAGTAAATAAGTGTTGCCATGCCTACATGACGTAACACTCAGATTACAACTCCTGGATTAGATTACAGCTCATTGATTGCAGAAGTCCCTAAAACCTGATTATGGCCCTCCTGATTTATCACAGTGGAACCATTTTGTTCCAAACCAGAAAAAAAGAAACTAGTTTTTCTTGTTTTTAAATTTAAAACACTGTAAAAGTTGGCTTTTCCTTTTAATTATATCAACCATGTAGTTCTTGTCAAAACATTTGTAATGTAAATAAACTGTATAACAAATTATTCTACACTTATTTAAATGATTTAAAAACCATTTGCTGTGAAAACTGAGAACTGTAGGACCATTGAATTACATGTTCTAACGTAGTAAAGTTAAAACAAGCATAGCAGCAAAACAGCAAAATAAAAAAGCATCAAGGATGAGAAAGTTTAATAAAATCCTAATCCACTGACATGAAATGTTTATAAATCTGTGACATCTCACAATTTCCTGTTTACTTAGCAGTGAACTGGACTCAGGTCATTTTATTTTTATGTCCTGTTTGTTGCCTGCATTAGCAACAGAATAACAGTTTATAGTTATTTAATGTTGCCCTGAAATGTGTATTTCTGTAAAACCCAGAAAAATACAAAAATGCAACCCAGAACAGACCTATTGTTGTGGTACATAGACACTGCTGGTTTTAAAGCTCGCGTTTCTAAAAAAAAAAATATATATATACATCAACTGCGTACAAAAAGATATACATTTAAAGGCATTTGATGACAGTTTGGGAACGAAAGAATACATCGTGAATCAGCAAAGAAAATGTTTTTATTTGGTTCTTCTCAAATGAAAGTATCTGTAAACATTAACTAGTTAGCAAAAATGCTAACTCTTTTATTAAAAGGAATCATTGTGACTCCAGAGAAAAACATTGTTCCCAAACAAATATAACGGTTACTTTACTGAATAACCCCAGCTTACTAGAATATATTAAGTACTTGCACTGCATGGTAGTATTTGTTTTTATTTCACCTGATGATATATACGGCTACTAGCTACATGCTAGTTTGGGCGAACAGCTAAAAACTATGCTAACAACTTCCGCTAACTGCACTCGGCTAGTTTCCTCTGTATTCAGGCATTGAATGAGTCTTACACATATATTAGTACTATTGGCGAAATACACAAACAATACAATATTAATATCTAACTTTTACGTCCACATCGCTTACTCAACAAAATTTAGCTACTTATCGTTAGCCATCATTTCAGATGTGAAGCGGGTGTTTCTTTGCCGTTTCTTCGTATTAAACTCACCATGAGAGAAGTTGCCCTTTTCGTTTTTACAGTATCCACAGCGGTAACCATCATCTCCGCCAAAATATTCCACTATACTGTAAGACATGCTCCCGGCCATTTCTTCTGACACAGATGACAGCTGAGTTATGCGAGGTCACTTGAAAGGAAGACGAGTCCCCACCCACCGAAACTACGTCATCAGTGGTGCGTTGAAAAGTAGTGGGACATTTGAAATCTGAAAATGTCAACACTTACATTACAACTTTTTTGGTTTCTGACCCACAAAATAAAAGCAGCAGAACCTTGTGACCCAGACTAACACCAGTTAGGAGCAAAAACTTAGTAAATAATCCTCGTAAATAAGAGATAACAACACAAACAGCCTAACCAACATATTACACTTATATTTTGTATTGATATATAAATAACATATTTAAATTCAATTTGATTTCTGCAAACATTTTGAAGACACCAATTTGTGTTGACTCACAGTTGGAACCACTGCTGTATATTGTTTACTAATAAATTACATTTAAATAAACAGCATTATTAAATAAAAAAAGCCTTTTCCATTTAATCAAAAACAGACTTTGTGCATAAATACTTTAAAATACTTATTTAAAATAAATAGTTATTTTTAATTAACAGTAATGCCTGCTTGCAGTACATATAAAACATCCTAAGTATAAACCACAAGTTTAGAATTTAAGAACTGTACACTTTATTTAACAGAATGTGCAAAGAGGGGGAAAAAAGTACAGAGATCAAAAACAAACACCAGTTTCCGTAACAAAACAAAGGGGAGAGTTTAAACGTAGAAAAATAAATTAGAAAAATCACAATTGGGCCAATGATTCATGTTCTTGCCGTTTTAACATGGTCGATAAATTATTTAATAAGCACTCAGTTTCTAGGGGGATGTTTGTGTGTCCATGCACAGGCTCACAAAAAAGTAACCTCCAGTTCAGCGTTTACGTTCCACACGCACTAAAGCAGAAACTAGTAAGTGGAAAGCTACTGGTAAAAACAAACCTCTAAAAAACTCTTGGTAGATGCTGTTCACGTTGGCTCCAGTGGATTCCATGACTTAGTTAAAGGTTCCTTGAGGGACAGGGATGTTTTCATGAAGATATTTCATGCTGCCTTGTTCAGAGAAGTCAGCCACGGTGTGTCCCTCTCCTCGAAGGACCCATTTGGTCGTAAGAAGTCCCTCCAAACCAACCGGACCTCTGGCATGGATTCTAGCTGTGCTGATGCCAACCTCAGCTCCTGAAAAAAATAAAAATAAAAACACCTTCAGTCGTCTGACTCGTCCTTCACATTTAGATGAATTTAAAAGATGTAAAACACCACGGGTACGGCACGCACCCAGGCCGAAGCGGTAGCCGTCAGCGAAGCGAGAGCTGGTGTTCCAGAACACGCAGGCGCTGTCCACCTGGTGCAGGAACTGCTCCGCCGTGGTTTCGTTCTCCGTGACGATCACGTCGGTGTGGGAGCTGCCGTACTTGTGGATGTGGTCCACGGCGTCCTGCATGCTGTCCACCACCTCGATGCAGCACTCCAGGTCCCCGTACTCGGTCCGGAGAGACTTCACCTCCGACGGGCTGAAGGTTAGGTAGGAAGCGAAACGAGGACCAGCGTGGATTTTCACCTGAAAACAAAAAAATGGTGACAAAACTTTTTCTGATTAATGCCCTCCCCTCACAGGTACACACCTGACCCAAAACCTAACCTCACCAGGCTACCGGGAAAATGGTCAAAAACCGTTCCCACCATGTAGCAAAAATACGCTCACACTCGTAGCAACCCTTTTTTGTGTTTTTTTTTTTTTTGTGTTTTTAAACCAGAGTCAGAAAACCTTTGTTTTTCTTCTTGTTAACTGTGGAGATTAAATGTGGCTCTTAAGTCCATCTTGCAGTCAGGTTCTGCTCTGGGAGCGCAGCAGATCCTTTCAGCAGCATGAGGAAGATCACGGGTACGGCAGGCCACTTTTACATATAATCGGCTTCACCACAGTTACATACAAAGTGTCTGAAATTGGTTTTATGACTGAACATAGTTATTTAAGTGAGAGATACATAAGCTTCAATTAATGAAAATTAAATTGCAGACTTTTTCATGTTCTGTTATTTTAATTTATAAAAAAGCTCTACACTCTTTTAATAAATACAAGTATTATTTCAGCTGTTAATTATTTCTGTTTATCATTCTGGTTTTGCCAAGGTCGAAGATCCAGAGGGCCAAACAGGAGTTACCCTGTGAGGGGCAGGTGTTCTGTAGCCATGAAATGTTCAGTTTGAGAGGTTTATAAGATGTTCAGCACTTAAACATTTGCACTTCGAATTTCTTTCATTTCATTTCATTCATCTTGAGATGTTTAAGTTAAAATTTCAGGTCATAGAATCACTTTCAGTAAGTTATGTCTTGTATAATTCTGGTTCAAATAACAGATTAACTAATTATTTGTGAGTTAATATTGCCTTAATGGACAGTGATTAAAACCTGTAAAACTGATGAGAAGGGGTTAAGGCCCCGTCACACTAGACAACTTGTGAAACATTTTTTGTCTAAATTGCTTATAAAAGTTCTATATTTGATCAATTTGTTCTTACATCAGTCCGTGTTTCTCACCTCTTCACTTCTCAGCATGTCAATGATTTGGTCAAACGTAGGGGTCCGCAGTAACTCTCTGTGGATAAGGAGGGTCTCCATGGCGTTGCAGGCTGCAGGGTAGTCACATTTGGAGTCCCTGACTGTAATCAAAAGGTTTTATCTTCCATCACTGATTCCAGGCTGCCTCAAGACGTTAACTTTAAAAAAAACCATGAACTGACCGACGTCGATAGCTTTGTCGATGCTGGCCTCGCTGTCGATGTAGACGTGACAGACGCCCTCGCTGTGACCCAACACAGGGATGCCCTTAGCTGCCCTCTCGATGTCCCGGACCAACTGGGACGAGCCCCTCGGAATAATCAAGTCGATCATCTTGTCCAGTTTGCAGAGATCCTCGACGTCTTCACGTGTGCTCACCTAGAAACGTTGACCCAACAGAATTACGTGAACATCGCTCGGAGAGAACTCGACACAAAAAGCAGGACTCCAGCTCACCAGCTGAACGGCATCTGCCACGCCGTGAATCGAGAGAGCTTCCTGAGTGAGCTGGTGTAGGATTTTGTTGGTGTTGGACGCCTCTTTGCCGCCCTTAAGAAGCAAAGCGTTCCCGCTGGCGATCGCTAGAGCCGACACCTGAAACCCAGCGTTTAACGCAGAACTTTTATTATTATTTTAGCCAAACGACAAGCTACGCGTGACGAGCGTCAGACAGGTCGGACCTGCGGGAGGCAGTCGGGACGAGACTCAAAGATGACCAGCAGGACCCCGATGGGGACGGTGATCTGTTCCAGCTCCAGGTTGTTGGCGATCCTGGTCCTTCTCAGTACTCGGCCCACGCTGGTCCTGGAGGACACGGCGAGCTGGCGCAGGCCGATGGCGAGGCTGTTCAGCTTAGAGGTAGAAAGACTCAGACGGTTGATCAGAGGCTGCGCCAGACGACCTGGAAGGAAACAGAATTTTAACAAAACTGTTGACAAAAACAATTATTAAGGGTTTCACAAGCTTTCTATTCCTGTCAAGATCAAAGGTCCAGATCAAAGGTCCAGATCAAAGGGTCCAGTAAAGCCTAATGAATGCTGTAGTTTTAGAAGTTGCAACATTCTTTAGCTGCCAAGTTGAGAACAAAGCGAGTTGCAGCGGGAACAATGTGGGCAACAAAATAAAGGCAACGCCTACTATAAAATTGTGAAACAACAAACCCCGCCTCAATTAATTTTATTTTTCTATCTAGTTTCACTATTAGTGCATATTTCCAATGCATGACGGTTTTAGATCATACAAATTAGTTAATGAATAAATACTGTGCAAACGTAGCCAATGTTGTCCTAAGAATTTCATCCAGTAAGCTCAAGAAATTACAGACATTTTCAGCTGATAACTTTTTTCCCATGGTTTTCTCGTGATATCGACCTATGATGTCATAATCACAAAATAACGATGAGTGTTTTCTCGAGATAACGAGTTAATTTCTCGATGGTTTTCTTGAGATAACCAGTTATGGTTTTCCTCTTGTGCATCATTTGGTAACCATGGAGACGGCCTGGCAGTTTGTTTGTCTTGTACAGATAAAGCAGCCCCTCGTCTAAACATGCGTTTACACTGAAGTGATCCTGCTGATTTAATAAACTTTACTGGTGACCAGCTGAGGGGACCAGGTCGTCTCCATGGTTACTGAATGATGCACAAGAAAACCATAACTGGTTATTTCGTTATAATGAAAACCATAAAAATAAATATCAGGGGAAAACGTCAGCTCTCGGCTTCCCTAAGGAATAAAAAAGTCGTGTTCGTTTGTTTTTGCAGAATCACCAGTTTTCTGGGTTTTCAATGTTAAACTAAAGAAAATAGAGTAATTTTTCTAGACTAAAATGGATGTAACTTCCTTATTTCATCACCAATCCAGAAAATTTTTGTGTCAATCTTTTAGTTGTTTCAAGCTCTGTAAAAAGAACAATTTATGTACTTTTATTTATTTTTGTCTCACACCTACTATGTGAAAACAAATCAGAATTTTAAAAAATGTTTGCGCAAAACACGTCTGCAGAACTCGCTGGTCACAAACGCTCAAACTTCATCCGGATTGCAACAGAAAATTCTCCCGTTTTCTTGATTTAGTTCCATCGTTGATCCAGACTAGAGTCTAGACTTTAACAAGTACTGGAATAAATCAGTTAAACCAGTTAAAAACAAATTGATGAGAGGCTTTTCTTAAACTATTTCTTGGTTAAATCAATATTTAAAACTAGACCCGAGCCTTTCTATGCGTCAGTTCTCTTAAATAAAAACCTGCTGCTGTGGGTCGGATCGATCTGCTCTTTTACCTGTTGCTGTTGCAAACTCCATGTCTTTCCTGTTGGCACTGAGAATCTCATCTTTCTTCTCTGTGAGGAGCTCAGCGAGGCTGCAGATGATTTCTCCTCTCTGGAAACAAACATCGTATTAACCTGATTCAACAACTAAAGCATGCTGGATAGGAAAAGACCGGTTGTTGTGACCCCCACCTGCTCAGGCAGCAGAGAAGCCAAAGCCCGCCCCGCGTGCCGCGCCATCTCCGTCTGCTGCTCCACGGTTGGACCTGGTGGCGTTAAACACGAACACGTCACGTCCACAAGAAGACAGAAACAGACCTGAACATTTCCACTGTCTGGCTCCGCCCAGTACCCGCAGGCTTCACTTCAGAGAAGAAGGTGCCGATTTTCTTCCCGTCCACGATGTCGGTGATGACGTGGCCGGTGACTTTGGGGTCCGTGCCGTTGGCGATGATTACCGAGGTTCCCCCCTGGAGAGCCCAGAGCGCTGCTTTCACCTGGTTCAAACAGAAAATAAGGAAGATTTATTCAAAACAAAACGTGTGACAGATTTAGAGGAGGCGTTGTTTTTCGTGCTGACCTTGGCTTCCATGCCCCCGATCCCGACTCTGGACTTGGTTCCGTACGTGATGGACTGCTGATCCCCCGGGTAGAAAATATCAATGAGCTTTGCATCATCTGTTCCAGGAGGGCTGTCGTATAAACCTGTGGGCAGTTTTCTCTGTTTTACTCATTCTTTCAAGAAATACGGGGCTTTTATTTTGAAAAGGTGCTCACTGCAATCAAACACAGGAATCCTACAGCTTAAGGCAAAATAAACTTGTAACTTTTTAAGACCTCTTTAATGCCACTTGAAATGAAATTTAAGACCAACTTCACAATAAACACAAATTGAAAAAACCCATTTAGTGACGGTTAAGACAGTACACTATTTATTAATGACTAATAAACATGTATAAATGTTATAAGGGAGTCTTATAAATATTGTACTGTTTTACACTTTACAATAAGGCTCCCTTTGATAGTTGTGGATATGAATAATGCAGTAATACCGTACAATATTCTACGTAAAATATGTGTTTCTATTACATTAATATGCTCACAAACCTAGTGTAAAATGTTTAATAAGCACCTTTAGACGGAATATGTACATGATCAGATTTGGCTCACTATTTTGCAAGAAACCAGACAGTTTTGTCCCTTCTTGTCCTTAATTAATGCATAATAAACACTTATTAATGATTTATACAGTGTTTACAAATGAATTAATAACCTATCTATAAAATATAAGTCATCTATAAGGGGAGCTTTATTGTAATTGGTACAAAAAACAATAGTTAACTAATAAGGTAACAAATAATCAATCTTTTTTTATTTCACCTTGAACATCAGACAGGGCAATAAGAAGATCAGCTTTCATTTCAACAGCAAGTCGTGCAGCCAAGCTGTCGTTATCTTTTATGCTTATTACCTGGAATACAAAATATAAATTAATATGAAAACACTTTACTGATTAAAGCTCATCAGTCACAATATGTGTTAGCATGAGCAGTTGTGTTACGTTAAAACAGCATTCTCAGCATGTCTGACACCTGGTACCCACATTTACCCCCTGCAGGTCACTGTTGGGGACAGGGGGAGGAACGACGGCGTCGTTGGTGTTGATGATGGGCACGATGTTCATCCGGAGCAGCTCGTGCAGGGTGCTGTTTAGGTTGCGACGCTTCTGCTCATCATGAAAATCCAGATTTGTAACCAAAATCTAAACAAGAAAACACAAATAAGATGGTTAAAGCGACTTTTTAAGTCATCCTCTGTCAGCGTTTTGCTCAAAACTAAAGGCCGAGTCCTCACCTGTGCAGTGCAGATGCTGTATTGTGTAAACATGGCTTCATATAACGCCATCAGACCACTCTGTCCTGCAGCTGCACACGCTCTGGCCTCCAGAACTGGAACCGACTGAAGAGAAAATTAAAGTTGAATAACTAAAACTATTAAAGACATTTATAAATCTGTGAGTTAAAGCATAATCACAATATCTTTGAGTTGGTTCTGTCCAGAGTGTAAAGCCTGTCTGACGCTCTGAGACAAAAGAATCTCGTGTCTGAGTCGCTGCTTCCCAAACGCCACTGCTCCACTCGTAACGATCATCATCTCCCTGCCTTGATTCTGCAGCATGGCCACCTACGAGACACACAAACCACAACGTTAAAGTTTATTACGCATCACTGCGAAGGCGATGCAAGACTGGCGCCTCTGCGAACAGCATCACCTGCTCTACAATGGAGGCCAGCCGACCCAGCGACAGGCCACACTCGTCTCCGCGCGTTACCACGGCGCTGCCCAGCTTCACCACGATCCGTTTGGCCTGCTTCAGCTCGCTGCGGTGGGCAAAAGATTTCCCATGGGGACGCGGGAGAAAAACTGCAATGAAAGGCTGAGTGAGAAACATCCCAAGACGTTAAGGCCCACAGGATATACAAATTAAATCGTGTTATCTCAGGACTAAACCACTAAACATCTGCGTGTTACGGCTTTTATTTTGATAGGTCACTTCCGCAGGCTGTCAGCACACTATAGAGTTAGTCTCTGCTCTGACACAGTTATTAATGTTACACACCTTTATTTTCTCTCCTGTGATTTATTAAGAGTTGTGTACCAAAAATAACTCCAGCTGTAGAGGTGGACTGAGACTGAGAGGACGTGAGGATTGTGAGTTTTGGAGACGATTACTTACATTTAGTCTGGGAGTACGTTCTGCTGGGTGTTAGACAGACATTTGTTAGCCGGATTTTAGATGGCAGGCTAGAGCACAAAGCCAGCCTGGCAAACATGGCTCCAACACCTGAGGATGAATGTGAAAAACACACAAAATCAATGTCAGGTCATTGTAACCTCATCACAAATCAACAGCAACATTAGTAGCATAAATGGACATTTAATATATATTATTCTCTGCTAATAAATATAAGCTAAATATTCTAGACAACTAAGCTTGAAAATTTGCTTTAACATAGTTTCATAGAAAATAAGTTGATGCTGCGTGTGTCAAAGTCTGTCAAAACAATGTCCTGTAGCTAGCTAGCTGTTGGTTAGCTTTAGCATCGTTGAGCTGCCATTTCAAAACAATTAGCGGGAAAACGGTTTTAACAACAGGACTCGTTACCTGACAGTATGAAGAGCTAAAAAATACGACTTCTGATGCCAATGACTGCGTTCAGCTGAGAGGAGACACGTAGTAAGTCCGTCAGTGTAGTGCCACATCCACAGCCCACGTTGATTCGGATTCTACCGAAGAACCGCATCGAGCTATTCACGAACGACGTCTACGTACAAAGTTACAGGTGGTACCATAGATATATAGAGAAAGACTAGATATCTTACAGCGGAGTCTCCGGCGTTGTCACACGGCGGTCATCTTAGTACAGGGAACAACGCTAGCTGTAGCTGTGGAAACTGTATTGAAAAAATACGCTTAACACGCTGAAATCTTGACGGATTTACAAACAGTTTGGTTTATTACAAAGGTTATTATTGTGGCTATGATTCGGGGTAGTTAGACATGTTGAGAATGCAGCTTTTATTTTATAAAAATGGTTAATTGTGCTGCATAGTCATGTTTCTTTTAACACCATTTTTATAGATTGATATGTCAAAATATATATATATATATTTTTTAACTTGTGTTTATTTTATCTGGTAGCTACAACAATCAAGACCACTTCTAAAGGAGTTGAAGGCAAGCTGCAGATGGACTTGTCTCAGGATGAACCTCTGTCTGATGCTGTGAGTATAGATTGATTTAGGCTCACACAACTGATAAGTGAATATTGAATTAACAATTATTTAATTTCCACATTACTAATATTTGTATATTTTTGCCAACAGGGAGCAACTGAAGAGAGGTGAAAGTCCACTGATCACCCGTATCCACTGCCTGTTGTCTCAAGTCTACACTAAACTGAAGGAGCCACAGCCAGAGAGAGGAAACTGCAGCTGGAGAAGTCTGAAGCCTTGGCAAGAGAAAGGAGGACCAAGAAAAACTGTAATATATGTACTTCAGAGGACTGGACACAAGAATATTTGATATCAATAATAAAACAAATCAGTCGTGTTCCATTTACTCAGATTTGTTTGGTGGTTGTTGGTTTATTGAAGGCAGGCAGACGTCTCTGAAATGAATTGTATGTTTCCAATACTAGCTGACAATGCTAACAATGCTAACAAGGCCACAGTTAAATCCTAGTGCCTTGAATTTATTTAACCAAACTGGTTTCACTCAACCAAGGTAAGCAAATTGAGCAATTTCTTAAAAAAGATAATATGTATATTGCCTCAAATTTACTCCATTAATTTTAGTGGAACCGGTTGACATGACTTGGTTGAGTTAATTAGGTGTTAAATTTTAAATTAAAGAAGTAAAAGTATCAATTTTAGGTTTTAAATGTAACGAAATAAAAGTAACAATTTTAAAAAGTAGTTGGTAAAATTACAAAGCCTCAAAAAAATTACTGTAACAAAGTAAATGTACTTAGTTACTATAAACCTCTGTATGAGTGTGTATATATATGTGTATGTGTAAGGCACTATTTTTATTACGGATTATAAAGGATATTATTTGCATGTCTGGGAACAAAATAGATATAAATGGGTTCTTTCATATTAATTACCACTGATCGTGCTATTTTTTTTATAGACCTGTGTTGTGTTTGTGACTTTGTGCTTTATATTTTTATTTGTAAATACACGTAAAAGTCATCTAAATGTCTTCTGTGTATATATTGCTATTACTTTACCTGTCTGCATAATTCCATTTTTATATGAATGCCCAATATAAGTATGCCATTTTATTACAACAGGTCTCACATTTACAACAAAACAATCCGTTTGAAAATCCGATGAAAATCGAGCAAGTTATGGTTATTTTAATAGTAAATGCACCACACACATTCATGTTAAGAGTGGGACGTGCTGCCTGTACCAAGATGGCCGCCGTGTGACAACGTTGGTCTCCATTGGCCAACGGCGGGGATGATTTATCTAGTCACTCAATATATATCTATGGGTGGTACGCACAGATATGTATACGTACAGATATGTATACGCAAATACGTTCAATTACGTAAGAAAGTCAGAAAAACTACACATCCGCAACCGCTGAAGGCAAAAACAAAATGTTATGCTTTACATAAACTGTTTTAACAAAACCTTTAATACTTAATTCATTTGAAACTCAAAATCAAAAGGTAGAGATACTAAAAAGTGGAACAAACAAGATAAAAAGTAATTTGGTTCAGTATGATAATGATTGACAAAAGTGAAATTTACTTGTGAAATGATGAGACACGTTTTCTGTTTCTCTTATGTTATTAAATCCATAACTTTCATTGCTTTCTGAAATTGTTATATACATTAGCTTATATACATTAATACATTAGTAATATTTGTTAATGTTACATATGGTTTTTACGTAATCCCCCCTTTACACACTGAGCAGTTAGTCCTGACTGCATTGTATGATATTTTTATCATGAAATATCCTCTACACCAGAGGTCCTCAAACTGTGGTCCCTGGACCCCCAGGAGTCTGTGAGTCATGGCTTGGGGGTCCTCTAAAAATTACAATAAGTTGTTTTTGGATTTTATTTGAAAAAAATACATATGTGGATCAATGTACAAGTAAAGCAAGCATACTAAACCAAACAAAACCTAATAATTATTTCTATGGCATTTAGGGGTTATATGGCAGTGAATTATTTTAAAATCCGCATGAGGTTTATGAGGTCCCTGGAAATGTTTCACCCTTGTAAGAGGTCCCCAGACCCTAGAGAACCCCTGCTCTACAATATATAGCACCTCATGTAGTAACAAAACAGGCTGAGAAACCCACAGAACAAGTTACCGACATTAACCTGAGTAATTCTACCAATTAAATCAACTATACACTGATAAAATGTTATACAAAAAAATGAGGAGCACAGACCCAAGTCTGAGACATTTCTGGTAAGTTTACCTGATGCAGCAAGTCGACCCCTAAGAGTCCAAAGCATTTTTGTTGATGCTGCTGAGGTTTTTCTGCGGGATTGCTAACTCGCTGACTTTTTATTTTCTTGCTGACATTAATCTGAAGTCGGTCAGAGGACATTAAGGATTGTTGGGACCTGATTCGGTGTGAAGACTTCTAGCTATGGTTTTGCTTCTTTTAGCATCTAGCTATCCTTTTGTTACTTTTAGACATGTGCTTTCCTCTTTTAGCTAGCATCTGGCTACTTTTAGCTTCTTGCTAGCCTATTGTTACTTTTACATAACATTTCATTCAAGCAGCTAGAAGTTAAAAGTGTCAAAAGGCTAGAATCTTGCTAGACTTTTGCATCTTTTAGCTAAGGTAATGTTTCATTCCTCACATTCTGCTTATTTTAGTTTCAACAACCCAGTTTGAGCTTCTTCAACACATTCGGTGTTCACACAGGATTTTTTTAGTTCTACATTTTGGTGAAATGGTTTAGCGTGTCTCCTGGGGGTCATTGGTTTAAAAAGGTTCCTGTTATCAGCAGTAATCTGATAGTAAGGCCTGTTAGTGGCGTGTGTTCTTGCCAAGAGAGGCTGGTGAAACATTAATGAGCTCCCTGGAGGAGCGCAGTCTTACACCGGGATGCCATAACAGAGCCGAGCGGAGTCATGGAGACTGATGACAAAACTCTGAAGTGTCCCGTCTGCCAGGATTTCTTCATCGATCCCGTTACGCTCCAGTGCGGACACAACTTCTGCCTCACCTGTATCCAGGCCGTCTGGGAAACAGATTTGTCTCCTGCGGGTCCTTTCTTCTGTCCAGAGTGTCAGATATTCCTCCCCTCTGACCTCTCTCTGGAGATAAACACCGATCTTCAGTCTAAAGTGAAGGACTTGACTACAATACAGTCAGGTTCAGATCCTTGTACTTCAGCCCAGTCGTCTTCAACTGTCCTCTGTGACCACTGCATCGAGAAGCCGTCTGAGGCCGTGAGGACCTGTTTGACCTGCGATGCCTCGCTCTGCCAGGCTCACGCCCGGCTGCACCAGCAGAAGTCCGCTCTCAGGGAGCACACGCTGGTGGATGTGACCGGCGATCCGTTGTCCCTGAAGTGCAGGGAGCACCGGGACGAGCTGAAGCTTTTCTGCATGGAGGAGAAGGTTCCCGTGTGTTGTCTGTGTGCCCTGGTTGGCAGACACAAGCACCACAGGACGTCCCAACTTCACCAGGCCAGCGCACAATTTAGGGTAAATATCACGTGTTATAATTCTTATTTTATAAGGAACCAACACAGAAGGCCTGAAGCACCTTTATTACTAAGGATGTAAATCTGAAACGTTATCACGATGCGATATATTAATTTATATCAATCAAAAAGTTTGTCATGATACAGTTTCGATTCAATTCAATTCAATTCACAAGTCTGTGATCAATATTATATTATAGACTTTTTTATAGTGTGTGTGCATAATATGTATGTTTGTACCACCCCCACAAAGCTAATCTACATTTGGGTATAAAAAAAGTAACCAAACCAAAACCAAAATATGCACACATCGGACATATGATGATGATATGATGATGATATGATGATACACAGCTTTACATCAGGACTGGAGCATCATCATCACCACTGTCATCTCCATCTTCACTCACTACCTGCCTGGAGGAGATGAGGGCATGGATGAGTCAGAAGTGCACGATATATCGGCATTAATATCAGTATCGGTCCGATATGTAAAACTGGGCTGATATTAACATCCGATATTGATTTCCCACTTTTTAGCTTTGTGTTTCTGTTTTGGGAGGGGAGATGGTTGGTTCAGCAGCATACACCAAAATATGCATCTTAATCCAAAGCTTTAACTTTTAGTAGCGGTATGGTACAATGTCAACAAAATTCACTTAAAAATGCATAAAAACATTTATTTTTCATGCTTTTTTAAACACTTCTTTTAAAGTTCATACTTTAAAACAATGGTTTCTAACCTACTTCCCTCAAAGCCCCCCTTTCTTCCTTCAAATCCATCCTAAACCCCCCAATCCCTCGTTACTCCCCATTCCTCCCAAAGAGGGTTTATCTCTTTATTAAAATAATAAAAGAATAAAGTGAGTAGTTGCAACTTTTATTTTGAAAAAAAAGAACTGAGTTAATAAGAGTTTTAATTATTCAAATGGATTTGTTTTGGTGATTTTTATACACAAACAATAAATTGGTCAAGAACAAGATTATGGCGCCACACCAATGTTGACGTTTTGTTTCTTATCCTAGACTAATCTAATTTTTTCCAGAAATTTTACACAATAGCTCCACTGTCACCTTTCAAATGTTCTTCAGAATGTTTAAAATCTTCTTTACTGCAATGTTAATTTTCTACAGGACTTTATTTCTGTCTTCAGAGCATGTTGGAGACTAACATGAACCAACTGCTGAAGAGAAGAGGTGAAGCAGAGCTCGCCATCAAAGACCTGGAGTCACTGTATTCACAAACTGTGGTACAATCAATTCCCCCAAACTGAATTTCTTCCAAACAATCAAGGCCAAAACCTTGCATTACAGCTTTTCATAATTTTTTTAGACATCTGCTGCCGATTTCAGAGAGAGAATCTCAGACAAGTACAGCAGAATCCATGTGGTGCTGGACGCCGACGAGCGTCTGATGATGCAGATTATAGACGCAGAGGAAACGTACGCGACGGACTGGCTGGAGGCTCAGAGGAACCGCATGGAAACTCAGATCAAAGAGATAGACAGACTCAGAACCACCAACAAGGCGCTTTTTCAGGAAACAAATGATCTGCAATTTCTACAGGTAACTTCAAAAGCAAATATGAATTTTTATTTCGTTTATGCACCATAATAATCAGTAAATCTAATAGGGGAGTAAGAAAATATCAATACACTGAAATGCTGCGATATTTCATTTCCTGATACTGAAATGATTCTCCAAAGTACTGCATCAATTTTTAATGAAGGCTTAAAATGTAAACTTTAATTTTTGTGTCATTTAGCCTGATTTTGTGCACGTAATGCATGGTGTGCTCTTTATACTACAGTAAGTTTCCTTTTTATTAGAACCTTTTAGAGAAAAGAGCATCTCACCTTGCTTACAGCATCGCGATATATGGTGACCCCTGTCGTGATATGTATCATATCTTCTTGCCAAAACACAGCCCTAATATCTAATCATTTTACTACTCACATTCTGCTTTGCTGCCACACCTCTAGTCTTGTTTCGTCCCATGAATTGGGTTTCTCTGTACATATTATGAGCAACTTTGACAATTAAAGGTTTTCTGCATTTATAATACACTCTCTAACAAAGAAAATGTTCATTTTTTACCAGAAAATCACAACACAGAATCTTTGGTGAGTTTATTTTTGCACATTAGAATTTTCACATTGCATGACTTAAACACCTGACCTTTTTTATTTGTTTGTTTTTGTAGTGATCCTTTGGATTTTTCACCAATACAGACAGTAAATAGGGATCTGTGTGACCCAGAGAAGCTGAGAACCATTGAGAGGCTGGTGGATGACCTGTCTCTCGCTCTGTCCCAACACTTCCCCCGTATATGGTCATGTTAGTGGCGAATGTGGTGATTTGCAATAAAAATATGAACAATTACTATCTGAATAACTGCATGTTCAACGCTTTTACAGATCTAAGTTCGCCTGCTTTCGACCCCAGAAAAGCACATCCCAAACTGGAAATATCCGGCGACAGAAAACAAGTTTACTGGAGACGCCAGCCTGTTGGGGAAGCACCGAGCCCCCGACCGTACGACTCTCAGTTCAGTGTTCTGGCTCAGGAGAGCTTCACCTGTGGCCAGCATTACTGGGAGGTCATAGTTCAGGACAAACCCTTCTGGATGATAGGCGTGACCACCGGTTTAAACGCCACAAAGCAATCCGAGAGCTCCTCCTCCAGCCTGGATGTGAACAGCACATCTTGGTGCATCTATCATGGAGATGGACAGTACCTGGCGTGTCATGATACCCAGGAGAAGCAGCTGTCGGTGGCAAAGAGGGTCAGGAAGCTGGGCGTACTGGCGAACATCCAGAGGGGGGAGCTGCTGTTCTACGATGCTGACGCCATGGCGTTGCTGCACTCCTTCTGTGTGCAGTGCTCCGAGCCTCTGTTCCCCGTGTTTAACCCCTGCATCGATATGAAGGGAGTGAACGGGCAGCCGCTCACTCTGTTCTGGATTAAAGAACCCTGGAACTGGCATGAAGATGAGATTGAGAAGTCCTGACGATCACAGAACAGGTTCTCGATGCTTTGTTTGATTTATCTACATGATTATGAGCTAGACTTGTATTTGAAATAAACATGCATTTATTTTTATTTTCAAGAAAAAGCTGCAAGACATTTGGACTCTTTATCGACCACCGTTGAAAAGCTACAAAGCTTGTAACCACTGGATGTCCATCTACAGCTGATTCAATAAGATCCAATTTAAAGTTGTTTCTTTGTAAAGTTGTCTGTCCACCCTTTGAGTTTTAGTAGTCTTTTATAGGGGGTGTAACAGTACATCGGTCCACATCGATTAAATGATTCAATTACATCAAGGCAAAACGAAAACATTGATCCATATCGTCATTATGCCCGATGTGGATCAATATATGCCCATCTAACATAATCATAAATGATCAAAACAATCACGTCATCGCAGACTTGTGAATTAAATTGAAATCGTATCATAACGGACTTTGATGTCGAGAACCATCGTATCGTCATGGGTGTAATACTGTATCATGATGAAGCTGCTGATTGACACCCTTTGTTTTTTTAATACTTCAAAATCATAGTTGAGATTTACAGAAGAAGCTTAATACAAGGAAATAAATCCTTTGAAAATGCTCAGGTACTAAACTTAAAATTTTATTTGTAAAGGAGCAAAAATGAGACCATTATTTAAAAAAATAAGCTTTAGAAGACCTCAAAGCAAATATAAATGACAGGTTTTGGAAACGGGATTGGACCCAAATGCAGGCAGACAGGCAGGTTCAAATAAAAATATTTGTTAAACAAGAAAACCGACGTGGCAGAAAACAGGAACCAAACTCAAGGTTGCAGGAGGAAACCAGGGCGGAAACGAAACAGGAAGCCAGACGAAGGTGGAGAGAAAATGAGCAGAATATATACAAACAGGGATGAGTGGAAGTTGGAAACAGCTGGGTGATTACAAGTGCAGACAGGTGTGAAGGAATGATCTAGAGAGTTGAGGTGAAGAGAAAATGACTCGAAGAGGACACAAGAGGGAGACAGCAGACAAGACACAGGACTACAGATTCTCACAATAAAAGGCAAAAAGAACATCTGGCTGAAAGATTTGAAGGATGACTCAAGACTTTTGTACAATGCTTCTTATTGCTTTCCATTATTGTTCTCAGTTTAATAAAAAAATACAACAAAATCTGACTCTGGAGCACAAGGTGCTAAACCTTTATTAAGTTTTTAACCAACATTTCTGTTCTCATAATGTAACAAGACGTCTGAACGGTTTCAGGTCTTTCTTTAGCTTTTAGAACCAATTAGTTCAGTCCGATGAATAAAATGCATCGTGTTACCATTTTATGTTATTGCTAAATAAATGATAAAGTTCTTTGCCTCAAACTTGTGGACGTTAACAAGTATCGACATCAGGTTAATTAAAGAGTTCCTTGAGTCTTTGATTTGATCCAGTCCAGGAAGTGAGTGACTCGTGCGTAAACACCAGGCTTGTTTTTTCTCCCACACTGGTCTCCCCAGCTCACCAGACCATAAATAACATGGCTGCTATTCTGCTTGCAGGTCAGTGGTCCTCCAGAATCCCCCTGAAACAAAACAAACGCGTCATTTAACAACCTGACTCAGACTTTTTAGAAATCAATGATGCTGCTGTGTTTTCACTACAAGTAAACGTGAGGAAAGCATCTCCCTGCAGGACTAACCTGGCAGGAGTCCACCCCGCCCTGCAGGTGACCTGCACAGAACATGGTGGAGTCCAGGACAGATCCGTAGACCCTTCTTTCAGAACATTTCTCCTGGCTGATCAGCAAAACGTTGGCCTCCAACAGGTGATTGGAACCATAATCCGCTAAAATACAAAACATCATCTTTGTTTAAGGCTTTGGCACTCAATACGACATGAGCAATATGCATTCCTTCAAGGAGTGCTAGTTGCTTCATTCTAGACAAGGCTGTGGGAGAAACCAAAACGGTAGGCCTTACATTGCTCCGTGGCACCCCATCCAGAAATGGTGCAATCCATTCCGTCTGGGAGCTGTGCAACAGGAAGACAGGCTGTCTTTACAAACTGTGTCTCATTGGCACAAAATCCTTCCGTTCCTTTGAGTCTCAACAGGGCTTTGAAAGGGAAAGAAGTAAAAAAATGGAAAAACTGAGTTAAAGTTTTAGTTTCATGGAGAGTTGTGTAGAATTACCTATGTCGTTGTAAACGGCCTCAGTCGTTTGCCTGTAGTTCTCGTGACGAATAGCTTGCACAACTTCAACAGTTTGAGTTCCGGGATCCAACTTATCCAGGGACAGGGTTCCCATTACCACCTGCAAGTCCTTGTTTTGATTACTGTGAAAGAAACAAGCAAGACAGTTTGGTGAATATGTCTAAAGTGGTGGCTTTTTCTTATTTGTGGTTGCAGAGGCAACAGTTCCAGGAGGAAAACCCGGCAACACACTCCGTGTCCTGGAGAATTCTAAGGCATTCCCAGGCCAGAGAAGACACTAGCCATCCATCGAATTCTGGATCCACCAACAGTGTTTCTGAAACCTCCACAGGTGGGTGCCCAGGAGGCATCCTATTCAAATCCCAAAACCCACCTCAGCTGTCTCTTAATGAGGAGGAGCAGGGGCTCTGAGTTCCTCCTGAGGGATGGAGTTCCTGAACTTATTTTCAAGGCTGACCCTAAGAACTCTAATCCAGACCACCTTCCCTTTACCACTGCGCTTGAGATACCAGATATCACTTGAAAGCAACCTGATACTCCCTCAGCTCTCTTCTACAGATACAGTGAACACAATCATTAGCCTTCTTCAGATCCACAAAACTAAAATTGCGTCTATGATGCTCACATGCAGTGTCCAGCCGTCAGAACCCAGCAGCTGGAGATAAGAACTCCTCCACAGAGCTGCCTGTATGGCAGCTGAGAGTTCTTTGGTTTCTCCTGCACAGACACCTGCCAGGGTATCGCCCCTGGACTAACCTTCAGCCCCCCGTAGATTCGGGTCAGGGCCCTCTTTGGCTGAGGCTGGCCACAGGTCTGAAACTGTGCAGGTGTGAGGGTACCAGTGGCGATGGTGGGGGCTTCTGTGGCTGTGGTGATAGGCCGTGGAACCTCGGTGACATCAGGTGGCTTTGTGACAACTTGTGGAACCTTGGTGACATCAGGTGGCTTTGTGACAGCCTTGGTGGTCATCGGTGATGGTGTGGTAGTGGATGGCGGCTTCGCAGAAGTGGGGTGAGGACCAGTAGGAACAACTTCAGTTGGCACCTCTTAAAACACAGAAAAAAGAAATGTCAAAGCTGTTTTGTTGACCAAATTTTGGAAGTTGTTTGCAGTTTTAGAGCTGACTTGTTGGTTCAGGACACTTTTTCACGTCACAGTAATCCCAAAACAATTGTCGGCCTTTTCTGAAGAAACACCAGGGTTTTGGTTCTCCATCTGGATTTCTACATTTTAAATAAAAAAGTATATTAAGCTTCTGTTGGTAAGTGCTGGTTTAAATACACCCTGCTGTTTTCCTCTAACCTGCAGAAGTTGTGGGGACCAAGTCCGTCTTTGTCTTCAAAGGAGTTGAAGGGATTTGATCCATGTTCTAATATGAAGTGAGAGTTCCAGTAGAGACATTCATGGTCATCGTCTGTCTCACTTACATTTCCACGATATGACTCCCCATCACCCACATAACAGTCGTTTGGGTCTGGGAAATAAACCAAGCATGCAGTTATCAGTTTGTCAGAGTAGACTATTTCTGATTGAAACACATTTTGGATGTTAAATTTCAAAGCTATTCAACAAGAAAAAGGACAAAACTGTGAACAGGATAGTAGAGGAGGCATTTCAATGCTTATGCTTTGGCAACCTTCTTGAAAATGCAAGCTTGCAGTATTTACCTACGTGACAGAAGCGACCTCTGAACCCTGCAGGGCACTGGCAGTCGAAGTTATTTCCCTCCTGGATGCACTGGCCTCCATTTTTACATGGATTTGGATCGCACACTGCAACTTTGGAGACAAAATCAGTTGGATTTAAACTTTAAAATCTTTATTATTAGGGTTTTATCTGTTTGAGTGTATATGTTTGTATGTATGCACTACCATCAATTTTGTGACCCCCGCACTATTTAAACATTTTTTTCAAGATTTTTGGTCAACCGTAGCAAGGAATCGGCTGCACCGATCATTGTGAAATTTGGCAGGAATGTAGATGTGTCCGAGCTACACTGTGCCAGTCAACAGTTTTATAATAGACCCCATATTTGAGGAGGGGGCTCCATCTGAAAAGGGGGTCTGGACATACAAAAATGCTTAAAACTATTCAACATGGGAGCTTCAGATTTTTTTGTTGTTAAGCTCCGATGAAGGGCTATCCATCTGGTTCATCAATCCCCACCCCTACCGGACCCCCACCCAAAACAATAAAAATTTGGGATGCACCTAGCAGCATGAAATCTGTTAGGAATAGAGATGTGGCCAGCTTGCACTGCGCCAGCCAACGGTTTCACAATAGACCCCATATTTGAGGAGGGGGCTCCATCTGAAAAGAGGGTGTCTGGAAAATACAAGAATGCTTATAACACAAAAATGATTCAACATCTGAGCAACAGATTTTTTTATTGTTTAGCTCTGATGAAAGGCTATCCATCTGGCCCACCAATGAGCCCCCTCACCCCCCACCGGACCCACACTCTAAACAATACTTTGCACAGGTGTGCGGGTCATATATTTCCACTATGTGGTATCTAGTTCTGTATAGACTTGTGTATAGGTGTACAAATAATGCATACTTTGACAAAATAAAAATAAATATGTCTAGAAATCAACAAATCAGTTATATTTTTTGCAATTGTTTTATAATTTAGTTGGTAAACTGAATATTGTTTTGGTCTTGTGTAATTTAGATGAAGGAAACATAAAAAATTATAATTTTTAACAAGCTTTGGAGAAAAAGGGGAATTAATAAGGTTTTAAACATGTTTGAGTTAAACTTGAACTAACAGTCTCTTACTGCGTTTGCAGTCGGGAGGCTGGAAGGGCCACTTGCATTTGCACTCATAGAAGGGGCGAGTTGAAGTCAGCACACATTCTCCGTGTCCACAGGCGCCTCTTCTACACACTCTGGGGGCTGAATTGATAAAACACCCACACACATGAAGGACAGTTTGGCCTTTGACATCTTGCATGTGATCCTGGCATGAAATCAAGCAAAAGCAAACATGTTCTTCCAACCTTTTTCACATTTTCTCCCCTTATAAGGCTCGGGGCAGTTGCATTTGAAACTTCTCCGGCCTTTTTCTTTACACACACCGTTGTTAAGACAAGGATTAGGGGTGCACCGGCCTGATGAATAAAAAAGCAGGAGTATAAGGTTTTTTAAAAAATCATTCTCATGCACGGTGACGAGGTTTAACATCTCACCTGCTGGGTCTTGAAGATCAAAAAGCCAGTCTAAATTAATGACGTCGTCGTCATCGTCGTCATCATCATCACTTCCATCCTTGAAGATAACGTCTAAAAGAATAAACATTTTGAAGATTTTAAACATCACTTTCTTATTTTAGTTAAAGTAAAACGATAAAACCGAAGCACCAACCTTTAATAATGTCCTCGAACCTTTGTAATCCTTTTCCACGTCCATGGTGTTTACCGTGTTCTCCGTGTTCATGTTTTTTTTTATCTTTATGTTTCGACTGATTGGAAGAAAATTAATGCAAAAAAATTAACACCAAATTCTTAACTTTACATTTTAAGTCAATTTTGCTGACTAGAGTTATTAAAAAACGTGCAAAAGAACCATTTTTGTAGCAGCTTTGTAGAAAAGTAATATAATAACAGTAAAGAACTATATTCACGTTGCTCAGCTGGAAATAAAATTCATAAATACGAACAATAAATACGTACTTCAGCAGGAATAAGGATCGCTGCTAAGAAGAGGCAGAAGAAGAGAAGCTTTAGTTTCATGACAGCGGATCAGACGACATCAAGGAAAGCGAAATTGAGACTGCGCCGTCCTGCAACAATGCATGTACTTTTCTATTTGTGCAACGATAACAACCTTTGAGACCACAGTTCCTCTGGTGTTCACCCCATGTTGCTCAGGCCGTTTTATTGTCAATATTTACTTTTAAAAAGATTATTGGATTGTAATAAATGAATATGCATCAAAACGGGTCAGAAGATGTGCAGAAGTGACCACTTTGTGTCCTTCTGAAAGCCATTTTTTATTAATAGGCAATATAGTTTATTTAAATGAATCTAAACACAGTTACAACACAAAAGAGCTCAGAGTGTGTTTGCAAAGAGCCCACTGTTTGTTTGAATAGACTTTGGATCAAAACACACTGGGTACATCTGAGGTAACGTCAAAAACATAACTTATGAAACTGCGACATGCTGAAATAGCACATCTGGACTTACTTTAAATGTAAAAATCTGGTGGTTTATTTGAGTACAGGCACAATAAAAGTGTGTTCAATGAGAAAAACATATTTGTTAGCGAGAGAATCTGAACAGGAAGTCTCTGTAAAAACATTCTATTTATAAGTTGTGCCTTTATTTTTTCCTGCAAAATCCACTTTTTTAGCTCTTGAATGCATTTTGTTGTGGACTTGGTGTCCCTAAGAGGCAAAGAACTTTCATTTAGTCTCTCCTGGTGCTGTGTAGATATCTTTATATTCTGTTTAGGTTTTATTTTTCAACCTGTTCAATTTTCTCTATTCTTTATTATTAAAAAATAACTTCACAGTATTTGCTAAACAAGATCATGGACTTCTGGTTGTGTGTGTGAAGCATCTCATTTGCATTTAAAGAGACAGCACCAAAACGAGTTGCTCACCTCAGAACAGGGGGCTTGTGGAGCTACAAGAACCAGGAATTCAGACCAAAGCATTGCAGTTCTACTTTATATAGAGGTAGAACCCAACTGAAGCATTTAAATGTGAAAAAGAAGCATCATAGGTCCACTTTAAAACGTAATAAACCGTTTACAGGTTAACATCTGCAGCGGGTTTCTGGAGTATTTACTCCACTTACCATTATCTCGTTGCTTTTACAACGTGGAATTCAAAAAGGAAATTTGGGAGGTATTTAACTTCTAATTCATAACATCTAATTTAAAGGGGCAAATTTATTTAATTTATTTATTGTTTTGTGAAACAAACAAGAAATAAGAGCAAAACAACAATTAAACCCCCAAAGTTAATTATTTGCAGAGCATCTTTAGCAGCTCCATGTGGCTCGGGTTCATAAATCTTTAAATCTGGAGGTTTCTTCCTGTTAAAAGGGAGTTTTTCCTCTCCACTGTCGCCAATGAGCTGCTCAGGATGGGAACTGTGATGAAGTGATTCCACACAATCTGCTGACTTCTTTAGATTGTTTTTTGTGTACAGTGCCTTGAGACAACATTTGTTGTGACTTGGCGCTATATAAATAAACTGAATTTAATTTAATTTAATTTAATCAAACTGGAAACAGAAGTCTGGTTTTTGATTGGACCATTCCAGGACCTTTAATTGGTTCGACCCAAACCAATGTGTTGCTTCGGCTGTGTGCTTCAAATTCCTCTCTAGATTAAAACCATCCCCCGATCATAATGCTGCCACCACCATGGTTCTCTGTGGGATGGAGGTGGTAGGTTTGTCTCATTATGTTGATCTTGATGGACAAAAGGTGCAGCTTCAAAAGGTCCTACAGATTTTGTAGGACCCCCATCTCTGTAGAAGAGCTGCCCAGCTTCATCAGGGTTTTCCTCGTATCCCTGGACGTTCCTCCCAACTCGCTCCGTGACTTTTGGTGGCGTAAAACTCATCTGAGCAGCTAGAGGTCACTGGTAGGAGATGAAGCATTGAGGATGACTATGGGACTTGAATTCTGGCCACTTTGGTGGTGACCAGGACACACGGCCAGGTGGAGGCACTCTGAGAAGACTCCGGCACTGAAAGAAAACAGGGGCGTCATTTTCTGTGCCTCGAGGAAAGTCACCAACCCTGCAGGGAAACTACACAAAACGCCAATCCGGGAGAAACATTTGGTGAAAGGCAGCTGGTGAGGCACCCCTCCATGCCAGGCTGTGTACTCCCCATCAAAGAACTCCATGCACCAGGACTCGGGGCCCCTGCCCAGCCAGCAGGCTTCTGATGTGCCTCTGCGAGGAATGGAGGGGTAAGTAACGCCGAGCTCCCAGTAGGTCTTCCCGGTCACGTCCATCTCCCAGTAATGGCGTCCGCAGATGAAGCCTTGTAGGCTGATGACGTTGAGCGTGGTGTCGAAGCGTTCGGGTAGATCAGGCAGCTGCTGCCAGGCGTCCGTGTAGGAGGCGCTGTCACCTTTAGGAGAGATGATCAGCTTTGGGTGGGCCGTCTCTGGATCCAGATGCACCTCGCTGGAATCTGGAGATAAAAGATTTAAATGATGATTCAGCACCTTTGTGTTCTTGTTTTTTATTTTATTATTATGAACATTTTTTTATATTTTTCCCCTTGCGCTTTTAACTATCCATTTTCTAAATTTAGACTTTAGCATTTTGCTAGTTTTCACTTTGAGCTTGTGTTTTGCTTCTTTTAACTCCTCGCTACTTATAGTGTTCAACTACTTTTAGCTAATCATGTAATTATTGCTTTTAGCAAGTGCTAAGACTGCTTTTAGCTAGGGTTTGCTCATTTTAACTTACATTTCACTACTTTGAACTTCTAGTTTTTATGTTGCTACTCTTGGCTTGTAGTTAGCCTTTTGCTTTTAGCTAGTCTTTAACTAATTTTAGCTGGTGTTTTACCACCTTCAGCTGGTATTTTGCTACTTTTAGTTTTTAGTTAGTCCACCAGTCTGCTTCTTCTAAAAAGCATTTTGCTACCTTTAGTTGTTTTCTGTTTGTGGTCTTTATTTCTCGGTTTTATTCTTTAGCTAGTGTTTGCTCCCTTTAACATTTACCTAGCCTTTAGCTACTTTTAGCTACAGGTTTGCCATTGTGTTTTGCGATTTGCTATTTTTCTGTGTTGTTTTTACAATATTTGGTCTGCAGCTTACATTTGGGTTCTTTTAACTTTTAGCCAGTATTTGCGCTATTGATATGTATTAAGCTGTCTGTTAGCCTTTAGCTATTTTAGTTAGTGTTTTGCCAGTTTCAGTTGGTATTTTTCTACTTTTGGCTTTTATCTAGTCTACTGGTTTATTTCTTCTGGAAGTAACATGTTGCTACTTTCAACTGTTTACTATTTTAGTTATTTGTCATTTTGATTCTTTTAGCTAGTATTTGCCCCTTTTAACATTAGCTAGTGTTTTACTACATATAGATTTTTTTTACAATTTTTGGTCTTTAGCTCGAAATCTGGTTCTTTTAGCTTTTAGTTGCAGTATTTGTTGCTTGAGATTTGCATCTTTTAGATCTTTTTTTTTTGCTCACATTTTGGTTCTTTTAGCTAGTATTTGCTAACATTTAACATTTAGCTAGACTAGCTTCTTTTAGCTAGTGTTTTCCCATTTTGTTTTGCAATTTGCTGATGTTTTAGATGTTTTTACTAGTGTTGGTTTTTAGCTTGCATTTTGGTTCTATTAAGTTTAGCTAGTATTATGATCTCTTCAGCTTTTAGCTGGCCTTTAGCTTGTTTTAGCTGGAATTTTGCTACTTTCAGCTAGTTTGCTTTTATCTAGTCTAGTAGTCTGCTTCTTTTATCATTTTCTTGCATTTATGCCATATTAATGTAGCATTTTGTTACTATTAGTTGTTTTTTATTTTCGGTCTTTAATTTGAATTTGATTCTTTGAAAATTGTAACTAGTATTTGCTATGATTAGCTTTTAGCTAGTTTTACTTCTTTAAGCTTTAAGCACACTGTTTCAGCTTCAATGTATTTTCTGAGAAGCCGCAGAGTTTCTGGTTCAGTGAACTGGATGCTGGAGGTGAAGTTTTGACTGAAGTTATGAAAATAAAGTGAGGACTTGCAGCTCTGCAGGAGCTTCTTGATTAAAGGGGTCTGCGAGGAGATGAGCAGAAGCAGGCCGGTGGTGAGGCTCAGGATCTGATCGGCTTTAGCTTCATCCAGGCTCACGCTGCTCGGGTCTGACTGGTTCAGCAGATCCATCACTCTGAGGGAGGAAGACCATTAGAATAACTAATCATATGAGGAAGAGCACAGAAACCTGTCCTGACCTGTCCACTGAGTCCATGTCGTCCATCACAGATGGTGTGAAGAAAGGCTGAGGAATAGAAAAACAATAAAAAAATGTTTTCACATTTATTTCTCTGCATTCCTAATTTTCCTACCGTTGTGTTCGGCTCTGCGTCGGTCTGGCTCAGAGCCAACGAGAGCCTAGCCAGGTCCTGGTCTATTTCCTGGATCAGAGAACAGTTCCTGTCCATGAGTCGATCCAAGGCCGAGACCGCAGCCCGCTCCTCCACCTCCAGGTGGGACAAAGTAGTTCTCAGGTCCTCCTCCAGAATGACCTGGATCTCCTGGTACTTTTGTATAATGCTCTCTTTTATCACTGAGGATTGTTTCTGAGTCGAGAACATATCACTTAAATGAACTTTTTTTAATAATTGAGCTCACGACAACTGATAAAATGTACGTTTTAAATACGTTTTCACAAAAACATCTGGAAAAAAACTCACTGTTATTTCTGACTGCCGCGCAGCAAGTTTCTTTAATCTGTGTTTCACTGCTTCTCTTTGCTCCTTAAGAGACTCTTGCTGCTTTTCTAACGTCTCCTAAAGGAAAACACATTCAGAGCAGCTCGTTTCAACATTTAGGTCAGACAGGATGGATGATTTGTTGCAAGAAGCAGCTGCAGACAAGAAATACCCAGAGAACAGACTGTTATAATGACCTCTTTTATCTGTGTATTGGTACTTTTGTTTCTTGTGATGTTAAACTAAAAACTCGTGATTTTATTGCATTTATCTCTGGGAACAATGCATCTGAGAGGCCTTCAGCTACATGGTTTGTACCCTTCACAGTTGTCACGTAGTGAAATACAAATACTTTGTTACTATACTTAAGTAGAAATTTGGGGTATTTATACTTTACTGGAGTAATTATTTTTCAGCCTA
>JARVJO010000001.1:21236022-21257268 GCA_031762555.1 Cynodonichthys magdalenae
TGATACACACTAGAATATATACCAGTAAGTACCTGGTATGTAACTGATACACACTTGAATATGAACCAGTAAGTACCTGGTATGTAACTGATACACACTAGAATATATACCAGTAAGTACCAGGTATGTAACTGATACACACTTGAATATGAACCAGTAAGTACCAGGTATGTAACTGATACACACTTGAATATGTACCAGTAAGTACCTGGTATGTAACTGATACACACTTGAATATGAACCAGTAAGTACCAGGTATGTAACTGATACACACTAGGGTATGTACCAGCAAGTACCTGGTATGCACCCTGTACACACTCATCTGTATTATGTAGTTATTGTTTTCTACACTGTAAAATTTCTAAGATTATAAATTCAGTATTTTTAGTAAGTAAAAATCAAGGTGAGTGAAGCTTTTTCATATGATCCCATGTTGACTTCCTGTGATCATGTCCTGTGCAAAGTTATGTCCCAGAACTGATACGTCTCAGAATCGTCTCATCAGTTGAACATTTGATCAAAAAGAAGAAGCAGAAAAGAGGCAGAAGGTAAGTTTGGTGTAGCCGAGGGTCGTTATGGTTCACGGTCATTTAAAGCTTTATTGTCTCAGATTTCAATACAACAAGTGGCAGTGTGGGTTTTCATTTAAAAAAAAACAATACTTTCAAATACGGTTGCTTCTTGGATTGGGTGGGGCGTGGGGGTGGTAGATTAGCATTAAAATAGAAGAATCCTAATTTCAATATATATAAAGGGAAAGTTATCTGCAGTTATGAGAGCCTGAGAAAACATTTGACATTATGTCGGCAACCAGTAACAGTTAGTGGGCCGGCTGACTGATCCCCCCCCCTCCAAGAGGCTATAGCTACTGCTTGTGACTCACTGAGCCCATTCTTAAAGAAAACTTTGGACTTAAACTCTTTCAGCCCAAGCAAAAAAGAAAAGCTGACACACACTCAAGCTTCAAGCGAGGGGGCATTCATAACGAGAAGTTCTATTGTAATTACAAAGTTCCACAGGAATCAACAGCAACAAATAATAATAATAATAAAAGGAAGAAATAAGCAAGAAAAGGGAGTAATTCCACTTAAAGCAAAGCAGAAGGTAAAATAAGCACAGTCAAATCAAAACATTTGACTCTACTCATCATTAAGCTTCATTCTTTGTCATTTTGGAGACTTCATCATTGTTTCTTGTGCGAGAATAAACTTGGTCAATCCATTGTCTTGGCAGACGGTCCATTTGTGTTTCAGGGTAAAAAAAACAAACAAAAAGAAAAACAAAAAAAAACAGAACCTACGTATAGATTACAATTGTCGTGTGCTATCTAACAGTATGTACAGAAGAATAAAATGCATGCGGAAAAGTTAGAAAAATAAAAATAATGTTTTAGAAGAGCTTGGCTTTCTTTTTCATGTCGTTGCGTTTCCACAGGGGAAGCCTGTCAAACTCCTGGATCTCCATTCCAAAGATGTCAAAGAACGTTTCGGGGGCTAAGTGGCGCTGGAAGGGGGGAGAAAACAAAAAGGGAGAGGGAAGCAAAAAATAAAAAATATATAAAACGTCATTGTGTAACGTATACTGTTGACACAAAATCAAAATAAAAGTGAGGAGAGCCGATACCTCTAGTCTGGTTCTGTCCACATCCCTTGGCAGTTTAGCTCGCCCCCTACTGGTTATTATGAGCATTTCATACGGATACACCTTCAGGAGGAGACATCCATCAGCATACAGGTCAAATTAACAAGCTCAGACTGTTTATAGCCAACAAAAAATCACAGAATTTGGATATTTTGGGTTATTTTGACTGTGAGTCAGAGAGGTGGGAGGACAGGTGTGAGACAGGAGGCTGACTGGGGAAATGCAGGTGTGCACTTCTGTGTGTTAGACTTAAAACATGCAACAAATAAGAGGGAAAAACATGATATTATATTTGTGTAATATCTTTGAAATATTTAAAACTTAAAACAAACCAAAAAATAACATTAGAAATGCAGGCCACATGGGAAGGACCTGTCTTGGAGCTTTTCTAAACTATAAATGCCGTCTAAGATGTCCAACAATAAGCAACTGAAAATTCACCCTAAAAAAGCCCCTAACCAACTCATATCCACACAGGAAGGTGGATATGTTCTTATTTACAACCCCAAAATCTGAAAATTATGGGATGTCGTGAAAATGTAAATAAAAACAGTTTCATAAACTTTTTATTCACAGTGAAACACAGTAAATGTATCAGATCCTGAAACTAAAAAAACTGGCACTTTTAAGGAGGAAAATTATGAAAACTTAGAATTTTATGGCAAAAATATGGTACAGGAGCAACAAAAAGCAGTTAGTCACATATGTCAAAGTCAAGGCCTGTGGGCCAACTGTGGTCCGCCACCGCATTTTATGCAACCCGCAAGAGCTTCAAGTTTCAAAGTTTCAAAATCAGATTGACCATAAACTACATCTCCCATAATGCATGTTGATTTTACCAGCAAAATGACTGCATCCCACCACTAGGTGAAGCTACACAGAGTTTACATTAGCTGTCAAAATTTGCTGTGTAAAATCTCCGTTTTGCTACATTTTTGCCAGCTACCAGTTGTACTGGGATGTGGGAATATCCCATTTACACGTTATATTGCCCCTACTGTGGGAATTCCCTTGAAAAGTGGGAGAGTTCTGAATTCAAGATGGCAGCCACTCACCACAACTCAACAGTGACTAAAACTCTCTTACTTTTACTTTTAATAGTACTTGTGTTTTATTTATTTCACATTTAGTCAGTCGTACACATAGTGCTTTTCAGTGTTTATAAGAGAACATGCTAAAATGCTGTTTCTATGTAGGAAATACCAGGTAGAGCTCAGTTGTTTGTTAGCGGGACTCAGGAACGTGACGTTTCATGTTCCAAATGACCTTATTTCAACCAAAAAAATTGCACCATTTTTTCCTTTCATTATTTGATTTGTTTACTATGCTCCACTGTGAATAAAATATGGATTTATGAGATTTTCAGACTATTTCATTTTGTTTTAATTTACATTTTACATCATATTTTCAGAGCTGGAGTTGTACTACACAGTAAATAGTGATATGAGTTGTTTGGATGACAGTCTGAATTTCTGCACTGCTGCATACAGTAATCCAGGCGTTTTTAAATCAAAGCTATTATGTACAGATGAGCATGGAGAAGCCTGCATGCTAAAGCACTAAAGTGACTCTGCAGCTTCTTAAAAAGCAGCATGCAGCCAGGAATCCAGCTGACGTGAGTCCTGATTTTGTTTCTAAATTTACTATAAACAACAGAATGCAGGTAGCAGAGTACACACTGTATGTTTCAAAGTTACATTATTTGTCATTGGAAGAAGAAGAGGATACTTGCTTTTGGTTCCAACATATTAGGCATAGATACTCCCCTGTCCATCCTTGCAAGTGCTGCACGGCCATCCTTAATGTGCTAAAGAACAGAACATACACACATGTAATATAACGGAAGGGGGAGGGGTGCAGGTTTAATGGCATGAAAATGTCCTCTCATGGAAGTGGGTGCAGTTGTCACTGGATGTAGCAAATAGCTTGGATATAGATCTGTATTGTAATTTGTATTTATCTGGCATTTGTTTCCATGTTTTTGTTTTATTTGTGTGAATGCTGAGTATATTTAGTTTCTTTTCTACATCTTTGCACTCACAATACTTTTGTATACTCTAACTAATTTTACTTGTAAATCAAAATGTTCTGATTTTACTTTTTGAACCATTTAACTTTATTTAAAATTATTTTCCTCATAGAAACTCATTGAGATTCCATCAAAACTTTGTCTTTAAATTCTTCAGCTACTGGCTCTGTTTTTGTCTTCTTATGCTCCTTTTAGCATTTTCTAATCATCTGTTCAGATATCTTTAACTTTAAGCTGCGGTTCTTTAGCTTTTTCCTTACTGGTTTGCCTAATGTAACATATAGCTACAGTTTCACTAGTTTTAGCTTTTTGCTTCATTTTTTAAACACATTTACTTTAATCTACTGATTTATGTTTTTAGCTTTGAGCAGCAATTTTGCAAATGTTCGCTTTTAGATACTGTTTTACGAAGTTTAGTCTGTAGCAACTGTTGTGCTAATTTTAACATTCAGCCAGTTGCTAATTTTAGCTTTAAATTATGGTTTTGTTATTTAAGGGTTTAAGATACTGTTCTGTTAAAGTTAGCTGGTATTTTTTACTGATTTTAGCTGTTAGTCACAATTATGCTGAAATTTCTGTTTAGTAACAGTTTGGTCTATTTTAGCTGTTAGTCCAAGTTTTGCTGAAATTTGTGCTTAGCAAGATTTTTTACTGATTTTAGCTTTTAGTTATGGTTTTGTTATTTAAAATTTTTAGTTACTGTTTTGCTAAATTTGGCTTTTAGCAGCAGTTTGCTGATTTAAGCTTATAGTTACAGTTTTGGTAAAATTACCATTAAGCTATGGCTTTACTAGTTTGTGCTTCTAGCTACAGTTTTACTGAGTTTAGCTTTTAGACATGATTTTGATTTAATTTACATTTAGCAACAATTTTGCTAATTGTAGATTTAATTGATATTTTGCTGATATAAGCATTTAGCTTCAGTTTGACAGATTTTTGCTTTAATTACTGTTTGTTGGTATTAGCATTTAGCTACATCGCTTCAGATTTTAGCTTCTGTTCCACTTGTTTAACTGCAATGATTTCTTGTTTCATCAAAGTAATTCAACATTCAGCATTCACACTGTAGTTTTTGCAGTTTCTTTAGCTGCGGTTGTTTTTTTTTTGTGCCCTGACTTTAAATTCTAATTATGTTTCTGTAAAACACAGCTTGAGTCATCACACTGATGAACAACACACAGAACAAGACACAAGGCAATGATCGCACTCTGTGTTTACAGCTACGGGACACTGCATGCTTGTTTCTAGAATTCCTTTTAAAAACAGCACAACATGCCCTGTAGTTGACATTTATCCAACAGTGATGCAAGCAAGAAGCAGGGGTGGGGGGGCAGGGACGGGTCGATGTGCATTCAGGGAATAAAAGGCATCTCTTGCAACCAAGCGCATTTATGATGCAGGATGACGAGGCATGCCAGGTGAAGAAGCAGATGAGAGACATACCTGAAACTCTGCAGGACAAAATGGGACAGAAAATGAGACTCACAGTTAATGGTTTGCTGTCGGGTCCCCTGCCAGACTTCTATCTACAGAACTTTATTTTTATTTTTTCCTCACAGAAAATCAAATCTGTCTGTTTATGTGCAAGGAGCTAGCCAGTTCTGACGCTGACTAGCTCTGGTGAAACTGACGAGAGATTGATTTAGCAACTAGGTTTGGATCGAAGCTCTCACCTCGGCCTCCCCCACACATGTCACCATAGCTGTTGTACTGGGTGAAATCTGTTGACTGAGGCTGAAGGAACAGAGACAACAGCACATTAACATGCATTGGATTGTTGATTTCAGACAAAAAAAAAATGGTTTCATGATCGAGTGATTAAAAGTTAACACTGCTTTAATTTTTTGACTTTTGGTTTTCTTCTTATCTGCTCTCACCCGATGTAAACCATTCCGTCTGTACCCGGGCAAAGAGTTAGTCTTGGTTGGAGATGTTTGATCTGAAAAAACATGATCGTAACGCTGAGGTAAACAACAGAATAACGTTTCCAAAGCTCTGTGATCTGGATGATAAATAGTAGCCGCTACAGTCCAGGTGTTGTGATGCTGACAAATCAGGAGTAAATCAGCTGAGGGAGCAGCTTCGTACCTGCATCACAGCTGCTCGTTTTGGGATCGTAGCGTTGAGCAGAGAGGCTACGGGCGTGCCGCTCCCGAATCTGCTCTTTTTCCATCTCCTCCTTCAGAATGAGTTTACCTAAACCAGACTGAATCTGAACAAACAACAACATAATTTTCTAATTATTTACAAAAAAAAAAGAATGCTAATTGTAGAAATGGTATGCAGTTTATCATATTTTAATATATCTGTAAAGCAGTGGTGGGCACAGCTAACCAAAAAGTTAGCTTCACTGAACACTAATCCACTAAACCAGAATCTTAGTTCCACTAAGGCTAAACCAGAATCTTAGTTCCAATAACGTTACAGCGCTAAACAAGTCTTGGTTCCACTAATGGTAAACTGCTAACCCTGAATCTTAGTTCTGCTAACACTAAACTAGAATCTTAGTTCAACTAATGATAAAACGCTAAACAAGAATCTTACTTCCACAAATGCTAAACCACAATCTTAGTTCCAGTAATGCTAAAGTGCTAAACAAGAGTATTTGTTCCGCTAACGCTAGACCAAAAAGCAAGAATTTTAGTTCCGCTAACACTAAACCGCTAACCCTGAATTTTAGTTCCAATATTGCTAAACCACAATCTTAGTTCCAGTAATGCTAAAGTGCTAAACAAGAGTATTTGTTCCGCTAACGCTAGACCAAAAAGCAAGAATTTTAGTTCCGCTAACACTAAACCGCTAACCCTGAATTTTAGTTCCAATATTGCTAAACCAAAATCTTAGTTCCAATAATGCTACAGCGCTAAACAAGTCTTGGTTCCACTAATGGTAAACCGCTAACCCTGAATCTTAGTTCTGCTAACACTAAACTAGAATTTTAGTTCGACTAATGATAAAACGCTAAACAAGAATCTTACTTCCACAAATGCTAAACCACAATCTTAGTTCTGGTAATGCTAAAGTGCTAAGGGAGAGTATTGGTTCCGCTAAAGCTAGACCAAAAAGCAAGAATTTTAGTTCCGCTAACACTAAACTACTAACCCTGAATCTTAGTTCCGCTAACGCTAAACCAATATCTTAGTTCCAATGACGCTAAAGCGCTAAACAAGTCTTGGTTCCACTAACGGTAAACCGTTAACCCTGAATCTTAGTTCTGCTAATGCTAGACTAGAATCTTAGTGCTGCTAATGCTAAAATGCTAAACAGGAATCTTAGTTCCACCAACGCTAAAGGAGGAAACTAATTTAGCAAAAACTAATGGTCAGCTAATGGTTTCCAAAGTTAACAAAAAAGCTAATCTGATAAATGGGAAGCTAGCTTTGCAATTAGCGGAACCTAATTTAGTAGAAGCCAATGGTCCAATAATAGTTTCCAAAGTTAGCAAAACAAAAGCTAATCTGCTAAATGAAAAGCTAGTTCCTCTATTAGCAGATTAGTGGTTTAGCGGAACTGTGCCCACCACTGCTGTATGGTATTTTATTGTGTCACCACTAAGGTCTAGAGGTGCTCCTGGTGAAACACGTCTGTTGACTGACCTTACTGAGATGTTCTTCCTGGAGTTGCTTTTTTTTCAAAGCCTCTTCCTCCTCCTCTTCTCTAGATCTCCTCCTCCCCTCTGAACCTACAGGTGTCAAACAGGGACAAAAACATCACAAAACATTTACATTCACAAATCCCTGAGGAAAGCATGCTGGACGAGTACCAAACGACTGGACATAAGGAAAAAACAAGACTGTAGAGATGTGATAAATAATGAGTATTAAACATGATAACAGTTTTAACACAAATCTGAGACAGAGCTGACGAGACAGACAAACAGAAGGACTTATTGGAATATTTGGCCACACAGACATGACGGTTGAAAACACATCATCATCAATGTTGGGAATTTCGTGGATGTCGAATACAAAAAAAAATGGTGCGACAGACAAACAAAAGTTTGAAGTCAGTCTCAGTTATCTCTGTCCAATTCATTTGTGATATTGCTGCAGGTAGCTGAAGCGCTCATCAGGTAAAAGGAAGCAAAATGGTGATGCTACTTTAAGCAGAAAACAAACTGGCGGCAACAGAAACCCAACTCTTTGGCTGAAAGCAAATTGAGGTGGAGGCATCTGGATAACAGCTCGCAGTAAAGCGGGGATGCAGTTCAGCCGGTGAAAGTAAGAAGAAAAAAAAAGGCAGAGCTGGTTTGTGACGAGTCTCGTTTCAGCAGGTAGAAGTGCAAACACACCCATCAGCAGCCTACTGTACCTAACACAACCAGGGAGCGGGGCCAACAGTCACCCTCACTCCGGGAGCTGTCGTCCGGAGAGGGAGCATGGGCGGCGGGGAAGGTGGCGGATCTGATGATCTCATCAGCAGACTTCCTCTGATGAGCTATGGCAGCTGCGTCTAGGTTGGTAACCATGGGAACTGAGCTATTAGTGTCTGCGTCACAGTCTCAACTACACGTAAACATATCTCGGCACCGTCAGGCTCAACAATAAACCATGGCTCATCAAGTCACCGTGCACAGAGCCGAAGCTTAAAGGGATAGTTTGGACATTTTAAAGGGATGTTTAGTACTGAGTACCTGATCGGCTGTGACATCAGTCATAGAGGGCGGAGTTTGGAGGAAGGCGCAGAAATCATAATTCTGCTAGCCAAACAAAAACAAATTTCTCCTCAAAATCTCAAATTTATTGGTTCTGTTTTAGCTACTAAATTGATAATATTAGGTTTTAGTTATTGTTGCTATGTTTAGTTTTTAACTATGCTTTAGCTAATTGTTGCTTTTACCTACAGTTTTGCTAAGTTTAGCCTTTAGCTACTATTTAGTTTCTTTTTAACATTGCCTAAAATTTTGTCTTGTTTAGCCACTGTTTTATTTACATTTTAGATTTTATCCATTTTGCTAGGTTTAGCTTTTAGCTATAAATTTGCTAAATTTAGGTTTTAGCTATTGTTGCTAATTATAGGTTTTAGCTACAATTTAGCTGCTTTTGACTTTAACCTATACTTTCGCTAAGTTTAGGCTTTAGCTAATATTTAGTTTGTTTTAACATTACCTAACAATTTGTCTTGATTTAACTTTTACCTACAGTTTTGTTTACTTTTTAGCTTTCATCTACAATTTTGCAAGATTTAGCTTTTAGCTACAAATTAGCTAAATTTAGGTTTTAGTTATAGTTGCTACTTTTAGCTTATCTTTGCTTTTAACTATAGTTCTGTTAAGATTAGCTGTTAGCTACCATTTATATTTAACAAATGTTTTGTTTTAGCTTTTAGCCACTATTTTATTTATTTTTTAGATTTTATCTACAATTTTGCTAGGTTCAGCTTTAAATTGCTTCCCACACCCTTAGCTACCATTTTGCTCCATTCAGCTTCAGTTTAGCTCCTTTTAGCTGATGTTTTAGCTTCTCTTCTCTATTTTCACTTTGACTCTTCAGTTTCAACTTTTTCAAACTTTCTCTCCACGTTTTTGCAGAAAATGATTTTTTTCCAGTTCTGTTACGAAGTTAGAATACTTTAGTATTGAAAAATAAATTGCAGGAAGAATAAAAAAATACAAAGCAAAACAGTAAATGCTGAGTTCACTTATTTCTTATAAATTAAAGGTTGTTTTGACTAAACTGACCCTTTGAAAAAGAAGATTAATCACATTGTTGGTGCGAAGGAGGCCAGTATAACAATGTAACTGTGACTTGTTGAGACAGAAAAAAAGCAAACTGCAGGTCAGACAGAAAAGGGTTAGAGACAGACTTCAAACAGAACACTGACGCAGGACGGTGACTATGGTTAGGTGAACACACACAGTCAAGCCAATAACCAAGAAATTGAGTTTTATCCCAATAAACTAATATAATGTTGCCAGAGAGACTCAATTATCCCCTTATCAACAAACTAATAACAGACTACAACAATGTAGATTTAGATACTCATGGCAATGATTTCAGTATGCAGTACTTGTTTGGACACATTTGGCTTCAGTTTCATAAAAAATCTTTTTGTAAATTATATCAGAAACAATTATTTTGTTAACTCTTTGATTTTAAGCCTTACCTATTTTTCAGCCTTATCCATTTCACTAAACATGTTATTTAGGAGAAAAAGTACCGTGTTGTTTGTAGATGGGCGGTTTTCTGTAGATGTTGCTCCCCTGATCTGAAAAACATTTGATACAGAGAAAAAAAACATTTAGAGATTCAACAAACAAAAGGTTTAACAAAAATACATCAAGGTTTCATAACCTGTTTTCCCATTTCTATTTATTGGTTTGATTCTAATTGTTGAGAGAAAAACATAAAATTTTATTTAAAATGGAGTGTAATGAGTGTAAGCAAACAAACAAGACAAACAACAAAAAAAAAAAAAACCAGTCAAACCAGTCAAACAACCAACAAACAAACAACAAAACAAACAGACAAACATTTAACTAAGCAACCAAACAATCAACCAGACAAAACAAAGAAACAAGAAGTGGGTCGAGCAGTGACAGGGTGCGCTCCAGCTCCTACCTGGGACGTGGAAATGTTTGGGGGTCTGACAGAGAGGCGGGGTGACCGGCCGGCTCTCGGGCCTGAGCGGGAGGGGTGAGCTCCGGCCACTCGGCGGGTCGGCGCCTCACGTGAGAAGAACCGAGAACAAAACATGAGCAGAGATCCTAAAGGGGAACCACAGTCTGAACGGTGCAACACACACACACACGTGGACCAGCAGGACCAGGTGTGGACATTCTGAGCGGATGGGAAACATTCTGATTGGTTCTGATAATCCACTTGATGGGGGCGGAACAAAAGCAGTCAGAAGAGAACGAATGTTCAGGAAATGGATGAGCGTCATTCGCCAGCAGTT
Organism: Cynodonichthys magdalenae; assembly: GCA_031762555.1. Lineage (NCBI taxonomy): Eukaryota > Metazoa > Chordata > Actinopteri > Cyprinodontiformes > Rivulidae > Cynodonichthys > Cynodonichthys magdalenae. The sequence continues at coordinate 21,246,590 of JARVJO010000001.1, forward strand.
GCAGCTCAGTCCGATAAGCTTAGATTTGGTTAGTTTGGGGTTTCAGATATGTAAGGTGAGCAAACACACAGATCAAAGTAAAAAAAACGATGGCTCGGACCAAAACACACAACAGGTTTGACTCTAATGGGAGATGATGATGGAGCTAAGATGATGGATGACACGATGATGAGGAGTGGCACTCTGCTGTCAAACTGTGGGGTCGGTTAAGTGTGGAGCCGGGCCCTTACCTTGGCTATGGGGGAGGAAGTGGTGTCTGAAAGGGGAGGTGGGACGGGAGTCACTATTTCTGGAGCCCACACTGTTACTGCAGAGGGAGGAGCAGAGCTTCTGCATGCCTGTCAGAGCCTCTGCAGGGAGGGAGGGAGGACAAAACCCCGGGACAAGGCAGCAGAAGTGGACAAAATGGGGTCGAGAGGAAGAGCGAGACGACCAAAAACAAAAAGAAAGGAAGGTAAGAGAGTCAAATGTGAAAAGAATTAAAAGAAAAACACTACAAGTGAGAAAAGACTCAAACTTTTACAACAAACAAAAACAGGAAGAGGTTGACATTAGGTCCAATTAAATTAAATCCTAGAAAAAAATCACTTTGCTGAATAAGTCAGATCTGGTTAAACTAATCAAAAGTCCTGTTCCTGGAGTCTCACTGTCCTGCATGTTTTGTTTCTCTGCTCGGACACCTGATTCGGTGATTGAATTACCTCTTCATGTTCTGCAGAATCCAGTTAATACACACAAACACAAAGCATCTTATTAAGTACCTACCAGGTCTGTGAAAATGCTGAGGTGACCGTAATAAGGTGGGCGTGTAACCATGGCGATTATATACTGGTGACCCTATGGATCCCTGACTGGTGGACCTGTGGAGGATGCGGTCCCTCTTGTCGTAAGAACTCTGACACACACACACAAAGTTACTCAAACAGCTAAAATTTATCAGCCGAACAAGATTTAAAAAGCAAAAACTCAACAGCTGGCTCACCTCTGGAGTCGGTGACATGTTTCTTAAAGACTAAACAAAACCAAACAAAACTGGTATTACTTCCCAAAAATATAACATCCAACTTTATTCTCTGTATTATTAATTTGTAATAATAGTTTTTATTTTGGCCGATCCCGTCTTCAGGAATCACCACAGCGAACAAAACTCGCGATGACCTTCCTGATGCAATCTGGGCTCAAACCTGTTTATCAATTTTAAATCCTTAATTTATTGTAAAAGATTATTTAATCGTCATCAACACACACGTCTTACCTTCTCATCAGGCAGAGGGGAACGTTCCCTCCTGGTGCTGTGAAGCTGAAAACAGACAGGAAATCACTGAAAAACAATCCTTGTAGAGGAAGAGGTTCCAAATAAAAACACAAAGTTTTGTTTTTTTTGTGTAAATGTGTGTGTTCACCTCTGCCACGCTCTCATGTCTCTCTTCTCTCTCATCCAGGGAGGTCGTGTACATGGGCTCATAGGTGATCAGATCGGGACGCTCGATGTCATAAATGGCTTTGACTTTTGGAATGGCAGCTAGGTCTCTGTAGTCCAGGATCTCGTTGTCTACTTTTGCCTACCGAGACAAATGAAATGTGCAAACACACACAAGAGATAAAACAAGATTATTGCCATTGAAAAAATTAAAATAACATTATTAGATAAAAACTGAAAGACATTTCTTACATAGATGGTGTGACCCGGTGAGCCAGGTATGCTTGAACCAGGTCTGGAACAAATACTCTCAGACGACGACCTTGTAGGCTATGAAATGCAATCAGATTAGTAGCTTTTAGACTAAAAACATAACAAGTCAGACACTTAGTCACTATAATCCCACTTCTACCTGAATATATGACCTCAGTTTTGAAAACTTGGGACGTAAAACCAGAATGCAACAATTTTCCAATCTTATAAACCCAAATTTTATCCACAATAGAACATAATGACCACCATATGCAATGTTTAAAATCTGAAATTGTATCATTTTTGAAAGAATTTTACAGCAGCAACACACCCTAAAAACAGGAACACTTGTCTGTAAACAAACTTCAATCACAAATGCTGCTTAAAGCTCTATTATGCAAAGAAAAAGCCAAACGTGAAAACCATCCAGAAATGTCGTCGTCTTCTCTGAACCAAAGTTTATTTAGAATGAACCGTGACAAAACGGAAAATTACCTTATTTTTTCCTAGGATTGGTTCTCAGTTTAAACAGTTATGTTTATTGTGTTCCATCCATGCATCCATCCATCCATCATCCATCCATCCATCCATCCATCCATCCACCATCCATCATCCATCCATCATCCATCCATCCATCCATCCATTATCCATCCATCATCCATCCATCTATCCATGCATCCATCCATCCATGCATCCATCCATACTTCCATCCATCCATCCATCTATCCATCCATCCATCCATGCATCCATCCATCAATTATCCATCCATCATCCATCCATCCATCCATTATCCATCCATCATCCATCCATGCATCCATCAATCATCTATCCATCCATGCATCCATCCATCAATTATCCATCCATCCATCTATCCATGCATCCATCCATCCTTATGAAGGAGGGCCAAAATACAGACTATTGGGCATCCAACGGTTGCTACATCCTTGTAACAGGAGGCTATATCTCTTTTACTAATACCACTCCATAAGTACCCCTGAATAGACCTTACCGGGGAGGCTAAGGAAAGTAATGCCCCTATAATTGGAAGACATCCTTAGATGCCCCTTTTTCAAGAGGGGAACCACCACCCCAGACTGCCAATCCAGTGGCACTGCCCTGATGTCCTCACAGTGCTGCTATAATTATGTTCCACTGGGAATAAAACATGGGTTTACCAGATTTCCTTAGAATCATACACACCGTCTCAACTTTGTCAAACATGGGGTCGTACATAATTAAACCAAAACACTTAATGAGCAATTAAAAGACCCCCCCCCCCCCCTTTATGCCTCATGGAGTACATGATCTCTTTAACAGATCATTCATTTGCAAATCTGCAAAGTGAATGAGCTCTTTAGCTCCGTGACTTGATGCTGGGAGGGATCTCATGCTCGTTTATGGGAGATGAGGAGGCTGAATGGCTGCAGCAGGTCTTAGATGATCTTTTATCAGCTAGCTCCGACAAATCTTTTGCCTCATGCACCGTGTGCGCTTGTTGAATGGCTCTGAATGACACACACACACATACACACACACACACACACACACACACACGCACACACACACACGTACACTGCAAGCTGTCAGCAGCAGGGGGTTTTTGATCCTATATGTGCATGAAGGAAGACAGGGTGATCTCATAGCCAATACCGAATACAGTACCTGCCTTTCTGTTTTTTGGAGGAATAAGAGGGACGGAGGCAATAGCTGTGGAGGAAGGGAGAGGCGGGGTTCATAGGACTCACAGTTCACACACACATATCACTTACACACACGCACACAGGCAAATTCTTTTAAACCGCAGCAGGTTAAGGTTTATGATAAGACCTCGTGTGTCACATATTATGAATATTTTTTTTTGCCCTTGAAAAGAATAAAAAAACGAGACAGAATTTGACGAAGAGGACGGTACCCGCTCTCTGTGCCGCTCCTCTGTTCTGGTGAAGTTCTTGCAGCTGGGATGCCAAACTGTGGACCCTGAGAAGGAAGACACATCGTTATCACCCGCAGCCTGAAGGCGAAGGCTCGTGTATGTGTCTGTTAGCAAAATATCTCGTGAACTTCTGAACGGATATACGTCTTCAACTGATTAGCTTTTCGATTCAAGATGCTAATCAACATTAGCAACACAAAAATGGCTATAACTTTGACAATTTTACAAAGCTTGAGCTAAAATTTGGTATGATAGTAGCTGAAAGTCATTAACAACACATGGATATGACTGTGCACAAACAGTTAAAACTCTGACTTTTTTTTTAAAACATGAAACAATCTTAGTTTAGAATTCTGGCATTAAAGGTTATGGAAAATATGGTCATTATTTACTATATTTATTATTATGTAATTTTTTTTCCTAATACTAATCTGGATTAGTTTTGACACACTGTGAAATCCTATTCTGTTATATATATATATTTTTTTACCACTTTTTTGATTTAGTTACTTTTTGTTCAGGTCAAGATTTAAAGCTTTCCTAAAAACTGAAGCAGTTTTTGCTCTGTGTGGCTCATCAAATCATTAAAACAGGTGTTTAGTTTGGAAAACAGCATACATTTTTTTTTATCTCAACCCAAACTGGAGCTTTGGTTTAATGAAATAAAAAAAAAAAAAAGAAACGTAGAAAGGATCTGAGTCCACTCACCTTGTAGATACATCTCTTCGCCTTCTGTGAACATCTGATTGCACCTGCTGCATCTTGCACAGCTGGGATGGTAGTGCTTATCTCCTGCCTGGAAACACAAAACACACCTCACTCCGCGGCCAAAGAGCAGAGCCGAGGCGGAACTTCCAGCCGATAAACCAGGAGCTCCACCTGCTTCTAATACTCTGAACCACCTTCATGTCCCATGAGAGGACAAGGAGGTTTAAAAAAAAAACATTTAACATCAACACGTCCTCTAAGCTGCTCATAAAATGTACTAAAATCTTATGGTCGGAGAGCGTTTGTGTGCAAACTGTTGCAGTTCTGATCCACTGGAGATAAACACACAAATGAAGCACGCAGGAGATATGATATTTGCATTCAACATTTTACTGTATGAAAAACACATCAAAGGATTATTTAATGCACTTTAACTTAACTTTCCTCTCAAATTTAAAAAACAAACGGCCATTCAAGGTTTCTGTTCACTTAAAACTTTGGCCTGAAAGGAATTCTGTTCATATGTCTCTTCTAGTTTCTTTAATGTGACCTAAATTAGGCACCAAAGACTCAATGGTGTTTGTCCTGTATTTATTTCTCTCAGCCAGACTGATGATAATCTGTCTTCAGCTCCACTCATCCACTGGCAGCAGCTCAGCGGGGGAAACGTAAAGGTCTTTTCCTTTCACCGTAGAGGCCAGTATTAGTGTTGGATTAGAGTCAGACTCATAACTTAGTGTCTGACCGGATCACCGCCTGCAGAAACCAAACATTAGCTAAACCTAAACCCTGAAGCGCTGCACAGCAGGCTTAACAAACTTAATAATTAAAGATAAAAGGAGCCAAACATTAGCTAGAAGTTAAAAGATGCAAAACACTGGCTAAAAGTAGAAAAAGGCTCACTAGATTCAAAAATTAAGGAAAGGATCACAGATAAAATATCCAAATGATGGCTAAAAGAAGCTAGCTAAAAGCTATAATCTGCAGAATGGTAGCTAAAACCTAAAAGCAGCAAAAGCAGAGCTAGGAGTTAAAAGTAAGGCATAGCTTAGTTGCAAAATACTAGCTAAAAGTATAAAAAAGGTATCTAGAGACTAAATGTAGCAAAAAGAGGTTGCAATAATGGTAGCTTAGAGCTAAAAGAGGCCTAAAAATCCTAGATGTAATTCAAAAGATTCCCATTTGGGCTAAAAACTAAATGTATCAAAAACAATTTTAAGGCTAAAAGTAGCAGATTAGTAACTATAAGCTAAAAGTAGCAAAATGCTAGCTAAAAATAGCAGTAGAGACCTAGACCAGGTTTGCCAAAACTAATTTGAAAGAAAGATTTGTAGAAATCTCTGTGTATTTTAATGGGGGAAATATCTAAATAAAGTTAAACATTTTTAAAAGTATAAAAGTTACCAAACTCAAAATTCGCAGTATTTATCCTCAGATTAAGCTGAATGTTTTGATATCGGAACGACTAAATCAGAACAAAGTATAGAGAAGTAATTAAGTTTCAAATAATATACAGAAAAGTAAAAGAATTGGTGTGAAGGATGACTCAGCATTTACACAATCATATCACTTTTTGCTGCAAGTTTAAGAAGAATCAGAAGAACGGAGAGGTAAAGCACAGAACTATTAGTTTCATTATTTTCTGTAACATTAATCAAATTAATAATTAACTTTAACCAAATGAAAACTGAGCGACTGAACACTCGTTGTCCGAAACCCTCGAACTGTCAGTAAATTATTATAATTCAGCCATTTGCACCTGAGGTTGGATAACCTTGATGTAAAGCCAGATTTAGAGCCTATAAATATATAATGATCCTAAATGTCAGACGACATTAAAGAGGTTTTATGTAACAATTACGTCATTAGTGGCAACGCCGCAGCTTTACTGCTCGCGGGGATGTCATGCTGAAATGACCAAAAACATCTGCAAAGAATTAATATTTTAGACGATTACGGTCATGTCGAGAGTCTCCTCGGCTCGGCGGCGGAGAGATTACACCGGAGATTACAAAACGACAAATTACAGTTTCTCCACGCAGCGGTATCTGCCAGTGCAGGAAGCAGGATGTGCAAAACCTCACATGTAAAATATTAACATGTAAAACCAGTAGATTATTTATGTTTCGTTACTTAAAGTATTAGACGGCAATCAACCGTCCGAACCTGTAGCCTCTCTTACCTCTAACACCTTCCCTGTGATGAACTGATGACACGCCTCACACTGAACACCAAAATGGATCTGATAGTCCTTTTCACAGTAAGGGGCGCCGTCCCTGCAGAGAGGAGAGAGGAAAATCCAATCAGGATCTAAAATCTTAGATTTATTAGAGAAAAGTTATTTTTCTGCAAAACTGCTGGTTGATGTGACTGAAATTAGTTGACGTAAACAAGTTGTAAAGAAGCTAAATGTAGTAATCTGGTAGCTGAGTAGACAAAGCTACAATTTGGTAAAAGTTAAAATTGGCAAAACTGTAGCTAAAAACTTAATTAGCGAGAGAGTAGCTAAACGCTAAATGAAACATAAGACAAAAGCAGAGAAAGTACGTAGATTTTTGATTGCATCACTTTTTTGTAAATTAAGTTTTATTCAAATAGGTAAAAAAGTCACAAATACTAAAAGGTCACAGCGCACTATTCCTCATCCAGCTGTTCTTTCAAGCATTTAGAATCAGGACTGGTGTGTCAAACTCAAGGCCAGCGGGTCAAATATGGCCCGCTACGGCATTTTATGCGGCCCATGAGACCTTCAAAAATGTATTAAAGTCTTAAAACCAAGATTGACCACAAACTACTTTTTACATAATACATGTTGTATATTTTACCTGGAAAATGACTGGATCTCACCACTAGGTGGCGCTGGTTTAGAGGTTTAAAAATTTGGCATATAAAATCTCCATTTTGTTGCATTTTCGCCTGCTACTTTTGCTGTGACTGTTGTACTGGGAAGTGGGAATTTCCCACTTACAAGTCATAAATTTAAACTAGAATGCCCCTCCAGTGGGAAGTCCCAGTCGAAAAGTGGGAGAGGCTGCTACTCACCACAACTCATCGTTGAGTGAAATTCTCTTACTTTTAATTTTAATTTTATTTTGTTTACCATTATTTAACCAGGAAAGTCCCATTGAGATCTCAGATCTCTTTTTCAAGGGCAGCCTGGCCCTGAAGGCAACCTATTGTACATGTTTTTAGGGGTGGGGGAAACCGGAGTACACAGAGAAAACCCACACAAGCACAAAAACATGCAAACTCCGCACAGAAAGACTCCAGGTCCGAACCAGAGATCGAAACCAGGACCTTCTTGCTGTGAGGCGTCGGTGCTAACCACTGAGCCGTTGTGCTGCCAATTATAGTATTAATTTATAGTATATACAATAGTATTTCTGTTTTATTTATTTCACATTTAATCAGTTGTACACGTAGTACTTTTCAGTGTTTATAAGAAGACGTGTTAAAACACTGTTTCTATGCAGGTAATACCAGGTAGAGCTCAGTTAGTGTTTGTTAACACAAAATGTTGACATTAATAACAACCATGATGCTCATGTCACCCTTGGTGAAAAGGAGTTTGACATATCTCTCCTAAAGACTGACTGTTGTACACTCTTTAAGCCCCGCCCCTACATGATGCAAACTTTTCAGATTAAAATCTAGTCTCAGGTGTTCCTAACAAGCACTTGGGTCCTAACAAAAAACATGAATTATACAATATAACCGCCCCCCCCACCCAAAACATCACACAGCAAACCAACCCAGCACATATTCTCATAGTGTTGATTTTTGTTGCTTCACATAGTTTTTACCTTCCTATTTTCTGTTCAAATATACTTTTAGCTTTATTTATCTGTTTTAGTTTACAGAAAAGTGATATATTATACGGTGAGTGTATGGAAAACGGGACTTTCTCATCAACGGTCCACCCCCCACATCCTTGGTGCGCAGCCTCTGGTTCCATAAACACAAGGCAGCTCCCCCCCAAAAAACATTTTGGCTGTGACTTCGAACAAGAGACGGCATTTCTGCTTCGATGGTGCAAATCTTCTGGACGCGTGAATGTGACCAAACAGAGTGTGAGAGCAGCTGCTTACTTGCTGATGTACTCCCCGGTCAGCACTTTGCTGCAAGCTTTGCACTTAAAGCAGCCCAGATGCCACTGCCTGTCCAGAGCCAGGAGAGCCTGACCGTTCTTTATGTCTCGACCGCATCCTGCACAACCTACGGGCGAGACAAATCAGCAGAACTTAGAACTTTGAAAACAATAAAAACCTTTTTTTTTTAAATGACAGTTCTGACCCTAAACACTAGATGGGGATAGAGGGTAACTGTGCTCTGCTCTAAAAGCTTCACATCTGAGCAGGATCCTGAGGGTCTGCAAGTGCAAGATCTCAGTTTCTTAAACAATCGTCCTCGCCGCTGCGCTTCTTCATAAAGGACGGAGAAAAGCAGCTGCTGCCATGGGAGGGGGGGCTGTTTAAAGGCATAAGAAGGCTGCGATAATGACGTGAACAGAATCATCATGCCTTATTTATAGGTGACCTTGTCTAAAAGCTCCTCAAACAGCAGCTGAGAGAGGAAGAGGAGGGATCTTTTAGGGCAATGTGCTCCCTGTTCCAGAGGAGGGGAGGTGCATGAATTATTTAGCGCTGCCTGTTTTATTCACAAAGGAGGAGATCAGGAAGTGATTCAGAGGATCTCCCTGAAAGGTGCTGCTCTGTCTTCAAAGTTTTTTTATTTAGATGCCAAAGTTTTATCTTCAACCACCACGAAAAGCTTTATTATGTTTGTCACATAAAGAAAACACATTTTTATGTTTTACTGAAACTTTTAAACCCTTTAACGCACATGTGGCATCAATTTGTGGTATTAAATATGAATCCATTTTTTGAGAGAGAGCATTGATAACATATTACAAAAAAGATTTCACGCCACTGAGATGAACAGTTGTTGAGATATTTGCATGTGATGAAACAGGAAGTGATGTCAAAGTGGAATGTCAAGAGCATTGCTACAATAATTAACAACACAGACTGCAGAGAAGAATCTGATGTTTCTTTAGATTATTTTGAGCCATTATCAGAGAGGTGAAGAAGAGTCAGAGTACAAATAATATTGTTTCAATAAACAAAGATCAGAGAGTTTGTTTTCCTAAAGAGTTCCCCTTTGATGTCACTTCCTGTTTCACTTTGACTAATCCAAATTCATCAAAAACAATGAAATTTATGTGACAAAATGGGTAAATTCATGTGTTTCTTAAATATAAAAATATTTTCTTTGACTTGTATTTAAATGACATGCACTCCTCAGGAACTTTAAAACAGAAGGTGAAGATGTTTTCCTACTTACTGCTGGAGCCCAGGATGTCCTTCGGTCCTGGAGACATGGGCTCGATGCAGTACTGACACAAACAGTCCTTCCCGTTAAAGGTCACCCTGTCCCCGGCAGGAAACGGTCGTCTGGAAGACAACCAGTCAACAGATCAACAAGAGCTGTTAGCCCTGAATTAATTCGGCTGCAGGTTATGTGACGAGGTTGAAGATGACGAGGCCTTGTGATGAAGACGTGTGTCAACATTGTCCGCTCAAGGACAGCTGGATGAGCTGGACATGTGACGTCCTACTGTATGGCTGAAACGTCCTCATCTTCATTCATCATCAAAATCATCCCTTGTTAGTCGATGTATAATGATTCTTCATGGGTGTTAATGACACATCTGATTTTATGATTTTTTTAGAGTGTGGAATGACACATAGATATAGACCCCAACTGAAGGATTTAAATGTGAAAAACAAAGGATTAAAAACAGTGATCGTCACTAGAGGTTGAAATTAAATTATATTAAATTATTAGTTTAATTACAGAAATGAAAAAAAAAATAATGAACACATTAAAAGGTTGTATTTATTTTGTGATTTCTGCTATAAACTAATTTTCCATTAAGGTAAACAATTTTGAATAGTATTGTATTGAAAATTGCTGTATTTTCTCATTTCTTGTTCAAATACCAGGATGAGACAAACCACGTCGCCGCTGCAAGCTCCACCTTCACTTGGATTGTGCAACCCCTCACAAACTGCTGCATGTCATGCAGTGGGAGTAAGTTGGGTTGGCAATAATTTTTTTTTTTAAATATGTTTAATATATGCTCAGACTTTCCACAGTTTAGCTGATGTTAAATACAACTGTGAAGAGGCTGGAGGTGAGGCTGCTGCAGGGGCTTGTGAGCCCAGAGATCACTCTGAGCTGCAGAAGAAGTAAAAGTTACGTTAGCTACAATTTTATGGTTAGCAAATCAAGTTGTTATTAATGTAACTAGTTTTTAACTCATGCCAAACCTAATTTTTTTAACTAGACATTGAATTCAATTGA
>JARVJO010000001.1:21257368-21274002 GCA_031762555.1 Cynodonichthys magdalenae
TACCGTACCGAGATGAGCTGGGCTAAGCTGGGCTAAGTCAAACCGTGCTGAGTAGGCCCTAGTGGAAATGAGGCATTTCTGTCCGAATGCCAGGGGACACGGTATGAAGCAGAAAAACGATTTCAGCTGGCATAACTCAATAAGAATACATGTTCTGAGTTTTAAGTTGCAGTTTTCCTTCTCAGTTTTCCAAAACCTCTCTCAGGAGCCAAACTCTTTGAGCTCTGCATAAAATTTCTTAAAGCCACTTGACAAAGTACAAGACGTGCAAATATAAGGTGATGCAAATGGAAAATCTGAGTAAAAAAACAACAGATAACACTTGTGGTTGTGTGAGGAGGAGAGATGTTAAACAATGAGCTGTCTTTTTCATTTAAATACACTTCATCAAACAGATAAGAGCTCGCTTATCTGTGATTTCCAGCAACAGAAATAGTGATGTCACACTTACAGCTTGACTCTCAGCTACTACCACAGCCAGTTTTAGCTCCAAATCTGTAAAACTGACTAAATTTTACCTGTTTCGGTTTTGACCAAAACAGTTATATATCTTATTACTTTAGGGGTTTTGTTAAAATCCATCCAGTGTACGAGATATTTTGCTAACAGACTGACAAGGGCAAAATCATTATAGCAGCAGGATAAAAAACGGTGCGCTAATTATATAGTGTAAGACTCATCTTGATTGATTTCCCATTGATTGGTCTTAAATCACACCTCCAAGCCTTCGTTCAGAAATCCAGAGCTCCATCCTGGATGTGGTGCGATCGCGAGCTAAAAACTATTTTCTGCCCACATGTTTGCGAGAGTAGCCCAGCTGAGGGGGGGTCAGTACTTGTTATACCCTCCAGTTGTCATCCTCCCAGTTGTAGCTTCGTTACAACAAAACACACCCACAAATCCACTCAAACGCACACCGGAAAGATTGAAAAATGTCGCCCCTGCACTTTAAAAACATCAGCGTTTTTCTACAAAACATCCCACCTCCGTCTTCCACCACCCACTCAGTCTTACCATCCAGTCCGAAGCAGGAGGTGATTTTTTGGGCGTAGTTGCAGAGCCCCTCATATCCAGGCTCCTGCTTCGGCGTGCTCCTCTCCCCCATCTCTACACAATCCCAGACTCACCGTCCCGTCCGCCGGTGCTTTTTCACTCCCTCTTCAATAATTCAGGCTTGAGCCAGGACACATGCATATGCGCGTGCACGCTCACGTTAAAACACAAACACACAGAGTGAGACGGAAAAGTGCTGAGGCAGAGGGTCGTGCTGTCTTGCAGCATGAGCAAGCCCTCTCTGGTGGTAGGAAACAGAGGAGGAGGGGGGGGGGCATCAGATTGGGTTACTGCAGAACCGAGCCATGCCTCCCGTTTTTATCCAACATTGATCCTTCACGTTACACTGCAGTGTAACAGGTACATTGGACAGGATGTGCAGGCTGGATTCAGGGTCAAGTGCATCCACACAGATCCATAGATTGAAGGGTATAATTTCTTTGTTGCTGTAAAATCGACCCATTCTGGGCCTTTAAGGAAAATTCAACCCCAATTCTGAAAAAGTTGTCCCATTCTCTTCTTCTTAGCTGTATGGGAGCAGCTGTTCTAATAGCTTTATATACTTTTCTGCATTGATGGTGCCTTTCTAGATGTGCAAACTGCCCATGTCAGAGGGACCAATGCATCCCTATACCATCAGGGAGGCAGACTTTTTAATTGTGATAACCAGAGGTAGACACAGCTAACTGAAAAGTTAGCTTCACTAATCTGCCAAACAAGAATCCTAGCTTTGCTAAAGCTAAACCGCTAAACAGAAACAAAAATTAAAGGTAGCTAATGCTAACATGGTTAGCAACTGGTTGGTCTGAAGCAAAGATTTTGTTAGTTTGATTGTATTGGTTTAATTTGAAGGTGGGTGGGGTCATTTGTGGCAAACTGAATAATCCAAACCACAGTTGTAACTCTGTCTAACTTGTGATACTTCCAGTTTAACTCTTTCAGAATAAAAGCATTTCTTTGAACGGGTTTGTTTTTTGTTCATAAACACTGTTTGAAGTTAGTCAAACAAATGGCAGATACTTTCTCTAACATATTTCATACATAGTAATTTTTCGTATTCATTATTTAAATATAGTTATATGTTATTTTATTTCTTTTAGATGCTCTTAGTTTAAAGTTTAGCTGCTAAAGATGCTACATGCTACACACGATGACTAAAACATCCAGCTCAGCACTGCTTGTAAGAGTGGGTAGTTTCTTTTTAATTTGAGATAAATGGCCTAAAAATGTAGGTTTCACACTTGTGATGTTTTTAGTTGATTTAAAATTAGCAGAAGACAATTTAGTAGAAGCTAATCGGTCTGCTAACGGTTCCCAAAGTTAGCAAAAAAGCTATTCTGCTAAATGAGTAGCTAAATACGCTATTAGCAAATTTGCGGGTTATCAGAACCGTGCCCACCAATAGCAATAATAGACAGATCTCTTTAGAAGATGGTGTTGAACTTCTATTCTTAATGATCTTCTCCATCAGTCCTACTGCTGATGAAGATTGATGGAGCCTCACTGTTTGATGGCCTGGTGGTGACCACAATTGATCTAATAATCACAGTTAATCCCTTGCAAACAGACAACCTTTATTCACTGAAAAGTAAGTAAAACATACTATGCGTAGGGTAGAAATGATTGAAGGGCAATGGTTTCAAATAAATCAAGGCTCTGCTCTCGGACCTCTCCTCTTCATCATTTAGAAGATGCTCCCCCTTTGGAAACATCATCTCCTGAGCTGAACTCAAATTCCACTCGTACGCTGATGATACTCAAATCTACGTCAGACTCTAGCATAAAGGCATTTTGCAATATCTATACACCAACTTATAAAACCAGTTCTCTTAATTTGACTCTGATTCTTACTACCATTCTGTGTCCTATATTTGTCCAGTGAGCATCAGCTTCCTCACTGCACCTCCAGTCATAGAGTGACCAACCCCCAACCCCCACCCATCTACTTTACTGTTATCAGCACAAGGCCATTGGCTTTTACCTTGGGAGTGATGCCTTTCCATTAGTCACCTCGCCCTCTAATATATTCTTGCGGGCATGCTGCACTGTCTGGGCTTTCCCATCAGAACACGTGCCCTGCGCTGGTATTTTGTTGTTTTGAATATTTTAACATTATCTTTGCATACAGTAGTATATTCTCTTTTTATCTTTTATAGAACCATTATTCTTTAAAAACCTTTATCATACCGCATTGCATAACAGCTCTCTAATGGTGACAGGGCAAGTTTCCACTCTGCTTTTCTTCTTCTACTCTGTAACCCCTAATTTCACAGCAGCTTGACCAGTTACCATATCTGTCATTGTACGCAACATGCTCACTTGGGCTTTCTATCCAGCTACTGTAAAAACAGTCTGCACACAACACTTTATCTAATTTATGAAACGCTAAAATCTAGGGCATTTTCTGGGGACAGGTCATCCAAAACAGGGAATGTCCCTGGAAATTTGGGATGTCTGGTCACCCTATATTATTTTAGTCTTTTTATGCTACTTTAACTTACGGTAGGTCTTTATACTTTTAGCTAGCGTGTTGCTACTTTTAGCTTTTATTCAGTCTTTTTATTAATTTTGTCTTCTAGAAAGACTTTTTAATAGTCTTTTGATATTTACACTTTAAGCTAGCCTTTTGCTATTTTAGAGTTTAGCAAAAAGCATGATATTTCTGCTCCTTTTAGCCAGCGTTTTGCTACTTTTGTCTTTTAGGTAATGCTGTTTCTTGTAGATAATGTGTTTTACTGTTTTGCTACAGTTAGCTAGTCTTTTGACACTTTAAACTCTTTGCTAGCATTTTACTGCTTTTACATTTACTAACTAGCCTTTTGCTACTTAAAATTTTAGAAAGCTTTGCTACTTTTAAAGAGACGGTATATTTACTTTTAGCTAACTATTTTTTAGCTAAAGTTCTTCTCCATTAATTACTGTTTTGCTATATTTAGCTAGTCTTTTGTGACAAAACGAGACGCTGGGTCCTTATCCCATAATGCATTGCGGGCCGACCGGAGATTTTTTTGCTAGTAATGGCTAATGAAGCGAGTGAAAGGAATATGTTTTCAATAAATATCTGGTGCTATAAAAAATTTAAATTTTCAAGTGGTTGTGTTGTTAAAACTTTTATAATTTGTATAGATATGTTTTTAAATATTATTTTTGTCAGAAAAAAAAAACGATCAGGTATAGTGAAATAAACATGCACCTACGGCGGGTCCAATAGTTCTTCAAATATTGTCTTTAAGTTAATTTTATTGTTTTGTGGCTTTAATAACACTAATACATTGATATTTTTCTCATTTCGATCTAATTTTGCATCTGTTTTGCGTCGTCACGGTTGCTAGGCAACCATACTTATGCCAGGTAAGGGCGGGAATAAAGCCCAAGGCTAGACCGTCCAAATTCACATCGACTTTCCTCCGGTCTTCGCGGTCTACCAAGGACCTGGCCCACCTTGACCAGGTAGACTGAGTCCTTCGGAGGACCCGGCCTCCCGTTTTGGACATAGCCTCTGTCTAACCATTTGATACTTTAGCTTATAATTAACATTTTGCTTTTTTAGCTAGTGTTTTGCTACCTTAGTCTTTAAGCTAGTACCTTGTTTTTTTACCCAATGTTCTTTTTTATTATTTTGCTACATTTAGCTAAGATTTTCCTACTTCTTTTATCTAGTATTTTGCTATTTTACTTTATAGTTAGCAGTTTCACTAGCCTTTTTCTCTTTAAAAGGGATGCAACTCCCCTTTAAATGATCAGAACTATCCCTTTAAAGCGAGTCAAACCATCACATGTCGCAATAGAGCCAACTGGAACACAAATAATGGCACACATATATTACATTAGTTCTTCTTTTAAGCAAAAAAGTGTCCAAAACAATATTTTAAGGGAGTTTTTGTGCAGGATTTTACAAAAAAAAGAGAGAATTTAATCACATTGACATCACTTAATCACCTATCAGATAAAGAGATTATCAGAGTTTAATAACAGAGTGCAGCTTTTAACCAATGAGATGCACAAATTTAAGTAAAAAAGTAAAATATTTACCCAGGTTGTTGTGCATTTTAACAAAGAGTTGCTGCAGCAGAGAGGGAAGGTGCACCGGTGTCATCTACTTATAAAACCGTTCATTTATATCACAGACCGGGTTTTGATTTTATCCTGAAAGACGATGAAAAGGACTCGTTTTCCACCCTGCAGCCCACTCCTCGGAAATAAAAACACTTTTTCCCCTCCGGATGTGTTATAAGGCTTTGCGGCAGAAGATACTCACCTCCAGCTGCAGACATGCCCGGTAGGTAGAGCCTGTTTTATGTTCTGTAACAGGAGGAGAATCGTTATTAATATTATCAGCAATGCTTTGAGTTTCCCCCCTGATGTTTAATGGATTAAACGCAGGGAAACAACAGATTTTGGAGCAGACTAGAGGGGAAAATGCGCGATGGAGAGAGCGACAGGGCGTGTCCTGGAAAACAGCTTCTCTGTTTTATTTCCCAACAAGTTTTATTGCATTTTTGAACCGATTGTCACATTCCTATTTATAGTTTTTTTTAAATCGGCTTCCTGCAGCCGGTGTCGCCTCAGCCTGTCTGCTCTGAGAGCGAGTCCAGGTTAAATTTTCCACACTAAAGATTTGGGCTACATGAGTGAAAATGTCTCAAATTCTTTCTCTTTCTGTCAGTTTTTCTTTCAAACACACTAGGTGTAAATTCTACAGCAGTTTGGGATACAGCTAGCTAAAAATGGTCAAATAAGAAAAATAAAAGAGTCAAAACACTAGCTAAAAGCAGTGAAAGATGAGTCAAAAGCTAGATATTAGCTAAAAACAGTGGTGGGCACAGCTAACCAAAAATATTTGCTAACTCATAGCTAACCAGCTAAACATGTAAAAAACAAAAAGATATATAGTGGAAGTTAACTAAATTGCAAAACATGTAAATAAATGAGTTCTAAAAATTTGAAAGCTAACACTAAATAGCTTAACAAGCAAAGATTAGCTGAAGCTATCAGCTAACACTAAAAGCTAATTGCTAAGGCAACTCAATCAGTCTGCGTCTCCTTCAAGCTGAAGACTGGGACTGACAAACCTGTTGCTGTTAGTTAGCTTTTAGCAGACTTATAGTTGCCAAAACCTAATTTAGTGGAAGCTAAAATCTAATCTGCTAAATGAAAAAATATTTCCACTGTTAGCTGATTTGCAGATTCCCACCAATACCTAAAAGTAACAAAGGGTCTAATAAAAAAGACTCCATATAATTAAAGTAGCAATTTTTGGCTAAAAGCTAAGATTAGAAAAAGTCTAGATAAAAGCTAAAAGTAGAAAAAAACAAAAAGTAGCCAAATGGTTAATATGATGAGTGAAAAGCTAGTTAAAAGAAGCTAATTGGAGCTAAAATCCAATCGTATGAAAAGGTTAGCTAAAAGTAGTTCAAAGCAAGAAGCAAGATGTTAGGTTAAAGCTTGAAAATGTTTATTAAATGTATTCTTAATAACAGTAACTAAAAGTAGCAAATTTTAGCTAAAAACTAATAGTGGGAAACATCTGGGTAAAAGCTAAAAGTTGATAAAAATAAAGTAACAGAATGGTTAAAAAGATTAACGGAAAGCTAGCTAAATAAACAAATTTTGAACTAAAAACTGATTATCAAAACGTTGGCTAAAAGTAGCAACATGCTTCTTAAAAGCAGGAAAAGTAGCTAAATGCTAAAAGTAGTAAAATGTTGACTAAAAGCATCAAAAGAGCTATGCAAAAAGATAGCTGTCTAAAAGCTGAAAGTATTAAAAGTCTTTGAGTAAAAAGCAGCAAACGTCTATTTCTAAACTACAAGTAGCAGAATAGTAGCTAAACTAAAAATATCTAAAGGCTGGCTAAAAGCTATCAGTAGCAAATAACTAGCCAAAACCTTAAAGTAGCAATAGGCTGGATAAAAGCTAAAAGTAGATCTGGGGTAGCTTAACGCTAAAAGGAGCAAAATGGCTAGATAAATGTGAAAAGTAGCAAAAGGATGAAAAGCTGCAGCTGTAATTTAGGTTATTAGTATTCACTGAACGTTGTCCTGTGTCGCTCCGCCCCCTGGTGGTGATTACCTGCATGTGTTTGGCGAGGGAAGTGCCACCGTGTCCAGCCAGCAGCACTGAGCTCAGCCCCCTGTAGACGGTTTGTTTACAGTGCTTGTACCAGGGCCTGTAAAAGTCCTCGGGCCAACAACAACGTGCTACGACTTTATTGCTCACGTTTATATTTTTTTCGTTACAAGGGTCATTGTATGAAACCTCCAATCTGGAGCGAGGCGGCGGCAACAGAAAAAAGAAGATAGAGGAATTCTCTCGGTCTTCTCGGGAGAAACTGGTCCAATCGAAGAACAAAATGTTCTCCAAATTCACGTCCATCCTCCAGCACGCTGTGGAAGCGGTGAGTTTTTGTTAAATTTTAATGTTTTTAAGCGTTGGTTTGCTTTTTTGTGATCTTTAATTTGTTTTAGCATGTCCTTTTGTTGCTCCAGACGTCTCATATCGTAACGTCAGCATTAGGTTGCTAACTAGCATGCTAGATAGCATGCTAACTGTTAGTACGGTAACTGGCTTAATAGCATGATAGTTAGCATAAGCTAGTGTTAACACGTTCTGTGTATCATTTTATCTCTCCGATTATGAAATACAATAATTTGGGTAATTTCAAATGTTTTGTATTCACCAATTCAGATACACAATTTATAAAATATTATAAATACTTGGCGATAATTGTATCAAATAGCTAGCCTCGCTAAGCTAACTTTGTCTATAACGGCTAACAGCTGTCTTATGATGAGTTGTGTCGAAATGGTCAGGCTTGTTTGATGTTGCGCAAACATCACGCTGGCTCATTTTGTGTTTTATAAACAGACGATTTCAACGATACCTCAGCAAGGTTTCCTGAAGGAGACTGCTAGTGACCCATTTATTTAAATACGGATTTTAAAGCTGGGAAACGTCTAAAACAGGAGTGTCCAATCCTGGTGCTCGAGGTTTCGCTATTCTGCATGTATTTGCTTGACACCAGACAAGACACCAGATTCAGTGGCTGAATTGCTTCTTCAAGTTGTGCAGAAGTCGTTACAATAACTACTTGTTTGTTCTTTTTCAGCTTGCTCCATCTCTGCCCTTGCAGGAGGACTTTGTCTATCATTGGAAGGCCATTACACATTATTACATTGAGACCTCGGGTAAGAAATGTCGAAAATGTGGTAGGACCTGTTATTGGGTTTGATGTCTAGAGAAAGATTAACTGTTTTGTTAAATTCTTTCTTAATCTTAAGGTGGATTTATACTCAGCCACAAGTGCCAGACCTTTTTCTCGCTGAAGTGGTTGCATAACAAAAATTGCGTATTGTTGTTCTTGCACAGCCTCCAAGAACTTGACCTTTTGTTTTTCTTATTTTCCCAAATATTATGTGGTTCCCTAAGTTTCTGTGTCTTTTCTTGTTAGATGACAAAGCCCCCGTCACAGACACAAACATCCCGTCCCACCTGGAACAGATGCTGGACATTCTGACCCAGGAGGAAGCTGAAAGGGAGTCTGGGGAGACGGGACCCTGCATGGAGTACCTCCTACACCATAAGATCCTGGAGACACTTTACACTTTGGGCAAAGCAGATGTAAGGAAGTCCTGCCTTGGTAGATTGTAATAGAGAGAGATGGGTGTTTGTGATGATTTATAAATATTGTGTTTTAATATATTTTGTCATCAGTGTCCTCCAGGGATGAAGCAGCAAGTGCTTACCTTTTACACAAAGCTGCTAGCGCACATTCGTCAGCCCCTCCTGCCGCACATCAATGTCCACAGACCTGTACAGGTGAGTCGCAGTACGTTCAACAAGTTTATGTATTCTATTTATCATAGTGCGGAACCAAAAAAAATGAGCTTTTAGCTGACAGGATGTGTAATTTTCCTCCCATGACTGGTCTCAGAAACTGATCCGCTTGTGTGGGGAGGTGCTGGCTGCGCCGACAGAAAACGAAGAGATCCAGTTCCTTTGCATCGTCTGTGCCAAACTAAAACAGGACCCGTATCTCGTCAACTTCTTCCTCGAGGTGGGTCATCACAGAGTCGTGCACCAGTTTAAAGAATTACATTTAATATGAAGACGCAGCGTGAACCCTGAATGCTGAACAATGTCTTTAAAATATGCTGAAGAAGCTAAAACTTCGAAGTTAAATAGCTCAAACAGAAGCAGAATGGTAAATGATTAAAATAAGCAGAATACTAGCTAAAAGCAGGTGGGAGTAAAATGCTAGCTAAAAGCTAAAAGGAGCACATGATAACCTGAAAGTTAAAAGTAGTGTAAGAAAACAAAACCAGATTTAAAAAAAAATAAGTTAGCACCCATCTTTCAGTGTAAAAATGGGTAAAATGGCACAAAGTTACAGAATTTTCAGCCCACATTTCAGAACCTCGGGTTCATTTTCAATGTTTGCAGAACAAGTCGAGAAGACCGGAGACCAAGACTTGTGTAGCGACTGAGGAGGTGAAGGGAGGCGTTTTGACTCCAGACACTGGACAGAAACAGGCCAACAGCCAAGAGGAGCAACCGGCAGCAGCTGGTGCTTCCTGTAGTCCTTCCAGCAACAATAACAACACCAACAATTACAATTTAGTCACGTCCTTACTCAACCTCACAAAGAGTCCTGTGAGTCACCTCTGTTTGTGGATTATTGTAGGATTTACTGCTTAAATGATGCATCTAGAGTTGCTTTTTTTTAGTTTCTAACTTGTATAAATGTTTTTTTTTTTTATTATTCAGGATGGCAGGATTGTGGTGAAGGCATGTGAGGGCTTGATGCTGCTGGTCAGTTTGCCGGAGCCTGCTGCTGCAAGGTGTTTAACTGAAAACACCGAGCTGTGTGCGCTTCTCACAAACAGGCTGGTCTCCTTTTATAAGGCTCTTCCACAGTCCATGGACCCCTTGGACATCGAGACAGTGGAGTCTGTCAACTGGGGGTAAAACACATTTTGTCTTAATTAAAATCTTAATTGGTATTTTTGAAGAGTTGTACTTGAATATGTCTTTTCTTCTCAGCCTGGATGTGTATAACCTGAAGGAGGACGCTGCCGTCTTCACGGGGAAGCGAGCGCTTATCTCCTTCCTGTCGTGGTTGGATTTCTGTGATCAGCTCATCAAGGAGGCTCAGAAGGTTTGACTCAGTCTTTTCATGTCTCATTGTGGTCTGAAGTGAGAAAATAAAGAGACGTTCTCCCTAAAGAAGTTGTTTACTGAGGAGTCTTTTGTGTTAAAAAAAAAAACAACTGCACGCTTTGTTTGTCTCCCCCGTCTTCCAGTCAGCGGCGGCCGTGATGGCAAGAGCTGTGAGAGAAAAGTTCTTTATTTCCGTGATGGAACCACAGCTCATGCAGACGTAAGTCGTTCCCTGAATCACCGATCAATCATCCTGGTTTGACAAGTTTTTATTTGTCAGCGTTTGAGTCGTGACTGCTCTGTTAATCAGCGTGTGTGTTTGTGTAGGTCCGAGGTGGGAATCCTAACCTCCACGGCTCTGTTGAACAGGGTCATAAAGCAGGTGACGTCGGAGGCGCTGCTGCAGGAGATCATTTGCTTTCTGCTCGGTGAAGAGAAGGAACCAGAGGCTTCAGCTACGATCTCTCAGAACCCACTCAGGCACAGACTCATCGAGCACTGCGACCACCTGTCAGATGAGGTTCCTACGACAATTATTTTACACTTTACACTTTTACACTTTTTGAGCGACAATTGTCGTCTTTTCTTTTCTTTTTTTTTTAAGATGACTCTCAAGCTTTAAGAGTTCCAGAAAATGGGACTCTTAAAGCTTGTTGTGTTAAGTGCAATTAAATTAAAAAAACAAAAAAGTCATATCCCACATAGCAAATTGCAATCATTACACAACCTAATCACACAAATCAAGCAGACCATCGGTGGTATTTAGGTTATTTTTCATTCCTGATTGTTTTTGTCCCAATCAGGTACCTAAATATACAACGGGCTTCTTATGGAGTCTGATTATCATCTAATTAGTTAATTGTGAGAATGTTTATAGAGCTTTCTCATTATTTAGATGATATATTTTTCTTCCGTATGTTTTTCAGCACATAATTCAATCCACTGTTTTTGTGCTGTTTCATATAATTGCAAAGAATTGCGCTGCTCAGGGTGGCGGCATGTTGGAGTAGCTCTGTTACATTTGTTCCGAGATTTTCTTTTTAAACTTTTTCTGAATAGAGGTCGCTATTTTTGGATGTTTATTACCTCTGCTATTAGATGCTGTGCAGCTGGAAGGATTTTTGCTAACACATATCTTGCTTTTGGATATTTGTTATGATGCGTAACCATAGCAACATGGTGGTTTGTTATAACCGGGAGCAGCTTATTAACATCTCAAAAGCTCAAATAACACCTCAACTACAGTTCAGAATCCCAGAGGAGTTGAAAAGGAGGCACTGTGCATGCAGACCAGGAGTAAAGAGGAGAGACAGAAGGAGGAAGTTAAAACCATCTCTTCCATCGATCATGATGGACAATGTGAGATCTTTGGGGAACAAGTTAGATGAACTCCAAGCCCTAACAAGAACCCAGCCAGAGTATCAGGAATACAGTATTATGTGTTTCACTGAGACGTGGCTGCAGGATTATATCCCTGACTCCAGCGTCTCCCTGACAGGCTTTCTGATCATACGATCGACAACCCTGACCATCATACTACAACAAAGTGTCTTCAGTCTAGGGATGGGTACCTCTGGCATTTGAATCGGTTCAGTACAATTTTCGGTACCTGGGAATCGGTATCGGTACTTAACGGTTAGGGATGGGGCCGATCCAGTATCGATACCGGCTCCGATACCAACATAATTAACGGATCGGATTTTTCCGATCCAACACAGGGAGATTTCCAATCCATGAGCGCGGTCTGTGCTATAATGTCTGCTGAAATGACTCCAGAAGAGATTTCTGGTCAGCTGCTCTGCTAGCTGGCTACAAACTGTAGAGGGGATTTCCTGAACCGAGGCGAGTGTCAATGAGTAATGAGACCCCCTCCGTTCAGGAAATCCAAACTGTTTGCAGCTAGCTAGCAGGGGAGCAGCTCTGTAGCTAACCCGACTTTTCACAATATGACTCGGTGTGTTTAAAAGTAGAGACTTCAAATTATACACCACTTTTTAAATTGTGTTGATAGGGCAAGTAAAACCAAAGTTATGATAAAGAATATCCAGAGCGCGAGGCACCAGGAAACACGACAGACTGGATAAAACTCTCCATCAGTCTCAGCCTGATCTCCAGCCGAACAAACAATCATCACCTTTTTTATGACTGAGGCATGAAATATTTGTCAAGAGCCTAAATTCTGCAGAAGGAGAAAGAAAAAGACGCGAAAGTTGAATGAAGTTTGGTGGTGATCTGGAGATCTTGTTTGGATTGAACTACGGTGTATTTTTGGGTGTTAAGCGTTTAGTTTATACAGTTTTACAGTGTTTGAGTTAGGGATGCAAATAATTGTCAAATAATGGTTTTTTAGATTAAAATTTGTTACATTATATTAATAATGTTCGCTCAGACGAAAAATACAGACCCTCTGTGACTGTTTCTGTGATGCAAAACAGAGCTATGGTATCGGAATAGTATCAGTATCGGCTGATGTAAAAAATTCAGGTATCGGATCAGATCGGAAGTGAAAAAATGTGGATCGGTGCATCCCTATTAACGGTACCAATTTTCGTTACTTTGTGTGTGTTGTTTTTTAATAATAAACTTAATTTTTTTATTTAACACATTTATATCTCAATATATAAAATGTAACAAATATCAAGACACATCCAACTCTTTGTATTGTAACATCAGTTTAACACATTTTTTTTAAGTGAAAACTCTAACAACTAACTCAGTGTTTTGTCTTATTGCACAAATTAAAATCCAGCTCCACGTATTTCTATTGATGTCATTTCCCGCTAGAAAAATTGTGTGATGGGGGTCCATGGAAGGCAATTAAGTTTAAATCAAATAAGCAAAAGAGGATGGAGTTAAAATAAATAAAAAGGTATTCAAGCTACGTTCAGACCGAACGCGTTTTGAGCATCCAAAACATGCCCAACGCTTCAAGTTAGCTGCTTGTGCTCTTTAAGGTCAGACTAGTTTGATGTGAACGTAGATCTGTGTCGGGAAGAGCCTCTATTGTTTTACTCTGCGAATGAAATAAAGAAAGTTGCTTTGCTTTATTTACTAAGAGCAACATTGTGCTAACCACATAATTAATTCATATTTAATTCACCAGATAAATCTGAGGTGGTCTGTTCGGTGAGTTTCACTCCAGGAGTGCGAGCTGACGAGTCTCGCTTTCAAGCTACGTTCAGACTGAACTGTTTACTAAATCAGCGGCTGCTGATGTCGTTACGCTCTTGCGCGATGCTGCATTCAGGGCAAGCATGGAAAATCCCCCACTCTTACGCCAAACTGTCACAATGATGCGTTTAGGTACCGAAACATGGTACCTTTTGATTTTACGTGAATAGGTAGAGTTCGGTCAATACTTATAAAAGTATCGAATTCAGTACCCATCCCTACTTCAGTCATACCTTTTTTCAGATCCGCTGTAAGACGGACCGCTACAGGAGATTCTTCCTGCCCACAGCCATCAGTATTTATAACAACTCTTTAAAGAAACAAGGATAATATGAGTTACAACAACATTTAATATTTTATCAAACCTTTCGGTTCATTAAGGCCAGGGTTTCTATAACTTTTGGTAATTCAGCAACTTATGTTTTTTCAGCTATTTAGCTTTTTTTTTTCTTTTTCTGCTAATGTGAGCTTTTGAACTGTTTTTATTATGTCTGCTGAATCCAACTTGTTTCTATTTATAGCTACATTTCT
Source organism: Cynodonichthys magdalenae (assembly GCA_031762555.1). Taxonomy (NCBI): domain Eukaryota; kingdom Metazoa; phylum Chordata; class Actinopteri; order Cyprinodontiformes; family Rivulidae; genus Cynodonichthys; species Cynodonichthys magdalenae. Next base: position 21,271,283 of record JARVJO010000001.1, read on the forward strand.
GCTCTGTTCAACTTCTTTTACACACTTTTGCTATATTTTTTTCTGATTTTCACTTTTCTATTTTCTGTTTTAATTCTATTTTCAGCAAATGTCAGCTGTTCAAACTGAACTCATTAACAGTTTTACTATTAAACATCTTCAGCTTAATCAGCTTTCAGCAAAATTTTTCAGCAACAAACATTCACTGCATGTAGGCAGGAAAAGCAAATTGCTTAGTGATGTTAGGTCTAAATGTCACTTTTACAAAGAGCAGAGCGGCACATTTATTTTTAATTGATAAAAAACAAAACATCTAAATGTTTTTCTCTTCGTCTCGCAGATCAGCATCATGACGCTGCGGCTGTTCGAGCAGCTGATCCAGAAGCCCAACCAGCACATCCTCCACAGCTTGGTGCTGCGCAGCCTGGAGGAGAGGAACTACCTGGAGAACAAACCTCAGGAGGAGCGGGAGCCTCTGGAGAACGGGCAGCCTCACGACGCCGTGTAAGGAAGCTCCCCCAGTCCCTCCAGAACCACTGGAATGAAACAGGAGATCTTAAAGATCCTCAACGTGAATATTTAAATAAATAAATGCATCGACTCTCTGTTGTACACAAGCTGCCGTTTCTGCTCCTCAGATTTTAGTTCCTGAATAATCTTGATCTGTAGCAGAAAACCAAGCTGAGACTGAAACCTAATCAAAGTGTTTCTCTTTGGGTTTGATTCAAGTTAAAGAAAATCAGATGGATTTTATCTTCTGTGTACAAATTAGTTTATTACATCTATTTGTAAAGTATTTATTTACACATAACCATATTCCAAGAAGCAAAAAACATTTTAGCACGTCCTGTTTTTAAACAGATTTCATAGCTTTAGATGAATCAGCTTAAAGTTTTAGTTCTGTGCATTCTGACTCAGCTTTTGTTTTTTATGCTGTTTCTGCTGTAACTACTTCTGCAGAATCAGCTGCTTTTAGCTTTCAGCTGTCCTTTTACTGCTTGAGCATGTAGCCTTTAACTATTTTTAGCTGGCCTTTATATAGTTTTAGCTAACATTGGTGGCTTTTATCTGTCCCTTTGTCACTTTTAGACTTTAGCTGGCCTTTCTCTGCTTACAGCTACTAGCTAACAATTTGCTACTTTTAACTTTTAGGTAACCATTTACTACTTTTAGCTTTGCATTTTGAATTTACCTTTCAAATTTTTAATAGCCTTTTCTTTTAACTAGCCTTTTGCGGTTTATTTTAACTAGCTTTTTGCTACTTTTAGCTAACCTTGTCCACACTTTTGCTAGCTTTTAGCTGCTTTAAACTACCATTTTGCTACTTTTATTAGCTTTTAACTAGTCTTTTGCTACTCCTAACCAACCTTTACTGCTTTTAAAAAGCCTTTTTCTACTTTAAGCTTTTTGCTAGCCTTGTGCTACTTTAATATTTGACTAGCCTATTATCAGTTTTAGCTAACCCTTTTGTTGTTTGGCTACCTTTTGGCTACTTTTAGCCAATGTTCAGCTTCTTCAGCTCTCAGCATTTTATGCGATGTGTTCCTAAAGTCAAAGTAAATAAACAATTTCACATATGTAAATAATTTAAACCAAATGAGTTCTGTTTTATTCGCAGAGACCTGGAGGAGGATCCGTTATTCGGAGACGACCTCTCGCCAAATGGCAGGTTGTCCGGCTCTGATTGGCTCGGCTCCTCGCCGCCACAAAGTCCGGACCACTTGAAGTCTGACGGGAAGACGGAGGTTCATAAGATTGTCAACAGGTGAGAGATCTTCCTGATGGGATAAACGTGACGATCTTCAGCCCTAAATCTAACGGTTTGCTCCGCCTCCAGCTTCCTGTGTTTGGTCCCGGACGAGGCCAAGTCATCGTATCACGTGGAAGGCACGGGCTACGACACCTACCTCAGAGATGCACACAGACAGGTGAGACGTCGTCTCACAGGTTTGGAGAACAAACCCAGAACCCATGTTTATTATTCACCTTGTTGTTTTCAGTTCAGGGACTATTGTGGCGTCTGTCAGCGGTGGGACTGGAGGGGAAGTTCAAAACCTTTAGAGAAATGCAACTTAGAGCTGCCGTTCTTCGAAGGTCACTTCCTCAAAGTCCTCTTTGACAGGATGGGTCGCATCTTGGACCAGGTGAGTTTCACCAACCACAACACTTGGTTATTTAGGCGATGCTGCTTTGGTTTTAAAATACAGAAACAGAAAGTTCAGGACTACGTGGTTAATTTGCTGAGTCATGGTTCGTTCCCTGTGTCTTCCAGCCCTATGATGTGAACCTGCAGGTGACTGCTGTCCTGTCCAAACTGTCTTTGTTACCACACCCCCACCTACATGAATACCTGCTGGACCCGTACATCAACCTGGCCCCCGGCTGCAGGTCTTTATTCTCTGTCATCGTCAGGGTAAGGCAGCATTTATCTCATCTTTCATTAACGCGGCCAAGATCTCCACTCAGGCTATTTTTAGAACACAGATCACGTGACCACGTCCGCTCAACACCGGTGTGAGACGAGATATTTAATGTTTAAACAGATAAACTTTATAAATAAGTGTTTGTGAACTGAGAACACTACTTGTTGAAGCTTTGAAGGTGGAATTCTTTCCATTCAGTTGCTCAACAGTCCGGGTCTCTGTTGTTGTATTTTGTGCTTCGTAATAAAACACATTTTCAAAGGGAGACAGGTGTGGACTGCAGGTGGACCAGTCTAGAACCCACTCTTTTACTCTGAA
>JARVJO010000001.1:21302287-21314153 GCA_031762555.1 Cynodonichthys magdalenae
CAGCTTCCCCCGCCGATTGGCTGAGAGTGATCCTAGTATCGCTGTGATTGGTCGAGCGGGTTAGCTATTAGCATAAATACCAAAATGGTTGCGCTAATATCGACGTCATCGCGGGCATGCAGGAACACTAATAACACTATAACAAACATCTTCCTTTTTTTTGTTGTTAAAATTCCTACAGGTGGATCAAAGTTAAACTTCAACGTCATTACTTTTACTTTACCCTAAAGCTTAAAGGGAGGAGTTTTGGGCTTCTGTGCTGCTTGAGCTGTGCAAAAGTTTAAAGCCACTCCACTGAGGGTCACTGTGATGTTTTATATGAAGTTTTACAGACTTTTACAGATAGTTTTATTGACTTTTAAAGCTCTTCTTTTGGTTGTTTTAACAATTAATAATGTAAATCTTGAGTCAGCATTCACATTGAGGTTTTCTGTTTTTAATGTTCTATAAATTTATTTGCAATGCCATACTTTGTGCTATTTTAGCTGTTCATAAATATTCAGCACATTCAAATGGATACCAAGACTTTTGCTTTTTGCAACTTTTATACTTAAAAATACAAAGACATTTCTACCAGAGAATCATATTTAAATTTCTTAAGTTCAGTCTGCTTCGGCTATTGAATATTTTCATCATCCCTTTGCTGTTTTATTTTAGCTACTGCATTGTTACATTTAATGAGCCTTCTGCTAACAATTACTGCTGCATTTAGCCTCTAGCCAGCCTTCTGCTACTTTTAGCTTGTAGCTAGTTTTTCTGCTTTTCTTTCTAGTTTTATTCAGCTTTTTGCTACTTTTAGCTGCTCACTAGCCTTTCAATATTTTTAGGTTTTAGCTTTCACTTTGCTCATTTTAACTTTCAGCTAGCCTTCTGAAACTCAGTTTTTAGCTACTGTTCTGCTATACTTAGCTTCTAGCTAGCCTTATGCTATTTGTGGCTAACCCTTTGCTACTTTTAGCTTCTCACTAACCCTATAATAGGTTTATGTTTTAGCAATCATTCTGCTCATTTTATCTTTTAGTTTTTGTATTGACTTTTAGCGAACTGTCTGCAACTTTTAAGTTTTAACCATTGTTCAGCTTGTTTTATCTTTTAGTTACTGTATTACAACTTTTAGCCTTCTGAGACCTACACTAGTTTTTAGATACTTTTTTATGCTTACATTCTAACTAGACTTATGATTTTTTTAAAGCTAGGCTTTTGCTTCTTTTAGCTTTTACCAAGCCTTTAGCTACTTAGCAACTGTGTTGCTACTTTTAGGTTACTTTGTGTTATACATTGGCTTTAGCAAGGCTTTTTCTACTTTTAGCTTCTAGGTCGCTTCCTCCTACTTTTAGCTTACCTTGTAATATTTAGGCTTTAGCTACTTAGCAACTGTAATGCTACTTTTAGCGTACCTTGTATTATATTTTGGCATTAGCAAGACTTTTGCTACTTTAAGCTAGCCTCCTGCTACTTTTAACTTATATATAGGCTTTAGCAAGACCTTTGCTACTTTTAGCTTCTAGTTTGCACTGTGCCACTTTGTTTTCTTTATTTTTAGCTGTTAGCTAGCCTTACGCAAGTTTTACGGTTTACCCAGCTATTTGGTTTTAGTCTGTTTTTTGATACTTTTAACTAATCTTTTGCTACTTTTGTCTTTTAACCATGATTTTGCGACATTTAGCTTTAAGCTAGCCTTTTATTACACTGAACTTTTCAATCCATTTGTTTGTTGAAGGAGGGTTTAAATATTTGAACCTCTTTTTTTGGTTTCCTAGCCGCATGATTGACAGCAGTAAAATTATTTTCTGAGAATAAAGCAGCACAGAACCTTGTTCAGCAACCGTTCAGCAGCCTCCAGCATCATAACTGGCTGCATAACGTGTCCCTGGATGACCTCACATATGAGCAAAGATTCACAATACCAGTAAAACAAGACGCTGAACTGGATTAACTCAGCTTTTCACCTCCTACTGCAACATTTTTAAATGTCTTCAGATAAAACAAACAAAAAAAAAATTTTTGCTCAGGTCTGAGTGTAAACACTGCAAACCCCTCCCTCCTCAGGCAGGTTAGAACACATCAAGTTAATATTTTGATCTGGTTTCTCACCCTGGGTTTTCACACAAAGTGCTTCTTAGTCTGAGCAATAAAACTAAATAATAATAATAATAAATACTTCCTGTGCATTTTGAATGACACCTGTAATCATTCACTGATCCTGGGGCCCAACTCTGGGTCAAAAAACATAAAATTCAAGGTCCTGAGATGATATTCAAAAACCAAATTGACTGTTTTTTTTAAAGCAATGATTGTGTATTTTTAGCTTTGCAGGTGTTTGACAGTTAATTCAGGATAAGAAGCTAAAAAAATTTCAAACACTAAATGGTATTTTTTTTTAACATTTTCTTACAAAGTTTAAAACAAAATTATGGAACAGGACCTAAAAGAATTCCCTTATTTAATTTCCATATGGGATCAATAAAATATTTTTGAAATGAATAGAATTTGAATTGAATAATATTGTATGAAGCTGAACAAAAAGAAGAAATTAAAAGAAAAAAAAATTATGGAAAATCGGAGATAATGTAAAATACATTCAGAGGAGCTGCACCGCCCCCTAGTGGTGAAGCAGGGTAATTTTATGGATCAGATGTAGGCATTTCTAAATTTACACATGTATTTATAAACTAAAAACATTAAAATATACAACTAAGCAGATTCTGTAAGACGAAACAATAAAAACAATGAAATAAAAACACATTGTTTATTGACAGCAGCATGTATACTTCTGAATATAACTGATTACGGTGAACATTTGCTGAAGCAGATTAAAAAAAGGTCTAGGTGTGAGTGCCTAGCATTCATAAAAACAAAACTTTACACTAAAAAAATGTATAAAAACAAGCTCATAAACAAAGGCCATTGCAGCTGATTAGATAATGTAAAAAAAAAAAAAAAAAGGGAAATTGTTAAAATAATCCTTCATTTTTTAGGCACTTAAATGAGTCCAGTTCACGTTTATGAACTCTTATTTTTAATTAGCATTAGCCCGTTCTGCTCAAACTGAATGCAAACTAAAATGGACAAAACATTAAAACCACTACAAATTATAAACAAAACAGGACCTTTATTATAAATAAACAGGCACCTGCGTGTCCTTCTATGCAACATGATGAAGAGGGACGCTCTTTAGGTGAAGTTAGTGCACGGCTTCTACATTACGAACACGTCACCTGCTTGGAAAAAATAAAATAAAATAAAAACAGACAAAATGTGATTGGACCTCTGTGGAAGCTTCGCCGCAGGTCAAACATGTTTGTTTGATTTGTAGATACTGAAGAGATATTCGGACCATTCTGAGAAAAGTCCGATATAAAGAGTTATTATCCTACCTGTTGCAGATGACTCAGTTTGGAGAAATAAAAGTTTAATTATGACAGGACTAACGAGCTAGCATCTTTCTGCCAGTTTAACAGTCGGTAGTTTATTTTGAAACAAATCTAAAATAGAAATGATGGTGGCTGAGCTCGTTTCTGAGAGAGGCCCCGCCCACTCCACGTTGGTTGAATATTTGAGGAAAAAATTAAATAATTACCCGACTTGTTTTTGATTAAAACACACATTCCAAGCAGCAATCCTGCGTTTCAGTCTTTTCATCCATTTTTTTAGGTCGCTTAAAGAGCCATCTGCAACAGGTAAGACACTCGTTCTTTAACTTTTTCAACAAAAATATAAAATTCAAAGCATCCTGTAACATGATGGGCGTTTCCTCCCATCTTTAGAGCAAAATAAGCACCTCAAAGTTATTACAGAACAAAATGTATAAAAAAAAGTTCATAAAGGTACAAAGTCATTCATTCAGTAAATCCTTGGCTATAAAAAGTGATTGTTTTTGTTCCTGAAGTGGATTTAGTTTCTGCGTGTTGCATATAACACGGGACCTTCATGCAAACCCCGTTCTGCCTCTTCTTTGAAGGAAAAAGGAGTTTTAGTTGGAACGGTGGTGGCTAATGGGAACATCCGGAGTGGATTTTAAATTTTTTTTACCCATCAGCCCCACGGAACGGTTGTGAGATGAAAGGGATCAGGCACTGAGGTCGAGGAGGGCGGAGCCGCCGAACACGAGGACGTCCGTGGCGCCGCTGAGAGCAAAAAGTTCCAGCTCACTCTGAACTGAAATGCATTTAAAAAAAAGAGTCGTCTCTTCACCTCTGTTCCCTGAAATGAGTGAGGCTCCAGCGTTCGTCTTTGAGTCCGGGTGAGCTCAGACTTTGCTGTCGGAGGGCAGCTCTCCCAGCGCGTGGACGATGTCGGTGAAGGACGGCCGCTCCTTCAGACCGACGGCCCAGCAGCGCGACATCAGTTTGTAGATTTTGGAGGGGCATCCTTCAGGAACGGGAAGCTTCAGCTTCCACGTCTTCAGACCTGAAAGGATCGTTTTATTAAACTCACATTAGAAATGCGATGATTCCTCTGAGGTAAAAAAAAAAAAAAAAAAAAAAAAGGAAAGTAAAGGTCGGCTCACCTTCCAGCACCTCGTCGTCGCTGAGAGCGCTGTACGGCATTTCTCCGAGGCTGAACACCTCCCACATCAACACGCCGAAGGCCCACACGTCCGACTTGGTGGAGAAGTCGTCCTCGAACACGGACTCTGTCGGCAGCCAGCGCAAAGGAATCCACGCCTGTCTGTAGTGGAAGTACTCGCTGTTTTCACACAAACAGAAAAGAACGGACGTCAGACTCGAGCGATGACGTTACTCAGATTAACCCTGAGGGTCTCAGACCTGTTGTAGACGTCCTTGCTGAGGCTGAGTGAGGACACCTTGACCCGCCTCTGGTTGCTGATCAGACAGTTTCGAGCAGCGAGGTCTTTGTGGACAAAGCGGAGGTTGGACAGGTGCTCCATGCCACGGGCCACCTGGGCACAGATGGACACCTGGAGGGAAGGAAAGATAACGTTAAGGGATGCTTGAAAACGTGAAATGCATTTTTTAGTTGAAAGCAGGGGCGGAGCCAGAGGGGTGGCAAATACCACCCAGGTGCCACCCCCAAATAATAACCCAGCAGATGAGGATTGTGTATATTATTCTGATACCTCTGTAATGTACAAAATGTTCAGCTGTGCATGTGTAAAAATGGCTGAATTTTAGCCATTTGTAAAATTAGCATTAGCAGTTAGCTAAATTGAGATCATTTTGATTTTCTGTACATTTTTTGAAACCGGTCTCATTGCGCAATTTTTGTGCTATTTCAACCATTCATATATCAAAACGTTCAGCTCATTCAGGACATTCCAGCTATGACTTTTGATACTTCAGTAATTTGTACGTTTTTTAGCTGTTTCACCTTTTCGGCCACATTTCTCCAACTGAAAATTAATGGAGCTGTTTTTAACATCCTTAAAACTCTTCTAAATGTTTATAAATCTTTACAGCACCTTACACCTTTTGTTCTGGTTCAGCTCTTTTTAACTTCCTTGTGCAATATTTAGCTTCATGTTTTGCTAATTTTAGCCTTTTTCTGCCATTTCTTGCTAAAATTTGACTCCATTCTGCTATTTTTTTGCTAGATTGTACTTTTAAGCTTCTCTTTGCTAATTTGAGCTTTTTATTTTTCTTTAAGTTGCTTTCGGCTTATTTCAGTTGTTTGCTGCAGTTTTAGCTACTATTCAGCTGTTATTAGCTAAAGTTAGTTTTTAAGCTAAATGTACATTTTGGGGGCCATTTTAGCTTCTTTCAGCTAAATTCTGAAAACATGAGCTCTTTCTGCCTCTTTATGCTAAACTCAGCTACATTTTAGCCCTTTTGATGCACATTTAGGCTGTTTTAGCTACTTGAAAACAAATTACAACTTTTATGTCCTTAAGTTCTTTTTATCTAATTTTGCTTTTTTACACCACTTTCACCATGTCAAAGCCAACTTTAACTGTCACCTTCAGCTTCTTATTATGCTAATTTTAGCTTTTTTTTCTGCCATTTATCTATTCCTCTGCTAATTTCTGCTATTTTATGTTTCTTTCTGGTAATTGGAGCTTTTATGCTTCTTTCGAGTTTAAAATGGACTTGCATTAAAATCTATCTTTTAGCTAAAGTTTTCAGCAAGAAGCATTCACACCAACATTTTCATTGGAAATGCAATTTCTCTAGTTTGGGATTGGCATCAGTAATCAGCATAAGATCATTCTTAGCTAATCCACAACAAATTTCATCCCAATAAGTCTTAAAATAGCTAAATTATAGCCTTTTGAAGTCAGCTGTTTTTACACTAATCTTCAGCTTTGCGAGTCTATAAATGGCTGAATATTCATTTAAGATTCAGTAGTTTTTTTTTTGATCATTTTAGTTATAATCACAAAATTTTCAGCTTAATATTTCTTAAAACAGTTAAATTAAATCCATTTGGGATTAGCTGTGTCGGCCATCTTGAACTTTTAAATCCTTTTATTTGTATGTGCCCCCCCTAAAAACATCTTGGCCACCCCTTGTAAAACATCTAGCTCCGCCCCTGGTTTAAAGCTGCTAATAAAAACCACACTCAGGACTTACTTTGGTCTTGGTGCTGATTGGTTGAGATTTGACTTTGTCATCTTTGCTTTTAGAAATTCTCAGGAACTGCTTCAGATCTCCCTGCCATAAAAAAAAACCCAAAAGTTTAAATCAGGTAAAAGACAGAATTAAATGCGACTAACCCGTATGTTTCTGTTCCCGTATGATTACCAGGTCGTAGTACTCTAGGATCATATAATGTGGCTCCGCCTCCTTGCAGAGCCCCAACAGCCGGACCACGTTGGGGTGGCTGAGCTTGGCGAACATCTCGGCTTCGCGGCGGAAGTCGAGCTGAAGCTGCTCGTCTTTGGACTGCAGAGTCTTCACCAGCACCACCGTCTCCGCGTCGCTCTCGTCGATCCCCTTCGCCTTGGACAGCAGCACCTCGCCGAACTCCCCCTTACCTGGTTCGTGAAGCGAGCGCACGTCAATAAAAAAAAAAAAAAAACACTTCCTGTTTCAATCGAGCCTCTTAAAACCTGGGAGCGAGCGGCGCGGTCGTACCTAAAGTGGTGATGGTTTGGAGGTTTGCGCGAGGGAAGTTGAGCTTGTCGTTGGCGTTGCTGTGGCGTTTCTCGGTCGTGGCGACGGAGCCCATGTTGGTGAGCGCCACTTCCTCCTGGATCTCGGCGGTGGTGTGGCCATTTTGTTGGACGGCATCTCCTGAGAAGAACAAGCGTTAAATATGAGTCAGAGAAAAGGTGACAAATCCAACATGCTTAACTGGATTTATAAAACCAGACTGGTTAAGCCCCGCCCACCATTACTTCTAATGCTTTTTACTCACCAATTAACCTAATTACAAAACACTTAATCTGTTATTTTTACATTTCTATTTATGCTGCAGACATAAATACAGCATATATACATTATATTTATTATTTATTTAACTTTTTTCATTTCATGTATTCTTATGCATTTCTGGATTCTTCTTGTTTTTGATTTACATCTCTCTGTTTTATTTATTTGCTCCTTGATTCAACCGATTCATTTTTTCCCCATCATTTGTTCTTGGTTATTTATTTATTCATGTTTGTAATATATTTTGTTTGCAATAGCTTATATAGTTGCAAATTAACATTACTACTCAAAAAACTCTCTGGAAAAATAAATAAATTGTTTTCTTTCATTTCATTTTGTTTTGAACAATTGTTGATAATGTTTGTAATTATTGTGTTGTAAAAAATATAAAAAGTAAACAACTTTAAAAATAATTATTTTTTACTGTTTTATTGTGAATAAAATGTGAGTTTATCTGTGAATAATTTCATCCAGTTTTTATTCAATTTTTACACATTTTCCAAAATTGAGGTTTTAAATAAACATTATGATGAATTCTAAAGGGAAGTTTAATTAATAAATTGTTAAAAAAATAAATAAATAAAGTTAATAATAGCAGCAGAGTTTTGTGTCTCCATCCACCAAGGCTCAACATAGTAAAATGTTATAATTTCTTTGATGCAGTACCCAGATTTAACACAAGATGGCAGCAGATATCTTCAACCGTTTCATAAAAAAACCTCAGACTCAGACCGTTCAGACACTCCATCTCCGGCTCCTCTCCCTCCTGGCCCTTCTGCAGCCTCTTGGCGTTTCGTCTCTTCTTGCAGTAGAACATGAGTCCCAGAACCACGATGATGTAAGCCACGGCCGCCCCCACAGACAGGCCGATGGTCTGGATCATCTTGTAGGGGGCCCTGTCGTCCGGGTCGTCCGACGGGTGGACGTGTGCCGGTTTTTCTAACGGGGACAGGCAGACCGTTACGATCAGGTAAGAAGAACAGATGATTGACATGATGAGCAGTTTGGATCAATGATCAGGTTTCTCTTTATTCTTTATCGTTTGTTCTGCATAGTTTAGTTTGTGCTCTTTTAACAATTCACACATCAAAACATTCTTCAGGACACTCCTACTGTCATATTTCAGCTCTTTATACTTTAGCTATTTCACTTTTTCTAAAGTTTTTCTCTCACTGAAAATGAATGGAACTACTTTCAAAATCCTTAAAACTCTTCAAAATGTTTTCATGTCATCAAATTTTTAGCTTCCTTGCATTAATTTTAGCTTCTTTTTTGACAGTTTTAGCTTTTTTCAGCTATCATTTTGCTGCTCTCTGCCATCCTTCTACCAAGTTCTTCTATTTTGTGTACCCTTTTGCTTCTTTCAGCTGTTTTCTGCAATTCTGGCTACTGTTTAGCTGTTTTTTTTTCTAAATTGAGTTTTTTCAAGGTAAATTCACATTTTGGTGGTCATTTAAGCTTCTTTCTGTTTAATTCAATAAGCACATGTTCTGCTTGTTTTTGCTAATTTCAGCTTTTTCAAATACTTTTTTGCTATTTTCTGCTCATTTCAGCTGTTTTAGCTAATTTACAACAGATTTCAAATTTTTTATCCTTTTTTAAATTTTTTTGTTAAGAAGAAATTTGTTTAACTCTTCACAACTGTTTGTAATTTCAACTTGTTTCTGATACTTTTAGCTTCGTTTTGCTTATTTTAGCTACTTTTAGCCTCGTCAAAACTTTGTTAGCTATTTTTATACCAATTTCATCTGTTTTGAACGCAGTCCAGTTACTTTACTTTCAACTGAGTCAGATTTTAAAATATTGAGATAAATCTTGGTGGGGTTGTAGCCAAAAGTGATTCTTATCACACGCTGAGAGCTAATTAGCATGTCAACATGGCTAACAAAGCTAATACAATTTCAGCTTTGTTCTGGTTTTTATATTTTGTTTATATATTTCTTTTTGCTTCTTGTTCCGTTTTCATGATAGTTACATTTTTTCTGCCTTTAAAGCCATGGTTTTACTAATATTTACCATTTTCTGCAAGTTTTAGTTAAAATTTTACTCTTTTTTTTGACAAATTTTCGCTAATTTTCTACTGATTTTTTATTTTTTTCCCTACTTTTATCAAAAGTCAACTCTTTGCATTTATCTCACATTAAAAGTTTTGCTTTAAACCTTTTCAATATGAAGCATTTACGGATTGCAATTTCTCAAGTTGATTTAATTTTTATTCTTGTTTAAGCAAACACTTAAAATATGTGAGTAATTTCAAAACTTCTTTAATTATGTGTTGTTCAAAAAGAAATCCCCGAGCCTCTCCTCTGATTTTCAGACGAAGGGGGCGTTTGGATCACGTTACTGGTCTGGTTTTTGTCACGCAAACCCCTGACCGCTCCAACAAACATCTAAACTCGTTGTTTTTACTCAGAGTTGAGCTGAAACACCTCCTCCTCCTGCTTTGGGAGTAAACGGGTTCAGGTGGGGCGATGAAGGTTATTTTAATGTTTTCAGACAAGCAGCCTCAGAGTGTGAAGCTTTATTACATCCCAGAGTTGGACGGCGTCAGAGACGTGGCCGCGGTTATTAACCTGTCGTCCTGGGTGATGGACAGGGGTGGAGGTTTAATTAATGCGTGTGTGCAGCCTTTGTTCCTGTGTGTGAAGACGAGTTTAACTCACCCACGACGTACAGCTGAGCCACGCGGTCTTCGATGCTGCAGCTGTTTCCTGCCACACACGTATACCTGCCCGTGTCGTCCGTGGTGACGTCGTTGATGATCAAAGAGCCGTTTGGCATCTTGTGGTACCTGAAGAGAAAACATCGTTTTTATTTGACCTTTTTATACTTTACTTACTTCTATTTAATTTTAAATATGCTAAATATTCATCCCTCCCTCCATCTTTACCTCCTGTTCTTACTGATGTCCAGCGCCTTGTCTTTAACCACCCAGTGGATGTGCGGCTCGGGGTCTCCGGTGGCCTGGCAGTGCAGGACGGCTGTGTGGCCCTGGTACACTGTGGTGTTTTCAGGCTCCACCTTGAAGCGAATGTACACTGCACACAGACAAAGAAACACTGATTGAGAGTTTGTGAATAGAAAGTGCTCGTTAAAACTTAACAGAAGTTAAGAGAATAAAACTCCCCCCCCCCTCCCTGCAGGTTACTTCCTGTCCCCTGAACGACGAAGAGGTTTACCGGCCACGGTGAACGACACCAGAGCTCTGATCTCCCCCTGCAGGCTGTTGGAGGCGATGCAGGTGTAGTTGCCGGCGTCGCTGCGGGTCACTTTAGTGAAATGAAGCTGGCCGTTCCTCTGCTCTATGTGGGGCGGGAGCTCCCCTCCATCTGAGGGGGGAGAAAGACAGACACAGAAGGTCAGGAGGAGGTCACACCCCTCTACTGTGGTTAAAAAAAACATGAGGCGATGAAGGAGGAGGAAGTTTTAAAGGTCGTGTTACGATAAGAAACTGAACTGTTAGCATTAGCTTCTGTAGCATATGGTTGTACAGAGTGCAGCTCTGCTGAGTCATGCTACAATTTATTAAATTATTAAATATTACAAGCTGCTTTTCCTCTGATTTATGTCAAATTTACACAGTGAAAAATAATATTATATATTAACCTGTGTTCAGTCTGTTTAGAGACGCTATCTGCCATGAAGTATTTAATATAAATCACTACATGTTGCACAAAGCCAAATATGAGAAGTTTATAAACAGCTCACTAAAGTGTTTATTTTTGTCTGTTTCAAATGTTTTGTATTCATATTTATTAAACAAGAGTACAACTATTATTATTATACTCAAACATTTATAAAATTAAAGTTTTATTTGTGCAAGTGTGCAGCAATATGTGACCCTCTGGTAGTGTCAACAAAAATTGTGCCCCTTCTATCATTTAGGTTGCCCACGCCTGACCTGACTGTTTACTATGATTGTTGAATGAAATGAACATAATTAACAATTATATGAATTTATTGTAAAAATATTACTAATAAGACACAGATCCAGTTGCTGTTAATCTAATAGTTACAATCACCCTGATTGGACGCCATTTTCCCTCCTTCATGTTGTCAACAGTGAACAGGTTAGGCATGGCTGAGACCATCCATCCATCCATCCATCCATCCATCCATCCATCCATCCATCCATCCATATTTCACTTCATCATCCATCCATCCATCCATCCATCCATCCATCCATATTCACTTCATCATCCATCCATCCATCCATCCATATTCACTTCATCATCCATCCATCCATCCTTATTCACTTCATCATCCATCCATCCATCCATCCATCCATATTCACTTCATCATCCATCCATCCATCCTTATTCACTTAGTCACCCATCAATCCATCCATCCATCCATATTCACTTCATCATCCATCCATCCATCCATATTCACTTCATCATCGATCCTTCCATCCATCCATCCATCCATATTTCACTTCATCATCCATCCATCCATCCATCCATCCATATTTCACTTCATTATCCATCCATCCATCCTTATTCACTTCGTCACCCATCAATCCATCCATCCATCCG
>JARVJO010000001.1:21314253-21334157 GCA_031762555.1 Cynodonichthys magdalenae
TTTATTAAAAATGTTGTGTAGAGGTAGGAGATTAATGCGACCGTCACAACTCTTGGTGCGTTTCACATCAGGGAGCTTTTTTCAACCCATTACCTACCATCATTTCCCCTTCTAAAATAAAAAAAAACTGGAATTTCCTATTTCGTACGGCGCATGTATACATTGAGAGATGAAAGATGGAATATGTGCCACTCTTGAATCTGTCTCATCTTTTCAATAGTCAGGTTATTTTTAAGTGAAAATTCTAACACAAGACTTAAAAGATTACCTATATACATAAAAAAGGGGCAAATTTTATACCTAAATATCCACTTTCACCCAAAACATGGGTTGCAATAAAGTTTCCAGAATAATTTGTTTTTCTTATAACAGCTTATATTTCATTGATATTTTAGATTTTAGTCGTGAACAATTAGAGAAGGCTCTTTTTGTTAAAGTATACTGATGGAGATATCCTTGACCGTGGCTCTAATTAAATGGTAATCCCTTTTAACAGACAGCAACAGCTACTCAAATCTTTTTATCCCCCCTTGTCACCTCAAGGCGTCCCCCCCACCCAACCCCGTAACATAAATCTTTCTCCTCCCCCTTTCCTGCCGTGCTGAAAGTTAGCTAAAGGCTGCAGAGAAGCAGCTTGGGTTTCGAGACAAAAGCCCAATCCTCTGTCAGAAAGGAGACACTTTCCAAACTGGGACGACCATTTATCACCGGGAACCTGTTTTTCTGCCCGGTGCCTGTCTCACACCCGGCTGCCTTTGCAACAATGGGGAGACTCGCTCACTTTCTGTCAGGAATGTGAGTTTTGGAGGTTTTTTGTTCTAGTATGTAGTTGAACGTGGGGAGGTATGCGAGGTGACCGATTTTGTTTGAGTTTCAGACAGATAGATACGTCACCATTTAACAAATCAGTGGTTAATCTCTAATTTAAAATCTTTAAAATCCATAATGTGGCTGCAGCTGGTTTACATGACATTTCCTGGATGAAATAACAAGTTGGAAATAATCAGATAATGACCCAGGGAGAGCAGATTCGGGTTAGTTAATAGCGACGATAGGCCAGGCTTTACAAAAGACCAAATGTTTCAGGACCTGTTTTTAGGTGCTTTGACCTTTGATTTAAACTTTAGCAGACACGTTTGACACTTGGGGCGGGCGGGGGTGGGGGGTGGGTGTTACAACTGAGGGTCAAAATACACGTTTAACGTGAAACAAAGAGCTACTGATCCTACAAAGTACACTACTCTCTTGGATGTCTAAGGGGACACCCTATTTCCCTGAGTTACTGTCAATCAAGTTCCTGACATTTATTTCACTTAAAGTTTATAATAAATGTAGAATAACTTTAAAATCTACAGCATATTTTATGACCTCTTTGTGGTACTATTAAAGCATCTTAGCTACAAGAAACATTAAGAGAACAGACTAAAAAGCAAAAAAAGACTAAAATAAAAAACAACGCATCCTGCTTTATCATTTCAACACATCTTAAAAGAACATTTAAATTTTAATGCTCCCAGTAGTTTACCAATCCATTTAACAAGACCTAAAATAAAAAAAATACTTTCACTAAATAGGAAGCACATGGTATAGCTATTTTTGTTCCTGCTCGTGTTTCAAAAGAACTTTTTGTTCCCTCATTTATGGGAACCATCCTGCCACAGATCAGACTGAATACAGAGATTTTGCCACTAGAAAGAAAAGCAAATGTTCTGATGTCATTTTCGTTCATTGCAGTTTTTTTTGAAGGGTTACAAAGCGATGATGACGAGACACTTTCTTCTTAATTTTTATTCCTACGTGGTTTGGAGAAAACTGGTTCTTGAGGGTTTTTGTTTATTCTGTAACTGAAGCTGTTTTGCGCCCCCATCCAGGAAGATTTTTCCCCATTCAAAACTGAAAAATGCGGCATTCAGAGTTTTAATCCGAAGAATTAACCTCGCCCCCCTGCCCTACTGAAGGTTGTTTGGGTCTTTGTTTGGATGAAGAAGCAAACTGCGAAACAAACGTTCACCTGCTTCATTGCAGAAATGGTGACACAATAATCTACTAATAAAAGCAATACTGGAAAGTTTTTCATTCTAAATAATGATAATTTTTTGTTTTTGAGAATAAATGCAACTGAGACCACAAAAGGTCAGGGTCAGGTTCTGCTCCACCACATGACCTGAGCAAAATCAGATCAGCATCACAGGACCAAGATGGCAAAGACCAAGAGGACACAAGTCTGAACACGCAATTATTTAATTAGGTTAGTTTCTTGTGTGTGTGGAGACAAAATAAAACTGTTCATCCACAACACAAACACAATCCTTCGTCAATCATTAACCACAAATAAATGAGTCAATGAGTGCAACAAAGCAAATGTATCCTTGATCTTTAATAATTTACAGCATTTTTCTTTAACTGTTGGTTCTCTGCAAGTTTAAAACCTGTGTCTTCCATCCCGATTTAGGTTTGAGCTTATTAGAGTCCATCTGGATCGAAACTGAAGCTGATCTTTGAGGGAGGAGTTGACAGACACATTGATCTGTATTACTGGATTGGACATCGTCTATAGCTGCTATAGCTAGTGACGCGACGCGACACCACATGCGCCATTACTTTTCAGTTATGTCAACAAAACAGTACCGTTTCAATGCAGGACGCGTAACAATCTGTCACAAAAATATTCGTGGCGCCCTTATTTCTTATCAAATTTCTATAAAATATGGCTTAAATTAAAGCTGACAAAATTGCAGATGTTGTGGTATGTGAAATTATGTATTTGCCTACGACATAAATCTATAAACAGTCTGGGAACATTTTAATATATGTTTTTGTTAATGCATTTACTGTAGAAGCAGGTATGTATGTATGTATGTGGATATGTATGTATGTATGTATGTATGTATGTATGTATGTACGTACGTACGTAGGTATGTGGGTATGTACGTAGGTGGGTGGGTAGATAAATATCTTTCTTTCTTTGTTCTGGGGTCAGGTTTAATGCTTTTTTTTAAAATATTTTATATTTTTTATAAAAAAGTGCCAGAAAAGAACATCAAACAAAGGAGGAAAGGTGGAGAAGCCGCAGGACATCCCAGTCTTTCTTGTGAGAAACATTTGCATGTATGAATACCATCGCTTCTTTAATTCAGGTTTATAATTGTCGGTTAAAATCTAAGATCCCTGCTGGTCTCATCACAAATTAGGCTTCGAACGGTATTTGTCCGTTAAGACGTCTGAACATTTCTGGACAGAACATGGCAGAATTTCTCTTACATCAGGGAGTAAAAGTGACATTTTAGAGTCTCAAACTAGTTCTCTCTCTTTACAGCACACCTCCATCAGAGTATGAATGTTCAAAGAGTGTGAGAGGCCAGAGGTTCACTCGGGGCTCGTGTGTCATCTGACCTCATTTTAAGGTGGACCCGAGAGGCTGCGGGGAAGGCAGAGGTGTACCTTTCACTGCAACCTTTTCTTCGCTTCCTGTGAAAATGACAGGATGAAGGAGCGCTCACAAAGGGAGCGTAAGACGTCTGGCCTGGAACCCATCCGCAAGAAGATAAAAGAGGAGCACCGGTGAAGTCACGTTGCAAAAATGTAACAGAGAAATACATGATGGCTCCACCTCGAGTGAAAGTTTGATCACAGGAAGCTACAGCTCACAAAGATGAAGAAAGAAAATAAGAAACATAATGGTGTCATACATATTACATTTAAATAAAAAAATGTTTTTGGTTTAAACGTGTAATCTAAAGTGAATAATGTACCATAAAAAAGGTAAGATGTTTACATTGTGGATTCTCGGTTGAGTAGATTTGTTTCCACTATTTGCTGTAGCTGACGTTGCCTTGGTCCACATTTTCTGGATTCCCTCGTATCCTGGTTCATGGCGGCATTTCAGGTGATTAAACAAATTTGTAATGTTAGCATTAGCTCCATATTAGATCTGCATTAGCATCAGCTCTGCTACGTTTTAGCTTTACAGTAGCATTAGTGTAGCTCTGCATTAGTGTTAGCTAGACAGTAACATTACTGCTAGCATTGCGTTAGCGCTGTGTTAATGTTAGCTACATGTTAGCATAATCATTTGTTCCGTGTTAGCTTCA
This sequence comes from Cynodonichthys magdalenae, assembly GCA_031762555.1. Lineage (NCBI taxonomy): Eukaryota > Metazoa > Chordata > Actinopteri > Cyprinodontiformes > Rivulidae > Cynodonichthys > Cynodonichthys magdalenae. Next base: position 21,318,345 of record JARVJO010000001.1, read on the forward strand.
TGTTACTTTTAGCTTCACATTAGCATTTGAGTTAGGTCTATGTTAGTGTTAACGCCACAAAAACATTAGTGTAACTCTGCATTAGCATTAGCTGTGCAGTAGAGTTAGCTCTACATTAGCATTAGAGCTAAGTCTACATTAGTGTTGGTGCCACAGTAGCATTAGTGTAGCTCTGCATTAGTGTAACCCTGCATTAGCATTAGCTATGTGGTACAGTTAGCTCTACATTAGCATTAGAGCTAAGTCTCCATTAGTGTTGGTGCCACAGTAGCATTAGTGTAGCTCTGCATTAGCATTAGCTGTGCAGTAGAGTTAGCTCTACATTAGCATTAGAGCTAAGTCTACATTAGTGTTTGTGCCATGTTAGCATTAGTGTAGCTCTGCATTAGTGTAACCCTGCATTAGCATTAGCTGTGTGGTACAGTCAGGTCTACATTAGCATTAGAGCTAAGTCTACATTAGTGTTGGTACCACATTAGCATTAGCGTTGGCACTATATTAGTATTAACTCCATGTCTGCATTAGCATAAGCTCTGTGTTAACGTTAACATTTGATCTGCACTACAATGACTTGCATAAGTCATTAATCCTATTATGTGTCATGTGCCAAATATTAATCGGTGGCAGCATTTCTGACGATTAATTGCACACGATACGATTTTGCCCAACCCTAATTAGTAGTTGTTAAAATATGTTCAGTGTCAGCATATTAAAAAAATCAGGACAAACTGTATCAGAGGCCTTTTAAAGTTAAAAGAATCAGAATGAAGTTTGTGAAACTGGCAGTATATACTTGATATCAGATCAATACTTATCATTTACATACTTCTGCATGGATTTTACAACTCTACATGAATGCCATTTATTCCAGCCACATGAGTGTGTATTTGTAAAATTCCAGTGGCGTGCTCACGTTCCGTCTGCACCACAGGAAGTCAAATAGACAAACAGCTGGCAGCCTTCTCTGTTGCACCGGCCCGCAGGGAGTCCACAGCCTTCATCGTCCCAACAACACAAAGCTCGAACCTCCGGCCCCTCAGGAGGACCGGACTGTGGCCCTCAGCCTAACCTGGATGAGAAGGCTAAAGCGGCAACAATGGTTCCACCGCGAGGGAGCTTTGACATCGTCCGCTTTGGAGGAAATCAGGACAACAAAACATATATTTCCTCTGCTGTTTGGCACATGGGGGCGAGCTGGGGGGACCGGTGTCGATTGTCAGACACACAAACACATTTCTGTCTGTCGTCGCTTCGCCAGATGAGGACAGGAAACGCCGTCCTGCGCAGCGTAATCAACGAGGCTGCACCTGCACAGAGCAGCTCATTGTAGAGACCGAGGTTCTGTTGACAGAGGCTGGAAATAACTGATCCTGATAACAATGTTTGGACTTTTCATTTCACCAAAAAACAAATGACTTGAGACTTTTACTGAAAGAGACGCTTTCCACACAGAACTGGCTGGGAAATGTGATGTGGAATTGATATTTAAATCTGATTTTAACTATTTTAAGAGTCAAAAATTCATCATTAATCAAATAAAGTGGGAGTTTTAAGAGCAATTTTGAAAAAAAGTAACAAATTTGATAAAAGTTGGCTCTATAGAGAAAACTTATCTGCAATTAAAAGTTGGAAATAACCAACACTGATTTGTTATTTAATTTAGATCCCTTTTAACTTATTTTAATTCAAAAAGACCGTAATGTTTTTATTTTTTATATTTATTTTCTTATCTAATGCAAACAGAATATTGAAAAAAGGTTTATAACTTTTATTTTTATATATTTTTTAAATTGTAAATCTAGTTTTATGTCATTTCATTTTATTATTTTAATCACCTGCCTTTAGCCTTTTAACAGCAGGTGATAAATATAATAAATTACTTTAAATTTGTACTTGGCAGAATAAAAAGAATGTTTAAAACAGACACTTTAGTCTTTAATAAAAGAATAAATAAAAAACATTATTTCAGCAGCTTATTAAATGAACAGAGAAACCTTCAATTCAGCGGTTACATTCTGGAGGAGGATTGGTGAGCGAGAAATTCTTTCAGATACCAAAACAAGTTTCCTAAAGCTGAAAACCTACTCAATTATTCAGCTCATAGTTCCATCTTCCTCCTGTCTGGCTCGATGAAGACTCCTCAGAGGCGGGTTCAGGAAGAGGACAGCCGAAAGGATGAAGGGACTCTGAGAGGGGATTCAGCTCTTGGCACAGTTTGTCGAAAACTGGAACGAAGCGGGTGAAAAGGAAGCAGAGGAAGGTGAAACTGAGTGCGAACGCAGCCGAGGTGAGGGATTAGGGACGGAGCTGACGAGTTGTTGATGTGAAATTTTTTGTTTATTTTTTATTTTTAAATAAATGATTGTGTAATTAGCTTCACTCTCTTCTCTGTCTGCTACAACAGAACGAAGCGTCCACGACAGTTTGGACCCATCTGCTGACGGCAAACGCCAAACATGGCTGAATGACGAGGGTCCGGGTTGGCGGGGGTCACGTGGTGATTAAATAAATCCAAAAAAAATGAAGGCTTTCCTGTAAAACGGACAATTACAGGAAAAACTCTGGAATTATCGACCCATTTATCCAGAGTCTGGATAAATGGGTTAATAATAAAGAGCAAAGATTACTCAACTTCTGAATATTTTTCATACGGCAGCAAAGTACATCCAACACGTTAAATCCAGATTTTATTTGTTTTTCTGTGGGAGATAAAAATCACTGATATAATCTCTGATTGCTTAATAAAATAAAGTTACTGTTAGAGATCTATTTTGTCTTTTGTGGATTTAATTCTGTCAAGTATGAAGCACTTAACGTATTGGAAAGAATGAACAAGCTACAATATCTGGATCTTTTCATATTTCATGAATAATCATTACAAGGATGGAACAGAACTTGGTCAGTCACAGAAAATAATGATAAGTGTTTGAAATTGATTTTTTATGTCAAGAAAAGTTTTTTTAAGCAACTGAAAGAAATCAGACTAAAGCTTTTAAACGACGATGATTATGAAGAATTTAACATGTTTCAGAAAAGCTAAAAACATTGTGTCCGACTATTATTTGTGAATTGTAACAAGTACCTGTTAAAAAAACGTATTATATTTTATAAGCAGGTTTCAGTCCAAACTGAACGAGGATCTGAAGGTTCTGAAACATTCTCAGTCTGTTTCTGTCTCACGCTACAGCGGCTCTGTCGCACATCGTGTAGCCTGGCTCAACGGGTTCAAGTGGCTAAAGGGATGCTGGAGGCCCACACAGGTTGTCATGGAGACAGACCTGTCCATCAAACGGCCACTGAGCTCCACTTTAACGAACAACAGGAAGACGGCTAAACGAAGCAAGAGAAGCGAAGTTTTCTGTTAAGAGTTGAGTGTCGCTGAAATTTACTGAAAAACCAGTAAGTTCTTCAAGCTAAAAGAAACAGGCGGCTAAAACCTAAATGTAGCATAAGGCTAGATAAATGTAACAAGATAGCTAAAAGTTAAATAAAGCTAAAGCTAACCAGAGTAGCAAAATGGTCACAGAGGTTAACTGAGACCTAGGAGCTGCAAAAAAATAGCAAAAGGATAAAAGCTAAGAATAGCAGAAAACAACCTAAAGCTTAAAGTGGCAAACAGCTAGATTAAAGCAGCCAAATAAGGACTAAACATACAGAGAAAACTGGGTAAAAGTAGCAAAATGCCATCTAAAAGCTAAAGCAGTAAAGGGTTAGTTAAAATCTAAGTAATAAAAGGCTAAGCTAAACATAACTGATGTATCAAAAGAAACTAGAAGCTTGACGTAGCAAAAATCTAGCTAAAAGCTGCAAAAAGCTAAAATCTAAAAAGTAGAAGAACAGTAGCTAAAGGTCAAACTGGCAAATGGCTAGCTGAAAGGAGCCACATGATAGCAAAACAGAATAAAAAATGGCTAAATGTAGCAAAATGCTATCTAAAAAGGTAAAGTAGCAAAAAGATTAGTTAAAAGCTAAAAGTACCAAAAGGCTAGGTAAAACTTAGAGTTTCTAGATGTACCAAAAGACAGACTAGAAACTAAACATAACAAAAGGCCAGCTAAAAGCTATAAGTAGCAGAACAGCAGAAAAGCTAAAAGTGGCAAATGGATAGCTAAAAGCAGCAGAATAAAAGCTAAAAGTAGCAATATAAACTAGCCTAAAGTAGCAAAATGCTAGCTAAGAATTGCAAAATGTTATCCAACAGCTAAAGCAACAAAGGGTTTGTTAAAAGTTTAAAGTTACAATAGTCCAATTAAAAGCTAAAAATAATGAAATGCTAGATGTATCAAAAGACAAACTAGAAGCTAAACACAGCAAACACATCTCTCCTGAATGAGCTCAACTCTTTGATGTAACAATTAAAATAGAACAAAGCATGCAGAAGTTAAATATAAATAAAAATATAAATTGTAAAACATTAATGTGAATGCTGAGACATTTACACAATGAACATCTCCAAAAACAGAATACAAGAAAGTTGTATAACTTTGTAAAATAGCAGAAATGATACATTCAAATGAGGGTCAAATAATCAGCTGTTTCCGTTTACAGCTGAGAGGAAGAAGAGCCTGATTGGAAGCTGACGGACTTCTCTCCGCCTGTGGCCCGACGCTGTGATGAATTCATTCAGCCTCAGGACACAAAGAGTTAATGGCTGCTGGGATTATGCAATGGCACGCCAGACGCCTTTCTCCCCTCCTGCCCTCCTTTATTCACTCTCCTCCTTCAAACGAGGTGGGGGGGTGCAGCCGAATGAGGCATTCCAGCACGTTTCAATCAGATCCATTTAAATGCAGCGCCGCTCATGCTTTCGCACAAACGTGGGAACAAAACGTGGATTTTATTACACTCCGAAGCTTCTCCTTTCACTGGGGCCTCATACCTGCCTGGCGGGGGGGAGAGGTTGTAGGGAACTAAAACTGTCAGAGTTTGGCAACATCGACACGATGTCTGACCAGAAAAAACTTCTACAGATGACTTAAAAACATCTTTAACACAACCGGTACAACACTAAAAGATGTCCCAGTTTGTAATCAAAACCCAACCAGGATCTGGTTCTTTTAGTCACGATCCATCGTAAAGAAGACAGCGTTTAGTTTGGGAACCTCAGGGTCTAGTTTTGCTTTACGTGATGATGTGGTTCTGTTGGTGTCATAGTGCCATGGCCTTCAGCTTGAACTAGGGTTGGGTATTGTGTGCAGATACCTGTCAGGAAAAACCGTCACCGATTAACTTCATACACTATGCGATGAGTGACTAATGCTAATGCGGAGCTAACAGTAATACTACGAATTTGTTAAATCACCAAAGTACGAAGTACGAAGAAAGCCAGACTATGCGGACCAAGATGTCGGTTACAACAAACTCTCCTCTGGCGAATAAATCTACTCAACCAAGATCCAACAATGAATTCAATCAATCAGTCTCTTACGAACAGAAAAGTAAGCTAGAAGGTAATAACGAGGGGTGTAACAGTTAAATGAGGAAGTTAGTTTGACTGATGATTTGTGAGTATAATTTTAGGACACAAGGTAACTGATTTAGAGTCAAAAACATGCGAACACCATCTATTAATCGTCATTGGCAAAATTAATCATGATTAACCAGGCTTTTAGCTACGACGCCCTCTTACATTTTTGCAACGCCCTTTTTCAGGTTTGCAATTTCCATGTAATGAAGCCTTCAATGCAACGCATCGAACTTCGGATTTCCAGCGATTTAACAGACATTTCTCTAGATGAGACAGTTTTCGCTCTCAAACACACTGGCCAATCAGAATTGGGGTGGAGGCGGGCCTTGGCAAAACTCTGATCCAGCAGCGAGCATCATTATTTGATGGAGCCAACGGAAGACACAAAGTATAAATAGTAGAGATAATATAAATAGTAGAGATAATATAAATAGTAGAGATAATATAAATGGTAGAGATAATATAAATGGTAGAGATAATATAAATGGTAGAGATATTACAGCTTTAGCAACTGTCGCTAAGTTCGTCCATAAAAGAGTTTTCTCCCTCCGCAAATTTTGTAAGAACTTAAATTATCAATGCTCTTTTCCTAAATCTTACTTAAAATCCCGTCTCCATGGTTAGCGAACACTAGGGCTTTATGTTGCTTTAACTCTAAATCTTATCTTAAAATCAAACATTAAAGTTAGGAGGATTTCTTCCAAATATCAACGCTTCTCTTACATGCTATCCTACTGAAGCATGGCAGAAAGTAATTGAAACAAAATAACAAAACAAAATCAAAAAGGTAAATCCTAACAACTCCCATCCAGCCCAGGCAAGATATGACGCTACAGAGGCCTCGAGTCAATAAACAACAGATCTTTATTTGGCAACGATGAGAGGCAACAGGGGGAAACTACAGAGGAAAAGTCTAAAAGAGGCAGATCTACAATCAAAACCACAGAGTCCAACAGCAGAGCCAGCTAAATCACAAACACATGAACCAGCAGGCACAGACTGCACCACACTCGTACGGTGATTAATGCATCGTTACACGCAGGAATCACCGTTTAAGGTTAGTATTTCCATGTCTCTGCAGTCCTTTATTTTATTTATTTGGCTGTTTTTAGCTGCAGAGATAATTGCAAAATGGACAGTTGTAGGAAAAAAAAAGAAAAAGAATGAATAAATGAAACTATAAAAAAAATCCAACAAAAAAATGGGCACGTTTCTCCCCACACGCATACCTTAGGTTTAATGTAAGAGCATGGAAATATTAGCTGACAACATAGTATAAGTCATTGTATCCATTTTTCTTTTTAATCTCTCCCCCAGGCTGACGACAGGATTGTTTTTGGCAACCAATGAGCCGTAACGTCAAGATAATTCCGATCAGCGCACAGAAGAAAAACGGGTGAAAAGAAGGAAACTGAAGCTGAATGAATCGAACGTTTGTCGTTTTATTGAACTAAATCTCTTAAGAAAGAAGGAAGGGAGACATGGAAGGCTTTTTATTAGTGTGATACTGATTTCATTTAACTCTTTCTGCATGTTGCTGTTTTAGCTGCTAATATATCAAAACGTTCAGCTCATTCAGGAGGTGATGCAACATTTGGTATTTGTACCTTTTATACTTTAAGTATTTAACTTCTCCAAGCAAAACTGAATTCCCCAATTTTCTTTCTAAAGCCTTTTTCTTTTAAAATCTGCTTTGGTTACATGATCTGTTTTTGTTATTAAATGCTAAAGTTAGCTAAATTTCTGCTACTTCTAGCTAACCTTCTGCTACTTTGAGCATCTATAAACACCATTATTACCTTTAGCTTTTAGGAAACATTTTATTATTTAAGATTTTTAGCTAAACTTTGTCTAACTGTATATTTTATTAATCTTTTGCTGCTTTGATCTATTGTTTACCTTCAGCTTTTTGCCATTTTAGACATAGATCCTTTAGCTAGCTTTTTATTATTAGCTTTTAGCTACCAGTTAGTTACTTTTAGCTAACATCTCGCTATTTTTAACAACAGTTCTAGTAGTTGTCTAATTGTATTTTTTATTTATGTTTTGCTGCTTTTACATTTTAGCTGAACTTTATTTATTTTTAGCTAACTTTATATTGCTATTAGATAGTGGTTTGCTACAACTTGTTTTAACAAACCTTTTACTGCTTTTAACTTCTAAAAAAAATGAAGGCGCATCGATCCAACGATGACAAGGACCTGGTAACACAAGAATCCACAACCATGACTGGAACTTCTAAAACAGAGTAAGAAGATCCTCCCTGGGGAGAACAAACCCACATAATGGAGTGAGAGTAAACCTCTCATACAGAGTAGAGAGAAAGAAAAAAAAAGGAGGACTCGAGTTCAAAAGCTTCACCTTAAGCAGAATAAACACTGGCTGATAAATGACCAGAAACCAGAGCTGCAGAAGACCTTGAGAAACCCTCCTCCAGACCCACAACCTCCAGTTCATGTATATGATGTCCAACAGAACCACAAGACTTTTACCTTGTAGGGTTTTGGAGCTTTATGCTCGACTCGATTTTATTTCCATTAAAGCTTCCTGTTGTTAATTCAAACAAAATAAAAGCACTATTAAGATTTTCTGTATGAGAGGAGATGCCTCAAAGGAGTCTGATTGAACAGAACCAGTTCAGATGATAAATTTGCCGGCAGGGACATGGTCTGGACTCCCAGATCAATCTCAAGGATCAGACTTTAGTCCTAATGGAAGAGGAGACACCGAGGACCAATCCCAGTTGGACAAACTAATCACAGCTTTGAGGAAAATATCGATATCGATACACTGAAATATTGCAATATTTCATTCCCTGATGCTGTACTGATTTTTAATTAAGGTTTAAAATGTAAACTTTCATGCCAGCGGTTCATTTTGTGTTGCGGTTTAGCCTCCAACCACTAGTTGGCAGCAGTCAGACAGTCATTTATGCTCAACTGAGCTTATAACGCTAGCTCAAACGTTAGCATTGTGAGTAAATGTTAGCACTAAGTAAGTACCGATGGCTGAATCTGAGCAGATTAGACCGACAGCAGGGTATCAGAACACTCACCCCCCTAGGACTCTGACCCCCCAGGACACTTACCCCTCAGATCCCCGGGATCACTGCTACAACGACGTACAGCTGGTGGCTAACGTGAAGCGAGTAGTTTCAATTAACTCTTAACGAAGTTCAAACACCAAAGCTTCCGAAATGAAATACTGCAATATTTCAGTGAAGGGCTTTTGAGTTAAGATTCATATCTACATCTACAAGAGCTTAAACCAGCGGTGCTCAATCCTGGTTCTCAAGAACCAAAATGCAGTATGTTTTAGTTGTTTCTTTTTAGTTTGTTAATCATCCGTTCTTTCAAATCAAATGAGAGAAACATCTGAAACATGAACGATGAGGGTCATGGAGGACCAGGATTAGACACCACCAGCTTAAACAAAATGTTTTCCATGTATTTCCTCCAATGTGTCCTCTGTCAGACGTTTGCCTATTCAGGTCTGCAGCAACACATGGGATCTAGAGCAGCATCATCTCCACACGGACCATCACAATGACACAAGAAACATGAAGAAACTCAAAGAATTCAACACCTGGAAGCATCATCTGTTGTACCTCCTGCTGCTGCATCACAGACACTTTGGCACCGGTTTTAATACCTTTTATTTCAATGTACAGTTCAGCCGTAACTACGAGCTACAGGGGAAACGCAAGTAATTAAACAGAAACTTGGCAGATCAGCAGATACTTATATAATTAGATCTGGATGTGGGGGAATAAAAGAAATCTTAATTGGAACATTTCTATCGTTAAGTAGTAGCCTGAGGAACTGATGGCAGATACAGCAAAGCCGACAGAAAACTGCACGTCAGCCAATTAAAATGAGAACTTGACTGTTTTACTTCTACAACCGTGTATTGTTACATTATTAACAAATTAGCTACACGACTTTTTGCTCAATAACTAGCATTTAAAAATAGAAACTAATATTGAAAGCCTTTAAAGTAGCTGCAAAGTAAACAATGGTTCCCTTTACTTGGATAACTGGATGAAGAGGTTTTAGTTTTAGATGTTGAATTTCAAAAAACATTCAATTCAACTTCTGCATCATTATAAAACCAGACTTTAATCTGCTTAAATATAATAGATTTTTAACCACAAGCTCATTATGACTATCATTTTAACAGGATAGCAAACAGAAAACAGCTGTTCATTGTTTGTTTTAGTTTTAATCTGGTTATTTATTTTGATTGTAAGCATTTAAAGAAATGTAAGCTAAGTTTCAAACAGCCTACAGACAGCACAGCAGTGTCTGGGTTTTTAAATGAAGCTGCAGGTGCAAACGCCAACAAAACGTCCTGAAAACGAGGCCGTTTGTTCTGATCCGGTACACGAGTTTGCGGTTCTGTGTTTTAATAGAAGCAGCCGAACAACCGCCGGTCGATTCTGCCGTTCAGGGGAGTGTCTGAATGTTAATGACATCTTGTAAACTCAGGGACAAAACACCATTCATCCTGCGACAGTGCTTCAAATCCACTGTTAATCCCATAATATGTAGTGGTGGTTTGAGCCCGAGGAAGAAAAAAGCTACGTCAGCTACTACTCCGCCATGCTTTAGCTCAATGTTTGCAAAACCAATTGAGCTGCAACCATTTTTTTGTGTGTTTGCTAATGTCAATAAGCTGCAGCGGCCATGATGACTTCCTGAAAGTTTCATTAAAATCCATTTAGTGGTTCATGAGATATTTTGGCAACAGACAAACAGACGAGGCATTTTCTACAGCAGATGATAGAAAGTGTAAGACTGAAACTGAGGTATTTCTGCTCTTTAAGTGGTTTTTATCTTTTCTGAGAGCTGCTACAAATAGAAACCAGAACAGAAAGGAAAAGATTACTGCAAAGTTTCTTCTTTTCTTTTAAACTGAGACATTTAACTACGATACCAAAATCAGTCGAGATAAAAACAGTTTGGTGTGGCTCGTTTTATGAGTTTTTGTTTAAAGTGGCTGTCGTTCGGGTCATACGTTATATATATTTATACAAACAAGCCCCCAGCAGCCGGGTCTCCCCTGCCGCCTGCACACAGAGGACACATTCATCCTAAAATGGGCACCATGAAGAGCCCGAGGGGACGAGGAGGGGGGCGGCAGACACACTTCAACCTAAAGGAATTTATTCAGGCGCTTTGACTGACGTGGCTGTGCTGAAGACTCCAACTCAATCTGAGATAATCAGATAAAACCGGCTCCATTAATGAGCCGAACCTCAGCTCAGGAGGATCTCTGCAGGATTTTTCCACTCCTCGCTCCGCAGCAGAGGTTGTGAACTTTGAGGAGTGCGAGAGGACGTCAACTCACCGTGTTCACCTCTCCGGTTCTGTTTGGGTTAATATGAGAACGTTTTGTGGTTTTAGCTTGCTGGAGGCGATTCAAACGTGCAAACTTGTTTTTTTCTTCCATACACGTGGAAATGACGTGGTGAAACATGACCCAAATGATGTACGTCTATGAAATGTAAATAATGCAATAATTTAAGTGGAACAAACAGGAAACAGCTGGAGGCACATTTTCACCGTCACGTGATGAAAGTCGCGTCGTTTTGTTCTCAGCTTCGTGTCATTCGCCACTTCTCGCCCCCCCTCCACACGAATTTAACGTGACGCTCTGTGCCTGAAAAATTCATGACCACATCATCCGTTGTGATTTTCAGCTATTTTTTGGGGGGGAAAATCGTGCGGAGTTATGATAACCAGATTTTGCCACTTTTCCTTTGCTAATGATCATCCTTTTTGATCTCATGGAAAAAACACTTCAATCCACCCTCAACTTCATCCTCCTCTGGAGCTGAACCTAAAACCCCAGACTTTCTGACCAAGGCCCAATTTTAATAATCATGTGCCCAAAAACAAAATCTACAAGAAGAAAATAAAAAGTGAAATTTAAATGAAATTTTGGTGCAATAGAGAGACGGGGCCGCGCAGTTAGGTTTGTGATTTTTAGTATGTTTGAATTTTGTAGTTTTAGTGAGTTTGGATCAAAACAATGAGCCAATTTTTTTTGTGGAGGAACGACACAACATGCCCACCTGGTTTCTTAACATTTCTCATTCTTTATCGTTCAGTTGGAAAAACACAATATTTTCTCTTAGGATGTTTTTTTATGAGTTTATTTCCCCCCAAACCAATATATCCGCCTCCGTCTACGACACGACGCAACAAACTACCCAGCTGTCCGACTTCGAGTGTTGTCTCCAAGGTGAAGAAACCCTGTGACGTGACGTGCACTGCAGTGGGAGGGGTTTTGTGTCTCAAGGACCCTGAAAGGTGAAAACGGACGTGGAGCATACGTCGACTGTTTGGCTTCAGAGGGACCACATCTGGCCCTTGAATATTTCAGAATGATAAAAAAAAAAAGCCATCTGAGAAAAACCGCTTCTAAAAAATAGTGAGACAACTTCAATTTGTAAGACTTAAATCTCCCATCATCTACAGTTCTAAAAGCTTGCCTCTCTGATGGTATGGGGGTGCATGAGTGCCTCTGACTACACATCTGGAAAGGCACTATCAAAGTTTTAGAACATCTGCTCCCATTCAGCAGAGAACAGCTCCATCTGACATGAACGGGACAACATTCCCTCCAAAAACTCCGGAACTGGTCTCCTCAGTTTTTGTTTTGTTTCAAGAGGAGATGCTTCATTTTGAGGCCATCAAATACAAAATTACCATTTTTACTTCAACGAATGGTGCAATTCCCTAGTTCCAATATTCGTGTTTATTTGGTGAATAAAACATTGATTTAGATCTGCAAATCGTTACATTCTGTCTTAAATTCACTCAATTCAAAAAGATGTTAAATTAGGTCACCGTTCTGTTTCATTTAAACACAAAATCTTCAGCCCCCCCCAAAAAAAACTGGAGGTCATTGGGGGAGGGGTGTACCCCCTTCCTTACAGAGCACCCCCCACTAGTTCAAGCTTTAAAATCCTTTAAAACACAGTTTTCCTATAAAAACCAAAATATATTTCATAATTAATTTCCTGTTGTAGTTTTAGTGTTGCTTCAATGAAAGCAGAAATGTTTCATTAACTAACTTAAACGGCTAAAACAACCATGTTTATGCAGAAGTGAAATAAATTGAAGAAGCTTGTTACCAACCTTGGAAGCAGAAAAAGCCAACAGCAAACATCACATCCACCGGGGGTTTCCTCCGTCGAGTCCCTCCCGGTAGGTCCATCCTGTTTACCGGTGGTCCCTGGTAATAGTTTCCCGGAGAGGAGAGGCAAGGCTCGGCAGATAATGAGAAGCGAGTCGGCGGCTAAAGCTCAGGTAAACCAGCCGAGTTTCCTGCGCAGCTCTCCCGGGGGAGGAAGGGAATCCAAGGCGGCCTGCTCACCTGGTTCAACGAGAAAAGGGCAGTAACATGTGGAACAAAACCAGGATCCAGCAGCCGCGCCGAAAGTTTGAAGCGGAGTTTAAACTTCCAGATGGCTTTCGAAGAGGTGGCTGCTGGAGGATTGTATCCCGCCGCGACTCGTTTTACAACCCGGCTCGAGCAGCCGCCGTGTGTCTCCCGCGATCCCCAGAGCCGCTAACTGCCGAACCAGCTCCTCCGCCGCCGCCTTCTTCCACCAGTAGCGAGTTCGACTCCAAGTTGGCTTCCTCCCACTCTCCTCCTCCTCCTCCTCCCGGGTGAAAATGTTCCCAACACCAGCGTCAAGATGGTGGTAATAATACATTCTTCTTCCGGTTTAAACTTGTAAAATAATTAAACGCTACAAAGTGGAATTTGTTTAGCGCGCGTTAACAAAACATTAGCAAGATTCTTCTTCTACGTTTAAAAAAAATGGCTAATTAGCATTTTAGCTAGCGATTTTTCTGTTTAAAAATGTGAAAAAATAAAACAAAATATTATGTAATTACATTATGTGTATTAACTTTTTATTCTTTTCGCATTATTTTCAGTTAGGAATATTTGTTACGCAAACGACTATTTTTTAAAATCTTGATTAATAGGTAATTGTTGCACATTTTAGTGCTTACGTAATATTATATAAATAATACGTGTAACTTGATGGGCTAAAATATATATATTTTTGGGCCAGCAAAGAAAATAAAAAATTTTTTTTTAACGCAATAAGAGGAAAACGTGCATTTTATTTTGAAACTCGTCGTTTCCGCTTCAGCGTGTGTTTTTCCGGTAACTTGATGACATTCCCCTCTTTTCCTTCAGTGCAGTTTCCGGTTTTCATGTCTGAGCAGGGAAAAGGAATACAACAGTGCGACCCTCTGGTTCAACTTGAACACTGATTCTTTTGTATAAAATTAGTCTTCTAATTAATTTTTTAAATAAAATCAAAGGTAAATATATATATGTTGAAAATAAATTCGCTTTAATGTTTTTATCACTTTATTTATTAGTTTGTTTTTCATAGTCTTACAGTGTTAGTTTTTATATTTTATGTTTGCTCTGGAAACGGAGTGGCTTTTAATCTCATTGTACATGCGTATAGTAACAATAAAGGCATTCTATTTTATTTTATTCTGTGTTAAAAAAATGACATTACAAACAAACAAATGTTAAAAGCAAATAAAATATATATGATTTCTGTTTAACGTAGAATATGACGAAACTGCGCTGTTAATAATCAAATTAAAGTTAATTTATTTCAACTTTATCTGCTTTATAAGGCATGGCTCAGACTGTAGACCTGTCACGAAGCTGAAGTTGGCTTCCGATTCGGGAAATGATTAAAGGGCGATTAGAACTAATTTTTCAAAACCTTCAGAGTATTTAATCTGCTCTAGCTTAAAAACTAAAATACTTAGACTCTTCAAACCTGGACTAGATTGTTCTTCACTAATAGCAGAATATTTAAAACTAGTTTGAGATTTGTGAAAGCTTTTTCTGATTTGTGAAACTTAAATAAAGGTAGTTTCTGTTATGATCTGTGTTTATGCTTTATCCTAGTTTTCTGTCTTGTCTTTCTCTGTTTCTTTGCTCCAGCCCCGCCCACTCACACCTGATCCTCATGTTTCTTCCCCAGGTGTTTCTTGTTTCTTCTCTAATTAGTTGCCTTTATATTCTGTGTCCTGTGTTCAGTTTTTTGTTGGTTGATTGTGCTGTTTCCCCACAGTCTGTTGGATGTGGTCATGTTTTCATGCCAAGCCTTGTACCAAGTCCAGTGAGTGTTTTTGAGCTGCTTGTGCTGCTCTGGTTCCTGTCGGTCCTCTATTTCTTCCTCCTTCCTGTCTTTGCCCCGCCCACTCACACCTGATCCTCGTTTCCTTTATATTCTATGTCCTGTCTTCAGTTTTTTTTTTTTTTTTTTTTGAGCCGTTTCCCCCACAGTTGGATGTTTTCATACCAAGTAAAGTGTTTTTTGAGCTGCTTGTCGGCCTTTTTGTTTCAATTAATTTTTTTTTTTTTTTTTTTTTTCAACTTTAACCTGCCTAGGAAGCTGAAGTTGGCTTCCAATTCAGGAAATGACTAAAGGGAGATTACAACTAATTTTTCAATACCTTCAGTATATTTAATCTGCTCTTGCTTTAAAAACTAAAATACTGGACAAAAAATATTTCACACTAATGGTAGAATATTTAAAACTTAGCTTGAGATTTGTGAAAACTTTTCCTGATTTGTGAAACTTAAAGGTTTTTTTTCTCTCTCTCTGCATCTGGACCAGACCTGGTCCAGCTCTAAAACCACAGGACCTAGACTCTTCAAACCTGGACTGACTATTCTTTACTAATAGACTAAAGAAAAGTTTGAGATTTGTGAAACTTAATTGACTTTATTTTCCATCTATTTTAATGGTTTATGCTTAAGTAAATTTTATTTTTGAATTTTTTTTTTTTTTACAGGTTATGAATTATTTGAGTGATTTCTTGTGTTCAATAAATTGACACTTTTTATGGTTATGCATCTAGACCACACTGGACCTGGTCCAGCTCCAAAACTGCAACATTTAGACTCTTTAAATCTGGGCTAGATATTTCTAAAACCAATTGTTTTCATTTGATTTGAGAGAGTTTATATATTTGTCTCTGGTGTGAGCTTTGCTGCAGTGACACTCTGTCCTACTGACTAAATATCACATTAGCATTAAAAAATACAACTTCAAAACTCTTAACAGTCAATTACTGCACTCCAAGCAGTTCTTTGCTATATGCATATTGCTCACACTGATATTCCAATGACAATATATTTGCAATATATTGTGCAGCCCTATCTCTAAGGGAGAGCCCAGCCACCCTGCGGAGGAAACTCATTTCGGCCGCTTGTATCCAGGATCTCGTTCTTTCGGTCACAACCCAAAGCTCGTGACCATAGATGAGGGTAGGAACGTAGACCGACCG
>JARVJO010000001.1:21334257-21354695 GCA_031762555.1 Cynodonichthys magdalenae
TATTAGTGAAGAACAATCTAGTCCAGGTTTGAAGAGTCTAAGTATTTTAGTTTTTAAGCTAGAGCAGATTAAATACGGTGAAGGTATTGAAAAATTAGTTGTAATCGCCCTTTAGTCATTTCCCAAATCGGAAGCCAACTTCAGCTTCGTAGACCTGTCCAAGATGTCCTCCTTCTCTCCACACAGTAACTACTGGAGATAGGTACCAGGAAAAGGTGGAATAAAAGAGGTAAGAAAATGGTTAATTTAAAAAAATAAAATAAACTCTATACTTCTGAAGGAGTACGAGTTTCTCGACATGAGGGCAGCATCGCTCACACTCATCCACCAGGATTTGAAATGTCTCGGGGCGCAGCTGAACTCTGCTACTGAAGGAGCCTCTCAGCAAGAACTCACATTAAAAGCTCAGACATACGGAGGGATTAGCAGCAAAAAGAGAAAACCCCGGGCCGAGGAGGGAAAGTAAAGACGCACCACGTTCTGGCAAAGCATTCCTGTTCCCCCAGTCTGGTTACTTCCTGCTGAGATGGAGCTCAGGGGCATTTATTGAACTTTAAGGTGAAACATAAGTAACATTCACTAAATTAAAAACAAGAATCATTAATAGAAATTACTTTTATTCAAGAATCCACATAAGAGAAAGTGCCACCAGCCTTTACTTATTTCATGAGAAAATAAAGTCAAAATAGAAGCACATTAAAGTCAGGGTCCTGATCAAGTCTATGATTCGTAAACCTAAGATCCCACATTAGTTCACATTTCCTACAAGAACGAAACAAAAGAAAAACAATGGAGAATTAAAATAAACATTACATAACATTCCAGTTCTTCAGAGACTAAAATTGTATCAATCACCTGATAGTTGTGCAAAACAAAAAATTATATAAAGTATGACGACGCTCGAGCTTAAATCCTGCAATTCCAGCTTTGTATTTCATCACAATCCAATAAAATCAATATTTAGGCTTCCGGGTTCAAAAAGCCTCGAGTGTTTTATGAGTTTTATTCCACCGCAGTGAAATTTAAACTGAGAGAAGAAAAATGTGTCTATAAAGGTTGAAGTAGCAGCTTTTTTACAGGTAAATTTAAAAAAATAAAAAAGTCACACGACTTTAAAATATGTCAGCTGAATAAACATTTCACCCTGTTTCCCCAAAGCTTTATCATCGTTTTACATTAATGCAAAATAATAATAATCTCACAAGGCAGGACGAGTTCCCAACCCCAACATGGCACCTTTTCTATTTAAAGATATAAAAATCTACTTTTTTTATTTTCACATCCTAACAAACAAATGGCACATTTAGGAGTCATAAACATGAGAAATCAGAAGTAAAGGTTGAAATGAAGAGATGAACCAGCACAGGTGAGCTCAGGCTGCAGACGGGTTCAGTTCTAAAAACATGATTTCTGCAGGAAGTCTGTGTTCGGATCAGACGCTGGTGCTCCGACGCCGTGTGTTCGGCCATCTTTGTGGGTGCTTCAGTCTTCTGCACGCGGCTCAGTTTCCGGTGTAAAGGTCCACGGTGCTGGAGCTCAGGCCTCGGCTGACTCCGAAGTTCCCGCCTCCTCGAGTCTGACGGAGTAAATGAACAAAAACATTTGGAAAAGGAGCTTTAAGAGAAGAAATGTGACTGAAATATATTTAATTTGAGGATTTCACCTGGAATGAGTCGTCGCTTGTTTTGTTCAGGTAGTTCAAGGAGGCGGCTCTCTTCATGCTGGTGAAAGAAAAACATGAAAACGGGTCTGAATACAAAAGCTAACTTTGGGCTAATTTAGCGGTTTAATTTTTAAATATATATATTTTTGTTTATATTTTTTCCTGATTAAAAACCATTCAGATCTTTCAAAATTCACACAAAAAATGTTCTGCTTCAGCTAAATCCTCTGATTGTTCTTCTTATGCTATTTTAGCTTCTAGCTAGCCTTTTGCAAACAATTGATACATTAGCTTTTAGTTAGCATTTTATTAATTTTAGCTAGTATTTCATCTTTTAGCAAAGCTTTTGCTGCTTTTATAGTTTTTCTTCATTTATCTTACAGCCAGCCTATTCCTGCTTTTAGCTTCTAAGCTAGTCTTCTGATACTTTCAGCTGACCTTTTAGCTTTAAAATAGTCTTTTGTTACTTTTGTAATCTAGCTTGCCTTTAGAATTTATTTGCTGTTTTTTTATATCCACTACAGCTCTTAGCTACAGTTCAACTTTCAACTTTTTGTTAGCCTTTTGCTACATTTACCCATCTTTTTGCCACTTTTAGCTTCTAGCTAGCCTTTTTACATTTTTGTGACCCATTTGCTACATTAGCTTTTAGCTAGTCGGTTGATACAATTTAAAAACATTTTATACCAGCATACAGCCTTTTAAAACTGTTAGATGTTTGTTGCTTTTAACTTCTAGTCTTGTGATACTTTCAGCTGACCTTTTTCTATTTTTAGCTTTGACGTAACCTTTTGTTACGTTTGTCATCTAGCTTGCCTTAAAAAATGTTTAGCTATTTTTTCATCCACTATAGCTCTTAGCTACAATTCTTCTACTTTTAACTTTTTGTTTGCCTTTTGCTACATTTACCCATCTTTTTGCCACTTTTAGCTTCTAGCTAGTCTTTTTAAAATTTCGTGACACATTTGCTACATTAGCTTTTAGCTAGTCTTTTAATACCATTAAAAAACAAATATTTTACACCACCATACAGCCGTTTTTTGCTACTTTTAGCTTCTAGCTAGTCTTCTGATACTTTTAGCTAGCTTTTTCTCATTTTGCTTTTGTTACTTTTATCATGTAGTCATTTGCTACTTGAGCATTTAGTTAGTGTTTTGTTCATTTTAGCATTTGTTCTGCTTTAGCGGTTTTCAGATTCATTTTCACAGAAATTTTCTTTTTATATTTTGATTTAGGAAAAAAATCAACAGGCAAAGCTTCCACAAAGCAATAGTAGTTCTGAAATTTCAAAGTGTTCAGCGAACTGGGCCTGTGTTTCTGTCGGCTGTTTTTACTTTGTACTGCGAGGTTCTGGCGGTCCGTTGCCCTGAAGTTTCTTCACCAGCATCTCGCTGCTGCGGCGTAAGACGTCTCGGAGTTTTCCCAGAGAGCCGCTGCGCTGCAGAGCTCCACTGCCGTCCTGCAGACACACAAACACCAGCTCTGGTCCAATCACTCCTGAATTATAACTTTTATTTCTCTGCAAACCAATAATTGTTTCAGTTAAACAGAATGACAAATAAAGAAATCAACATTTAGTGACAAACTGTAAAAACACCTAAATTACAATTTGTTACGTTTAAGAAACCTAAATTTTTAACAAATTAATTTAATTTATTTTAAATCTACACCAAAAAGAACTTAACTAATGTCTTAAAACTGGGAGGACAATTTAAAATAATAAAATTTCTTTGTTTTCATTAGCAGAAAAAGGCAGGACATGGTTACATCTTCATTACAGACCCATCATTTTTAAAGGAATGCATGTCACCCGCCACTTTTCACGCCATCGTAACTAAAACGATGGCATTAAAACAAGCTCTCAGGCGATCTGTTTGCACTTTCAGTGTGAGGGTGACTCTCAGCTACTACCACACAAAATCTGAGCTGAATATCTTGAAACTGACGGAGTTATAGGCATGTTTGTGTTTGGTTGAACAGCTGTGATTTTCATTAAAATCAGTCAAACGGTTCATGAGATATTTTGCTAAAAGGCAGACAGCGTTTGGTTATCAGTGATAAAGATGCTGTTTTATAAATTTTATTTTTATTCATATTTAGTGAAAATAAAGAGAGTTTTATTATCATGGGTTTGGGATTATAAATCTATATTTTCATATAAAGATAGCAAAAACTAATTATCTTTAAAATTAGCCAATTTCTTTTCCAAATTAGGTCAAAACGTTAATTTATCCATCCGCTCATCCATTTAAAATCTGAATATTCTTTTGCACAAAGCAGCCATTGTAGTGTTAAAATATGTCTTGTCCTGATAGTTTATAAATATTTTGTTTTTTGTATTACTTCTGTCTTGATTGCCAGCAGGTGGAATAGACCATTTCATAGTTGTCATCGCACTAAATATGGATAGGAAACAGCTCATTACTATTAAATTTGGATGCAACCGCATTTTTATTTTTTATTTTTTTTGTGAATTATGGCAGAGAAAACATTGGATGAGTTGAAATGTGATGCAATTTTATGTTTTTATTTGTAAAAGTATAATTTTGTAACTTGTGAAACTTTTAACATGATTTTGATTACCATAATTTGATACATTTACCAATAAAATATAATTACTGCTTTCATTGAGGTTTAGTCTTTAAGCTCGTAATTTTTTTCTTATTTGCTCTCATACTAAATGAACCAAGCAAACCACAATATATTCAAAATATTAGATTATTTTACTTTACAAAATGATCCAATCGTATGTAGTTAGTATCTATGCATATTTACTCTGAACAAAATCATTACCAAATAATCTCAAAAAGCAGAAATATAGTTTAGATACATTTATGAAAAATCTAATCTATGATCTTAACGGAACACTTAACGCAAATCAGTTTAAAGAAAATACATCGGGTCTGTATAACGGTGTAAATTTACTGGTCTAATTCCATGTTTAATTTCAATGGTGCTTCCATAGAAACCTCAGTGTTTATCTCGTGTGACCCGGCCACTTTGCGCATTTGTAACTACGAAATCGTCTATCATGCTTTAATACAAGGACTAACCTGGAGCCAAAAATGAAGTATCAAAAACTGTCTTCCCATTGGTTTTCCATTTATTGTCTACATTCAATGCAAATAAATAAATAAAAAACAAAAATAACAGGGACAACCTTCACAAACAAAAAAACTTTATTGGAGAATACCAACAGATGTTGATGCAGTAAACATCACAATGCAGAAATGTATATTTATATATAATGCAGTCCTACTTACTAAGTTAGTGCTTAAAGACTTCACCGATCATGAGCTTCCACTTTAACAGAAGTCACACCTATATATTTATATATTTATATGTGTATATATGTCAAGAATAAACAGTTCAATAAATAAGAAAGCATTCCACTAACACAACAATTCTGTCATAATTGTGTGAACACTATATATAATGTTTTTGTTTGTTTAGAGTTGTATTAAACTCAGTAAAAGGAATGAACAATCAAGGCATGAAGCAACACCGAAGAGCCGTACGGTGAACATCAAATCTAAAAATACAACCGCCAATTCCAAAAATAATTGGGTCAAATGTAAATAAAAACAGAACACAATGATTTACAAATCTCACAAGCCCATATTTATTCACAATAGAACACTGTAAATTGGAAGTTTTTACTAATTTATTTATTTTTTTGAGGTGGAAAGAGCGACCAAAGAAAACCAGAACAGGACAGATCCGGAGTCTTTCCTGATCTTTCTTTCCTAAATTTCTATAGAAATAATTTGACATATTACCTCCAAAAGCCCTCAGGAAGGACTTCACGGCAGTAAACATGACTCGGTTTTAACATTTTAGAGATGTATGGCTGCCATAAAATTCCAGTTTATCCTATTTCAGTGGTGGACATAGCTAACCAAAAATTAGCTTCAGTAACTCATAATGTTATCATAAAATATAGCTTTGCTAAAGCTAAACATTAAAAAAAATTGCAGAAGCTAACATTAACAACTAATTGCTAACCGCTAAGACGACTGTCACTCATTCTGCGTGACACAAACCTGTTGTTAGCTTGTTAAGTTAGCTGTTAGCAGACTTAAAGTTGGCAAAACCTAATTTAGTGGATGCCAGTGCTTAAAAGCTAAACAAGTAAAAATTAGCAGAACCCAACACAAACAGCTAACTGATAAAAGAAGAAGCTAATCGTTCTGCTAACGGTTTTCAAAGTTAGTGATAAAGCTAATTCACTGAATGAAAAATTAGCTCGGCTATTAGCCGTTAGCTGATTAGCAGAACCATGCCCACCACTTGTTCTATTCTAAATAAAATATAGGTCAAGTGAAATTTGCAAATCATTGTGTTCTGGTTTTATTTACATTTTTGACGTTCCAACCTTTTAAGGAGTTAGGGTGGTACGATTAGACATCAAGGTCATTCAGTTTGTTCAGTTTTGTAAATAACTACAAACTGTGAGGAGACACTTTGGTGTCCCAAAATATAATTACGATCCACCAAAGTGACAATGTTTGCAATAACCATGTAAAAAAAAAATGGCAACACACTTCATTAGGCTTTTAGTGAGAAATGCACTGAAACACACAAAAATACACAAGTTTGAAACTACAGGACAGGGAAAAAACCCTCCACATTGCTAAATTACAATGTTTGCTATCAATACACCTGGATATCGAGGCAATTCTGGGTATTTATGGCCATAATTTGAAAATCCGTGTAAAGAAATTGAGCGATATTTCAAGTGCTTTGTTTTGTTTCTGAGTTCCTGCTGGCTTTACTACAGCCTCCAGCATCTTTTTGTAAACGTGAGCTACCGCACACGGCACACGGCATCATCGAGCCTTTATGAACGTCATTAAACCAAGGACACTGCAGCTCGTTACCGTGGCAACGAGAGCTTTAGCAAAATTTCCCTGTCGGCTTTGTCTCATCTCGTATCGATCGGGCTTTCACAGCTGTATTTAATAATCAGCCACAGACAAATTAAAAGAGTCTTTAAAAAAAAAACAATGTAAACAGTGTTAATAAAAAACAAATTAAACAATTTAAAAAAACTAAATTGGCAACATTCCCATCTCTTTTCTCACCAACAAGGCAGCACAATCTTGATTTTTACTGTACCGTTTGCATCTTGACAAGCTTTGCAGCACTTGATTGCAGGCGTTAAGTAAAAAGTGAAATTTAATAATAAAAAAAGGCAGAAAATAAAAATTCAAGCAAGGATAGGTGGATAAGTGCAGGCACTAAGTTAACTTCAGGTCAAATTTTGGCTGTAAGCGTTTGTGTCCAACTAAAAGCTTTGAGTAATTTCAAGTAGGGGTCACTGCAGTACATAAGCGTAGATTCTTGGCGTAGGCCGAGTTTGAAATATAGGCGTAGGTTTTTGGGTGTGTGGGTGGAGTTTAGCAAAACTGGTCCGATTGGCTTGTAGGGGAAGTCAAAAGATGACTTAATGGTAATATTACATACTGTGAACATGTAAATATAATTTATTGATTTCAAATTAAGTGAGGCTAGCACTTTCCTGTCTGGAGTTGTGACCAATATTAATACTAAAAATTAGTACTTTCTGGCCGTTTCGACTGAGCCAAATTGTTACAGGTTGAATCAACCAAATCGTCATAGCTTCTTCAAACTCCACCCAAAATATCCAACCAATCGTGTCTTTAACAAACTCCTCCAACAAAAAAATCAAACAGATTAATCATATATTTCCTAATCTCCCCCCACACCCCAAGAACCTCCCACTTATTGACTGCGGAGACCCCCTTCTCAACAGTTTTAGAAACTAAAGTGAAATACATTAAACCCCCTTTACACAGGATGATGACCCTTGCTACACTCTCCGAAACGTAACTTTACTGGACTGTTGCAAATTTGGAAACCCTTAGTGTGAAGGAAGAAATAACGCTCCCAGTCTTTGTAACATCAACTAAATTTTTTCTCCCTAACCACGCTTGCTACGTCACCAACACATTTTTTGAAACAATGCTACCATATATACCCACCATTCAGCTCAAACCATGCTACACACTGACACCCCACTAGCATGACGCTAACGCCAAGGGTAACACATCTGCTCCATGACCGTCTCCTAAATGAGAAGACTCTGTTCCTCCAGCATCAGTTTCAGCCTCGCCGCTGAGGATAACTCCATCAGAAGCATGAGAGGATGAAGGTGATGAAGTTTTCTGTGCAGAACCTCAAGTAAATCCACTCTTCTTCTGTCCTCATCCAGCAAAATCTTTTGACAACACTGCCAAAACCTTTATTTACGCCATAATGTGGTCAAAATCCAGTATGAAGAGGGTTTGGATCCGTGCTGTTTATGATCTTTGGATTATGGATGGAAGAAACATGCAAAGCTGAGGCTGCTATTTCTTGTTTAGGAGCCACATGGGATATTTTTTTAGGGTTCGTTATCGTTTCAGCCTTGCGTCCACACGGAAACAGTGTTTTAAACAGGGTTAGATAACACACACACATTGATGTTTTGTGTGGAGGGACGCAATCGTTTGAAAACAATGTCATCACCCCACCTCTAATCTAATCTAATCTATGAGCCGAGGGCGCACTCTTCTCTTTGTAGTTACCAGTGGTGGGCACAGCTAACCAAAAAGCCACTAACCACTAATCCGCTAGACAAGAATCTTAGCTTCGCTAATGCTAAACTGCTAAACAGAAAGAAAAATTAGAGGAAGCTAACCCTAATCCCTAAAATGGTTAAAAGGACTAGCACAAACCTGTTTTCTATTGGTTTTATTTGAATGTGGGTGGGATCATATATTATACTTCCAGTTTAACCCTTTCAAAATAAAATCATTTCTTAGATCCAGTTTATTATTTTTATAAATACCAACAAATAGCAAATACTTTTTCTACCAGATTTTATACAGTCAATTTTTTGTATTTGTTATTTAATTATTAGACGTAATTTTATTTCTTCTTGACATTTGAAGTTCACCTGCTAAAGATGCTACATGCTAACACGCACGGTGCCTGACACATCCAGCACTGCATGAACAGCAGATAGTTTTTATTTAAGTAGAAAAAACTGCATAAAAATAAAGGTTTTACACTTGTGAATTGTTTTAGTGGACTTAAAATTAATGGGAGCTAATTTAGTAGAAGCTAATTTTGTTAATGGTTCTTAAAGGTAGCAAAAAAGCTAATCTGCTAAATGAAAAGCTAGTTTTGCTATTAGTGGATTAGTGGAACTGTGCCGACTGTTACATTGTAGCTTTATGCACGTGCTCCACGTCTTGTTTCCTGTTTTTGGTGATATTTAGAAGCGAAAAATTAACTCATCACATTTCCGTGTGGACAAGGCCTTACCTTCTTCCAATAAATTATCTTCTCTAGCCATAAAAAAAATGCCCCACATGAGAATGTTCAAATGGGTTTAGGGATAGATACCACACATGACTTTGTTTAATGTCAGCTGAGGGAAAGAGTTGAAGGAAAGACTTGTTAGTGACAGGAAAGAAGAGAGAGAAAGAGCGAAAGAGAGGAAGAACAGACAAGACCAAACGTCCCAGTGGTCGAACGGGGCACAGAGACGACAACCAGGAAGGACAGGGAGCTTTCTGAGCTTCTGCCACTGCGAACGAAGGAGCTGCTGTTGATTTGTAGAGACAAAGGAGGCCAGAAGGGGGAAGAGCAACACACATCCCTTTGTTATTGTGTCGAGGGGGGAAGAAGAGAAGGATGGAGGAATAATCTTGATGGCTTAGGCCTGATAAAAGAGAAGAAAGAGACAAAACAAAGGACAAAAAAAAGGCACACGTTGTAAGATTAGGATCTGTTTGTCTTCCTGTACTAAACCACACTGTTCTGACAAATCTGAGCAGGACGGTTACATATTTGTGAACTTCTTGATAAAAAATTAAAGCTGATATGGAAGCAGCAGGTCAGAGACGCAGCGGTTTGCAGCCTCGGTGACTCAGCTCTTTCTATGTCCTCCTGACGGTGCACTGCAGACACGGGACGCCTGCAGGCACCGAGTCTGAAACACCACCAGGCTGACGCTGAGGTGTGCACGGACCTTTAAAGGTCGTATCTCACTGGGCTGGAGACGGGAGCTGGCGATAAAATCCAAAACGTTCACGGAGGTTCCTGATTTCGTTGTTTGACTTTGCAGTTTTGTCGCTTACTTATTAAGCAGAGAGTCTTTTTAAACCAGCCTTTATTTTGTCACGGGCATCTCGACCCCAAGAGAATTCTAACAGCTACATGGGAGCTCGTCTCTGGCAGAAATAATGTTCAGGTAATATTTATTAAGTAATCTGCCTATCTTTGTTTTAAACATGTAAATAACTGTTGGGAGGTGGCCACCAAGGATACAAAAAAAAGTAGCAGTTCTTGCAATTTTAAGTCACGAACTCGTCTCCAAACAGCTGCAGCTCAGTGAGATACGACCTTAAGAAGAATAAAATCTATAATACTAATATCTAAATATATACCAGGTGATAAACAATCTATTCATTATGGTTTGTGTAGAGAGTTTAAGAAGGGGAGAGTAAAATCCACAGACTGACGAGAGGAACTTTGATTGACAGGCTGATTGGTTGTCATGGCGAAAGCGATCAACAAAGAAGCAGGTTAGTGATGAACAAAGGAGGGAAAAGAGCCAAAGTTGAAGCTCGACAGGTGGTGAATTAAATCCAAGCTGTTCTTTTGGATCAAATCATGCGATTTAACAAAGGAAACAACTTAAAAATGTAGAAAAATGAACCTGAACACGACAACAAACATAATGTTAGACAGTCCTGTCAGTTAGATCTCTGCACTGGTTGAACAAAAATTAACAAGGTCCTGAATGTTTACAGCGTTAACTACATCGTTAGACTTTAGTTGTTTTAAGTCTTTCCTCTTTTTCTTTTAGAGAGGAGAGAACAAATAAAAAGGTGAGTGAAACAAGTGCTAACTAATCTGCTCTGAATCAAACCTTTTTGAGTCGATTCCATTAAATACATTTGCCACTTTGTAAATAAATGAATGAATGAACAGATGGATGGAATTTGTTAAAAACATTTAGTCAACAAAGAGCAAACGCTGCTAATTCAGTGTATCGATTGATGCGTTTACTCAGAACATGAGCCAGCATGTAAATGTGAACAAAAACATTCCGCTCATCCGCTAACCTGCTATTAGCGAGGCTAATATTTCGATGAGTGTTTTGCATTAATTTTATTAACTAGTAACAAATTTAATTGGTGCTAAATTAATATAGTTTATTTTCTTTATGATACTTCACTACATCCTTGATGTTTTGTATAAATTTATTTTTCATGTGCAGCAGTGACATCCTGGATAACGCCGGCAGTCTCTGCCAAACTCTCCTCTTAACTACGAACCAAATCTGACTTATGCACTTGAATACAATTTAAAACAAAATCTGAACAAGAATTTGTCAAGAAAATCCAAACTATTTAGGAAGTTAAAAATAATAGTTACGTTTTTCCCAGAATCCTTTGCAGCTGGGAGGTCAATCACAGATGTTTTCCTGAGTTTGTTTCAATATTTCAAAAAGACACATCTGTGCTTTAATCTGAGGCATTTAAATATTTGTTTTTTAGTGTTTATGTTTAAACAGCAACATGATTTCACAGGCTGTAATTTTTAACAACCTTTCCTCCACGTCTAAAAAAATTACATTTCTGAAAATGTACCTGTTGGAAAGAATTGATTTAAAGGTAGATTATGAAGATTATTAGCTGTTTTAGTTACTAGCAGTGCTAGATGGTCTTTATGAGCTCATTTTTTATGCATTGCTGATTGTTTTATTTTGACTCTTTTTGCCATATTTTCACAAATAATATATATTTTTCCGTTGGTGTTAAGACTTCAGCGTACTCTGCATGAACTTAGAAATGACTTCTCTTTCCCTGGGATTTGCTTTGGGAGTTCTTGCAGTTTGTATTCGACAGTCTGACAACATCCAGGTCGTAACAAACTGACAATTATCTCGGTCCTTACAGAGTTCAACAAGCTTAGTGAACGGGAAGAGATTAGAAATCAACAGTTTTTGTGTCTGAATTTATTTTTTAAATAATCAGAAGCTGATGGAAGAGTTACTTATTGTGTGAAAAATGAATAAAAAACACTAATAATGGCAATTTATGGAGAAACAAACTAAAAGTCACTCTTGTTTGGGACGACTGAACAATTTTAAAAGAATTGTGTAAATGTAGAGTTTTTCCATTTATACTGTTTGTTTTAGTTTAATTCAGCCAGCATTAGTTAGAGGTGTACGCTGTTATGGGAGCTCATGCAGTTACTGCTGCGAGTTTAGAGAAGCTGCAAACAAAACCCCACAAACTTTCTACTGAAGGGGAAAAAGCAGCAGAGGTCAGGGGAACGGGTGTTTGTCGGCCACGTTATTGTTCCGCTGGTTCATGCGTTCGTGGACCGGGGTGGAGGGGAGGGAGGCACAGGCCCAGGCGGGGGCATCTCTGACAACACCTGCTTCTCTGATTTACTCATCGGTACCCAGAGGGGCTTTTTTTTTGTTGCTCATTAAAATGCTCAAACACGGAGGAATGAGCACAAAGAGTATCAAATCCCAGCGACTAATAGTGGAAACATGAGAGGTTTTAATCAGCCGGGTTGTGTTACCAAGTGTCACCTGAGCAGGTAAATATTTAACAGGTTGCCAGAGCGCCACAGACGGAGCGTGTGCCTTTTTTTGTTATGGTTTCACTTGCAGCAAACAAACGTGTTTAAACAAGACATTTAGTTCCAAGCATTAAACAACAAAAAAAAACATGAGTTTGAGGCTCAAAGCAAAATGTGAAGCTGAAAACAAAAAAAGGTGAGCATGCCAGGACACTCAATCAGCTGAACAGTGTGTACAATTATAAAAGCTTCAGGGTGATGATGGGCTGGTACGGATACAGGTGATCTCATTTGATCTCATTCAGGTTCATCTTGTGGTGCTGGATTAACATCACACCTGATTACATCATGATTCTCATTTATTAGTGGTTTTTGTGTAATGTAGGTGGAGCCTAAATCTAAAGATCACTGCTGAGCAGGGACGGCTGGTGTAGGAGGGCTAAGCTCTCCATGGTGTTATCTATAAAAATGTTTAAATATCTAATTAACAAATGTAAATATTGCATCACATTTTGTGATCCTTACAACAAATATGGAATGGAGAATACCGCTAACCAAAAGTTGAAATTAACAACACACTAGGAGACAAAAAACAACAAATTGTTTGCAAATATGTGCAAAAGGTTAACTAGAAGCTAAAAGGAACAAAATGCTAGCTAAAAGCAGAAAGTACCAAAAACTACCTAAATGCAACAAGCACAAACACACTAGCAAAAGCACCAAAATGCTAACTAAAAGCTAACTGTAGCAAAACATTTGTTAAAAGATTAAAAACACAATATGCTAGCTAATAGCTAGCAGTACTAAACACTAACTAAAGGTCAAATGTAGCAAAACACTAGCAAAAGGATGCAAAATGCTCTTTAAAAATAACAAACATTAGCTAAAAGCATCAAAACTGTAGCTAATACTTGAACAAAACACTAGATAAAGGTTAGAAGTACTGAATACAAGCTAAAAGCATCTAAATGCTATCTAAACAATGGAAAACCCTAGCTAAAAGCTAATTGTAATAAAGCACTAGCTAAAAATTAAAAGTTTCAAAACACTAACTAAAGGCCAAAAGATGCAAAAATGCTAGCTAAAGAGTAGCAAACATTAGCTAAAAGCAAAATGCATCAACACACTAGCTAAAAACAAAAAACTCAACAACTACAAGTAGCTAACATTAGTTAAAAGATCAAAGTATCAAAACAGTAGCTAAAAGCAAAAATCATCAAAATGCTAGCAAAACAATGCAAAACACTAGCTAAAAGCTAAAAGTGGTAAAACACTAGATCAAAAAATATTTAATCCAGCAAAAGAAAAAGCAGCAAAACTGACGTTTCTCAGTGACCTGGACTGGCTAACAGCAAGTGTAGCTAACAAATCTATTTTCTGCTTTCAGTGTCCCATATCTATATATTATATGTCTGTTGGCCCACCCTACATACAGTATATCACCACCAGCCCTCACTGCTACTGAGAGCGTGTTTTAGCCATAAATTGATAAAACAAATGAAAGAAAACATTTTATTTGTCATCATGCTCTTGTTTAATTGCCTGGAGCTGAAAAGTCCTGAACCAAAACTCAGCTTTTAGCTAAAACTAAAAAGCATTTTTTTAGAAATATTTTAGCATAATGTACCGTACCAGCCCTCGCTCACCAGACGTTTCTACCACCAACTGGTTTTTCCACAGAGGCCATATTGTTTCTGCAGCAGTGGATTTGTACTCACCCCGTTCCACTCCACGCCCATACTCACTTCCTCGCCGGTCTCAGAGCCGCTCTCGTACTTAACGCTGGTCAGGCTGTCCCTGCTCCTCCGCCGGTCTCCCTCCGTGTCTTTCAGGAGCTCCACCACGCGCGTTTGGTGGATGGGATCGATGCCCTGCGGTGCGCAAAAAACATAACACAAATGTGACGTTTGAGACGACACAAATATCTGCTAGAGGATGTGGAGGAATGGGGGAGAATGATGTTTTTTATGGAGGAATTAAAGTGATTTCATGTTTCCTGTTTCCTTTTTATGCACTTAAAGCACATTTCCAGAGGCAAGCAAACATTTGAAACGACTGAGGTGGGACTGATGTTAGGGTGAGGACAGGTAGGGGCTCTAGGAGGAGCTAACAGAGACAAACCACTTACTGTGATGCTCTGGATCCATCGCAATGGAAGAAAAGGGGAAAGAAATAAAGTGAGACGTACTTTTCTAACGCAGGAGGAATTTCAGTTAAGAAAAACAAAAACACGTTTTTTTTTAGGGCGCTGACCTGCTTGCGAGATCTCACAGCGCACTCCTCCAGGGTCTCAGCAGCCTCTAGTTTGCCCTGCCGGCGGTACAGGGCGCCCAGGTTCCTCAGGGTGGTGTTGACTGTCGGGCTGCACGCAGGAGACACTCAGAAATCTACTCAAAGTCATGTTGAACTATAAAATAAAACAAGTGTGCGGCGGCGTCTCACCTGTTGACTTTGCAGGCCTTGTACCAGCCACCGTACTCTCCGTACGGGGTGTTGTCTCTGTGTTTGCCCTGGAAGTAAATCACACGGAGGAAGAAAAACAAAAAAACACGTGAGGGGAAGTTGTGGACACAACTGGATTGGTGACATTTTTTTTGTATCCTCTAAAGGTTATATATCCTGTCCTTCATGGGACAAGTTCAAATTTTAATGTTTTAACGGGGTTTGCTGCCCACCTTGCTCATCTCCTCGCGCTCCTCTGCGTGCATCCAGATGGGTTTGTTCTCAGCTGCAGACAGACAGGAGAGATGATCCACATAAAACACAAGCAGCAGCTCCGTTGACTTCCCCATCAACTGAAGCTACGTTGGCGAAGGCTCGAATAAAATTCAAACATAACAGCACTTAAAAGTTAAAAGAAGAGTAATTATTTTATTAGGTTTTAACAGTTTTCATGAACATTTTGCAGATTGTTTCTTAAATAATTTAAAGAGAATGAGAATCCAGGGTGATACAAAATAAAAACATTATCAAAAAATGTAAAAAATCCCAATAATCTTCATGACTTTAAGGTTTTCTTTTCAGGCAATCTGTACAGACTACAAAACAAACATTCATGAGCATGGATGAACAATCTGCTGCTTTACATTTAGTTTTAAAAGAAGCTATTTTAGTTTTTAAATAAAAGCAGATAACATTTCTATAATTGAGTCCTCTGAACGGTGAAGACCGGACCCCGGTTAGAACTCAGCCCACTTTTACCCATCAGCCCATCACCGACTCAGTTCTCTGGTGTGAGACGAGAAAAAAATAAAAAACATTTGATTTTGGATAAAGTTCTTCTTTAACTGTTTGCATTCAGGGTTTTATGGGGAACCCTGAATAGTTCCAACACTAGAAACCATTTATTTTAACATTTTTTTTTACTATTTACTTACTTTGAAACTAAAAATACTGTAGGCTGTTTAGTTTTTATAAATTAAATAAAATCTATTGTCATACAGCATTAACTATATATAAACTAATGACATATTAGTAACATAAATATTTCTAATATGTAATATATATAAAATATATATATATGGTGTTAGTTCTGGAGCTAAAATTATTAGCTTGGGAGCTAACATTATAACACCATGCATATATATTAGCTTAGGCGCTAACATGAACGCTAAAAGACTGAAAGTTTTATAAAAACTAAACAGTTTACAATGTTTTTACATTCTTTGTTTTATTGTTGAAGTAAATAAAATGATCAAATAATGTCTAAAGTTACAACCAGTCCTGGGGGCCCTTTAAGGCCGACTCTCTACCTGAACAAGTTTGTAAAAATCTGACTGAGATCCAGCGGCCACTAGGAGGCCTTACCATCCACAGATCCAAACTCCTTCTCGTGAGCTCGGGTCAGAATCTCTTTGTACAGGATCTCAGCCTCCTTGTATTTGCCCTGTTTCAGAAAGCAGGACGCCTGAAGAAGAAACAGAGGAGACGGTGTATTAAAGTACTGAAATCATAGTCCAACATCTGTAACACGCCTGAGTCATAGTCACGCTGTCGCTGCCTGGAACTTCTGTCTCACCAGGTTATTCTTGGTTTTGGCCACGTTTGGATCATCCGGGCCCAGCCGGCACTCGTAGATCTCCAGGGCGCGGCAGTAGTAGTACTCCACCTCTTCGTATTTGCCCTGATTCTGGCACAGGAGGGCCAGGTTGTTCAGCTGCTTGGCCACATCTGGGTGGTCCTTTCCGAGAACCTGAGGACGATCCGGGGACAAAATGTCTCGAGTTAGCACCTCGTCTTACTGACTCACCGATGTTGGCTCCACTTCCTGATGAGATCTAATAAAAGACTGGCTGATCAATAGTGGACTGAACCGAGCTTTCAGGCTAAAAGAGACTCTCTGAACTCTGCTGAGTTCATTCATTTCTCATCTCCAACCTCCCCTCGCTTCAAAGATTACCATCTATTTTCAGAAGTGCTCTCAATTAAAACCTCTATTTGCCTTCCCCATTACAGCAGACGAGGGCTTGAAGTGACATTATTAGCACAGTTAATTATTTCATTACAATAAGCTACATGCTCTGCTGAGGCGGTCCTGGGACCTGACCCACCTTTTCTCTGATCTCCAGAGCCCTCTTACACAGAGGCTCAGCTTCTTTGTACTTCCCCCTCTTTCCGTACAAAACAGCCAAGTTGTTGAGCGTCGCAGCGACCTGGAGGCACAAAAACACAAAACTGAACTGAAGAATCAACAGTTTCTGTGAAAGCTAACTCTGATGGAATTTAAAAAGTAGCTAAAACAGAGCTGTAAAGCTAAAAGAAGCAGAAAACAAGCTAAAAGCAGATTAATTTAAGCTTAAAGCTGAAAAAAGCAAAAGGCTAACTAAAAGCTAAAATAACTAAAAGCTAGCTTAAAGTCAGAAGTAAAATACTAACTAATTTATAATAGAAAAGTTTTGCTAAAAGCCAAAATTAGCAAAATTGCCAAATAAAACCTAAAATAACAAAGTTAATAAAAATAACAAAGGATTAGCTAATGGTAGCAAAAGGCTAGTTAAAACTAGCAAAAGGTTTGCTAAAAGCTAAAATAACAAAAGGCTAACAAAAAGCTAAAATAACTAAAAGCCAACTTAAAGTCAGAAGTAAAAAAACAATTATTTTATATTAGAAAAAGGTTTGATAAAAGCCAAAATTAGCAAAATGCCAAATAAAACCTAAAATAACAAAGTTAATAAAAATAAAGGATTAGCTAATGGTAGCAAAAGGCTAGTTAAAACTAGAAAAAGGTTTGCTAAAAGCAAAATCAACAAAAGGCTAGCTTAAAGCTAAAAGTTGTAAAAAGCTAACTAAAAGCTAAATTAACTAAAAGCTAGTTTAAAGCCAAAAGCAATGAAAGGCTACCTAAAAGCTAAAAATAACAAAAGACGAGCTAAATGTAGCAAAAGGCTAATTAAAAAAAAAGGTTTGCTAAAGTAAAAATATCAAAGGCTACTTAAAAACAGCTAGAGTTATTAGAAGCTAAAAGCTGCAAGATAAAAAGTAGCAAAAGGCAAGCTAAAACAGCATGAGTAGCTAAACAAACAGGAGTAGCAAAAAGATAGCTAAAAGTAGCAAAATGCCATCACAAGTGTTGATGAGCAGTTTGACTGTAAAAAATGTGAATAAAAAATTGAAACAGTAAATATCCGTGTTTCTATCCAATTTTAATTTGAATTTTGAGCGAATTTTTAAAATTTCGCAAAAAGGAAAAAAAGAAGAAATGCAAAAAAGACATGTTTCCATCAACTGGCTTGAAGTAAATCAACCAAGCTTTGCAAAGTGTAATTACATCAGACGCACGTCTGTAGTAAACAGGAAGTAGAAGTCAAACTCGCAGGGATACACATCTTAGGACAACGGAGAGAAGTTATCAGGAAAGTGTTGCTACCATCAGCAAAGTTGTATTTATTCTGTCATATCAACTAGTTTTGGCGATGTTACTGCTGTCTGGAGACGTAGAAAAATAAATGATTCTCTTCACGTTACGGGAATAATGAGGAGACGCCGAGAGCAGGAGGAGGGTCCAGCTGCAGTCGCTCTGGACCGGTACCAGACAGACAGCGGGAACAGCTGATCAACATGTGATGTAAATGTTCGCTACGTCAGAACTTATTCAGCAAATGTGTTTCCATCTCTCCCTCTGCACATTAACTCTTTAAAAAAAAAAAAAAAAAAAACACCTCAAACGAGCGTATAAACTTTTTTGTGAATTAGAGGAAGTTTTTTCAAATCAGGCCGTTTCCATTTACCTTTTATAATGCGATACTTCAAAATTTGCATTAAAAAATGTTGATGGAAACACGGCTAATGTCTCAGCATAAGCTTTCCCTTCACTTCAGACTCATTTTGATTGTTTAAAGCACTATCAAAGTGTTGGACTGAATATTACTTAAAGCTGATTTTTTTTAGTGTCACCTGCCTTTAAAAAAAAACAACACTCCTTGTAAAGGAAAAAAAAAAAAGCACACAAATCAAACTGAAAATGAGCTTCAGGACAAATACTTTGCAGGTTTTAGACCGCAACATATGCACTGCCTTGTAAAAACTTCTACTGGTTTTTATGTTTTCTTTGGTATTTTCCTTTTATGATACATTTTTTCAGGTTTAGTCCAAACTGATTGTCGGAGCTAGCCTTGAGAAGTCACATGAAAAACAAAAACAATCCTTATTTCATCAGAAACGGAGACGGTAAACACAATTCTGAGCTGACGTTGCTTTGCATTATTTAGAACAGACAGACTCTTTATACAGCTGTGGGGTCTTACGGCTGGATGGTCTTTGCCCAGGGTTTTCTCACGGATGGAGAGCGCATCGTTGAGCAGATGAGCCGCCTCTTTGTATTTGTTTTGATCCCTGCGTTAACGAGAGAAAAGACAACAGAAAATTAAACAAACAAACGATAAAAGGAAAAACGATAAAGCCTGACGCTTTTATTCTGACCTATAAACTAGGGCCAAAATGTTAAGCATGGTGGCCACATCAGGGTGGTCGTGTCCAGAGGTCTTCTCCAG
This sequence comes from Cynodonichthys magdalenae, assembly GCA_031762555.1. Taxonomy (NCBI): domain Eukaryota; kingdom Metazoa; phylum Chordata; class Actinopteri; order Cyprinodontiformes; family Rivulidae; genus Cynodonichthys; species Cynodonichthys magdalenae. The sequence goes on from JARVJO010000001.1 coordinate 21,353,524, forward strand.
GTCCTCCAAGGCCTGCTTGCAGAGGGGCACCGCCACCTCATACCTGCCCTGCGAGGCGTACTGGATCACCAGGTTGTGCAGGGTTCTCAGGCGAGCCGGTATCTCGTAGCCGCCCTGCTGGGCTGCAGCTACAGCCGCACTGTTGTGTTGGTGCTGCACTGTGAAAGACAAAAATAAACAAACAAGATAGGTTTATATGTCAAAGTAAAATGAAATACTAATTATAGAACTAAATTTATAGAACATGATTTTATAGAACAACAATAGTATCAGTATAGTTTGACTTATTTTTGCTAAAACAGATGCAACGTTACATGTTTGGTCTACATATCCTAGTATCTGACTCTACAGTAGAGTTCCTCTATGTTTGTGAACTTACTTCCTTGACCCTGCTCCTCTTCATCATTGGGAAAGAGGTCGTCCAAGTTGTCCTTTGGTGTCTCTTTGTCTTTTTCCTCCTGCTGATGGAACAAATAAAGCTGCTCAGATGAAGCAACAAACAAGATCGTTGGAAGGCAGTTTGTGAGAAATCAACAGTCAACAAATGAGCTAAAATAAAAAATCCCAAGCAATCTGTTTATGTGTTTATTAATGCTTGCTACTCTAACAGCATGTTAGCCTGGTAAATCACCAGTCTGTTCGTCTAGTAGCCTATCAGCTTATCATTGTGTTAGCCTAGTAACTTATTAATCTGTTAGACTAATAGCTTATCAGTTTAGTAGTCTAGTAGATTATCAGCTGGTCAACCTAATAGATCACCAAAACGTTAGCTTATTAGATTCTCAGTCTGCCTCGTAGCTTGTTTTAACTGTCAGCTTGTTAGCCTAGTAGCTTATCAGCTTGTTAGCCTAGTAGCTTATCAGCTCGTTAGCCTAGTAGCTTATCAGCTCGTTAGCCTAGTAGCTTATCAGCTCGTTAGCCTAGTAGCTTATCAGCTTGTTAGCCTAGTAGCTTATCAGCTCGTTAGCCTAGTAGCTTATCAGCTTGTTAGCCTAGTAGCTTATCAGCTTGTTAGCCTAGTAGCTTATCAGCTTGTTAGCTTAGTAGCTTATCAGCTCGTTAGTCTAGTAGCTTATCAACTTGTTAGCTTAGTAGCATATCAGCTTGTTAGCCTAGTAGCTTATCAGCTTGTTAGCCTAGTAGCTTATCAGCTTGTTAGCCTAGTAGCTTAT
>JARVJO010000001.1:21354807-21389966 GCA_031762555.1 Cynodonichthys magdalenae
TAGCCTAGTAGCTTATCAGTCTGTTAGCCTAGCGGCTTATCAACTTGTTAGCTTAGTAGTTTATCAGCTTGTTAGCCTAGTAGCTTATCAGCTTGTTAGCCTAGTAGCTTATCAGTCTGTTAGCCTAGAAGCTTATCAGTCTGTTAGCCTAAAAGCTTATCAACTTGTTAGCTTTGTAGTTTATCGGCTTGTTAGCCGAGTAGCTTATCAGTCTGTTAGCCTAGCGGCTTATCAACTTGTTAGCTTAGTAGTTTATCAGCTTGTTAGCCTAGTAGCTTATCAGCTTGTTAGCCTAGTAGCTTATCAGTCTGTTAGCCTAGCGGCTTATCAACTTGTTAGCTTAGTAGTTTATCAGCTTGTTAGCCGAGTAGCTTATCAGTCTGTTAGCCTAGAAGCTTGCATGCATCTTTTGAATGTAAAGGTTTCACACACCTTTAAAAAGAACAAAAATACAAAATTCCTTATTCCAGAGTGATAACGTCACAATCGTTCAACAAACTAAAGTTTTACTTACGGTGGGTGAGACGTCTTCGTCATATTTTTTGAGCTGGTTCATGAACTCCAGGTGCTTCTTCTCCTCCTCCAGCTGGGCCACGTTCTGCTCGCTCTTCTGCAGCTTCTGCTGGGTGTTGGCCAGCTCGTCGCGCAGCCACTGGTTCTCCTGGCAGAGCCTCCTCACCTGCGCCCGCAGCTTCTGCTTCTCAGACTCCACGGCATTAAGGTGGTTGGACAAGGCCATCATCACCTTGAACAGAGACGGCATCGAGGAGACGAGGGTAAATAAGATGAGGCAGAGGAGCACACATCTGGTCTGATTCTGGGTGAATCATGATCACCACAAGCTCAGTATAGAATCAGGAAGTACAGAAAACAAGCTATGTTTTTCTGTCAGTTTTAATCTTCATAACTTCAGCTTCTATACCTGTGCTTCTCCCAGGCCCAGCTCAATCATCTCCACTGACTTGCGGAGCAGATTGGACTTCTCGTGGACCAGGTTGGCCTCTTCATCCTTCTTTAGGCACTTGATGGTCTCCAGCAGGCTGTGGAGGATGGAGTTGTGCTCATTCTTCAGGGCCTCCAGACCCTGGATCACCAGCTTGGTGTTGGAGATGATCTCCTCTTGAGAGAGCTTTTCGAGCTTCTCCTCCCGCGGGTACATCATGGTCGACATCTTCTTTGGAGCTCAAGGAAACCTGGAGGAGATTTGAAAACAAGATGTTGGGACTAAAGAAATAATGTTGAAAATAAGGTTTTTTTCCAAGTCCAGATTTGTCATGTTAACAAAATATCTCATGAATCACTGGATGGGTTAATTAAAACATTCAGAAATTATACAATAATAATCTTAAGACATCTGGTAAAAAAACAAACAAAAAAAAAAACAGTAAAATGTGGATTTTATATGAAAATGCATATTATGTGACTGATGAAACTTTACTGTTGAAGATAAAACAAGAACAACAAAAGCTAAAACTAGCAAAAAGCAAAGGCCAACAAAATGGTAGTTAAAGGCTAAAACCATCAAAACATTACCTAAAAGCTATAACAGCTATACGGATAGCTAAGATAAGCTAAATGGATGTTAAAAGCAAAAACTGACAAAACAGTGGCTGAAAGCTTACAGGATCACAACAGTATCTGACAATTAAATTAGGAAAACCTTAACTAAAAGCTAAAGCCAGCAAAATGACATAATGGCTAAAACTAGCAAACACCAATAATAGCAATACAAGTAGCTTAAATCTAAGATGAAAAAAATGGTAGTTATAAGATACAATTGTCAAAACAGCAGATAAAAACTTACATGATCACATCATGAACGAAAACAAAACTTAGCAAAACTTTAGCTTAAGCCTAAGGCCAACAAAATGACAGCTAAAAACTAAAATCAGTAAAACACTGGCTTACAGTTATAGTAGCAAAGCCGTAGCTAAAAGCTATGATTAGCACAAGAGTAAGTAACTAAAATTAACTTAGTAAAGCAGTAGCTAAAACCTAAAGGAAGCAAAATGGTAGATAAAGACTAAAACCAGCAAACCATCCTGAAAGTTATACTAGCAAAATAAAAAGCTAAAGACTAAGACTAGCTAAATGGTAGCTAAAAGCTAAAATTGGCAAATTAGCTAAATCCTAAAACTAGTAAAAAAGCAGCCTAAAGCTAAGACTTGCAAAATGGTAGTTAAAAGCTAAAATTGTCAAAACAGTAGCTAAAGGCTCATATGATCACAACAGTAACTAAAACACAAATGAGCAAAACCATAGCTAAAGGCTAAGGCCAATAAAACATTAGATAAAAACTAAAGCCAGCAAAACATTAAGTTAAAGTTACCAGCAAACCAGTAGCTAAAGGCTAAGACTAGCACAACAGTAACTTTTAAATAAATTAGCAAAGCAGTAACTAAAGACTAAAACCAACAAAACATCCCAAGAAACATTAATAGCAAAACCCGGAGCTAAAAGCTAAGACTAGCATAATGATTAATAAAATAAAAGATTTGCAAAACAATAGCTAAAACATAAACTCGGCAGCCAAAACTCCCAAAAAGGGTGCCAAAAGGCTGCCACAGCCAAGTGTCATTAGAAAACACTAAAACTGGTTACCTTTCAGCTGATTTTAGATACAGAGCTAACATCTGATGTGGAGGTAGCTGAGAGTCATCTTCAGCATCAACTCAGAGGGCTAACAGATCGTGTACGTCATTCCTTCACCTCTGACCGAGTTAAGCTGATCTGAAACGTTTCTCTTATGAACTGGAAGCAGTTTTAAATTTCAACTTGAGATGATATTTCCTCGTATGAAATAAAAGTTGTCAGACCACTCCCTGCAGACGCTGACAGACACCACGTCTACCTGATGAATTATTATTCTGCTGCAGGAATTTAATATATGATGGCATGTGAGATTAAAAAAAACCCCAAAAGGATCCACTGCTTTAAGCAAAGAGGCTACAGGATAGAATCATCGTCAGGGTTTGGCACCTGTAATAAAGCTCAGTCTGGGAGTGGAGCTGCAGCACACTGCGTGACACAAAGACGCTGCAGCACCAGAGTTTCCTGCTGCCAGCATCTAAACCCAAGCCAGCCGTGAAGTCTACACGACACACAGAGAATAACCTGACAGAAAACACTGAGTCAAACCTCCTAAAATACCACGTTTAAAACCAAAAATAAATAAATAACAGGCTTCAGCTGAGACCATGTGACATTTTCCACCCAGAGTCCGAAGGTTAACGATGACTCAAGCAGACATCACTGCTGGCCACATCGTCCAAATCAGAGAAAAACAAGACAACGCCTTTAGAACCAGTTTAATCAGTTTGAACAAATGTTACAAACAAAACTAAAAACTCTTAGTTTTAATGTGTATTTATAATTAACAAGCAAATCACTGAGATCAGCACAGTCTTTAAAGAAAGCAATTAATAAGGATTTCATGTGTCATAAAAAATGTACAACAAACTATTAAAACCATCTGTTTTTTCCAACACATAATCTGTTTGTTAGCTTTTATTATTCTTAAATATAAATAAATATTCTTAAACTCTGACTACTGCGTCAGAAAAAAGCAGTTTGGATGCACAAGAAACTGGAGGAATAGAGCAATAATACGATGCCAGAACTCTAGAATCAATTCTAAAATCAAAATATTGATAGTTTGATAATTCTGTTGTTTCAGGTGATGTATATAATTAACAGGAACACAGTGGAATATAACTAAACCGTTAAAATCCTGTCTAAATTAATGCAGTTGGTGGGAACTACTTTTCCTTCCGCCTGAGTAATGTGTTGGATGTGCTCAGTCAGTCTGTTATAATAACATGTTCAGTATTACTATATATGTTTAGTGTTTTTTTTCGACTGGTTTTTCTGTTGTTTTGGCTCGGCTGAGTTTAAAATAAATAAGTTAATCCGATGTCTTGTTTTCTTTATGAAGCAGTGATATGAAAGGATTTAACACATTATTGCACAAAGTATCTCAGTTTTACTTGGTATCAGAATGGGAAAGGAAATCGGTGGAGAGAAGGTGTCGACGATGAGAGGATTCTGAGATGGCTCTAACCAACGCTGGGCCGTCTTTAGATGTAACGCAGGAAAAGCTGCCGACAGTTTATTCAAACGCCACAAACAAATTTAACAGGAACTCTGGTTTGCATGGAAAGATTATTCTCCCACTGCATTCACAGCTCGTTCAAAGTCTGAAACAAGTGACGTCTCACTGAAGTCGAGTTAAAGCAGAGATCCAACACAAGCTCCTCTGAACGCCTGATAAAACATTCTCTTTGAACGATCAAGAACGTTCACAGATCACACGTTTTATCACCGCGAGGAGTGACTCTGCTGCCTCACAACCTGTGGGATTTAAAACAAACTGAATCGCTGCAGAATAAAGAGATCCTCTCCAACACCTTTATCAAAGAGTTTCTCTGAGTTAATGTTTGCCGAGTCTTTACAGGCGAGAGATTAAGTCCAACAGTCGTGACGCTGCCTTTTATTTCCTCTTTAACATTCTTTGTCTCCGCAACAAGTTTCAGAAAAGATTATGTGTAAATAAAACAGACGACTTTAAACGATCACAGAAAAATAAACATTTAAATAAAATGATTTGTGGTGTTCCTGAACTGAGTACAGCTGTTTTATTTTTAATATTTTTTATGTGTTACACATTAAATTGTGATGATTTTATTTACAGGAAATATGAGGAGCGACTGTCAGTGTTCTCCAGCTGTTCTCCAGCTGTGAAATTAAAAAGTGACCAGGAACAAGTCAACATCGGTGAATAAAGTATTTTTAATAAATCCCTGCAGCTGAAGCCTTGGCAGCTAAAAACATGAGTCCTGACAGATGTTCCTGCCTCTCTGGATCTCTGCGACAGATAGAAGTTACATCTGAAATGAAGCTCCACAAAAAGGCTTTTACTGAAATAATCTCCTGCTACAGACTGAAAAGCAAAAACTAAAACGGAAAAATGTTTTTTTTCTGTAAGAAAAAAAAAACATGCAGAGTGACCGCTGAAGGTAAACAGAAGCTAATATTAGCACAACTGTAGCTAAAAGCACAACTATTAGATATAAATTAGTAAACCCTAAGCTAAAAGCTGAAGCCAACTATCTGAAAATTATAATAGCAAAACAGTAGCTAAATGCTAAAAGTAGCACAACAGTAACTAAAGGCTAAATTAGCAAAACAGTAAGTGAAAGCTAAAATTGATCAGCAAAACAGTAGTTAATAACTAAAACCAGCAAACGATCAGCTGAAAATTCTAATTGACCTTGTAGCTAAGAGCTTAAATGAGAACTGAAAGCTAAATCTAACAAAGCTGTAGATAAAGACTAAAACCAGCAAAACAGCTGAAAATTCTAATAGAAATTTGCAGCTAAAAGCTTACATGAGAACAACTAGAGATTTCATAAGCAAAATAGAAGCTAAATCCAACAAAATCATAAAGACTAAAACCAGCAAATTACTCTCTAAACGTTGTAATAGTGAAATAGTAGCTAAAAGCAGTTAAACTAGTAGCTAAAAGGTACACTTGGCAAATGGGTTGTTAAAAGCTAAAATTGGCAAAACTACTAAAACCTAGAACCTGTTGCTAAAGCTAAGATCAGCACAAAATTACTAAAGAAAATGAGATTAGAAAAAACAGTACCTAAAAGCTAAAGCCAACCAAGTAGGTAAAGTTTAAATCCAGCAAATGATTCACTAAACCTATTATCAAAACAGTAGCTAAAACCAGTAGCACTGGTACCGTACCACTAGCTAATGCTGAGATAATTAGCACAGTAACGGCTAAATAATAAAAGTAACAAAGCAAACATTTTAAAGCTAACATTTGCTAAATTAAAATGTCACTATTCATTACAATAACACACAAAAAAAGTTACAAATAAAGTCAAATACTTAAAAAAAGAGAGTCATGGCACCCATATGAGTCCTTTTTCTTATGGCTCGTTGAGGAAACCGGTAGCTTAAAATTACAATATTGACTTTAGTCATCTCACTAAATGGTTGTTAAAAGTTTAAACTATCAGTTTAGTGATGTTTTCAGCTGCTACACACGGAAAAAAACAAAACAAAAAAAAGAACAAACCTCTCCTTCAGACCAGAGCTTCAAATATAGAGAAGCTAAATCACGGCTCCTTCTCCAGCAAAGCCCATCCTAAAATTACCGTCTTAGAATAAAAATCCAGCAGGAAGCGAACGGAAATGGAAGCAGATTAACGAGTAACGAGCGATGATGGTGCAGAGGAAGAGGAGGATGGGAGCTGCCTGCAGGATGATGGTGACCTTCCCACTGCTTCGTCAGAACCACCAGCATCAGCTCGCTGCCTGCACGCTGGGGAGTCAGGCTCCGCCCACAAAAGATGAAAACAGTGCAGAGGAGCGAGTCAGGTGGAGTGCAGGGAAGGAGCTGCTCCTCTCCTCCATACTGATATAGAATAACCTCAATGACACCACATTAAAGGTTTAAAAACTTCACGTAATCCTTTCATCTGACAGAAAAAAACACTCTGCTGTTAAATGTTAAAACTCTCTCTTCTGTTAGAACTAACATAAATTTTCAGACTTTACTTAAGCATATATATTTAAATGTAATACATTAGTATCTGGAATATGCTGCAGATTATAAAGTTCTGACATGAGGATCGAATTTTTGTGGAACTGTAAGGATGTATTAAACAGTAAATATGTACAAGAATAGAAAATACCTGCTGTTAGTTATTTCAGGTATGACAAAAGGTGGATATTAGGGTGGCACACTTTAATAGTGTTATTGTAGGTTAAATAAGGGTATTTGTAAATTAATGGGAGCTTAACCAAAAGACTGAGATCCTGGAAAAAAACAGCTAAAATGAGTCTGAGGAGCTCCGTCATGTGGGGTTTATTTATTCCTGCCCAATTTAAACAATTAATGACCTACAACTCCTCTTTTGTTTAACAACAAAAAGAGAGAATACAAATGTGAATTGCTGCAGTGGATCCATAAAGAAAAGCCAAATGCAGAAAAAACGACAACCTCAGAGTCATCCCCATAGAGATGATGAAGCCTGACACCAGCACAGATCACGAACTCTCGCTCTATTTCCTGCACAAACATCGATCCAAAACACAGAGTCTGATCCAGAGCCAGACACAAAGGAGGAACGGGATCAGGGAGGGTGTGGCAGAGCTTAGACCGAACCTCCTCAAGTCATCCATCACTCCACCAGGCAGCTGCTCCAAACACGAACATCACCAGATAATTAAAATGAACGAATCAGTCTTAGAAAGTAGAAACAGAAACAGCCGTGAAACCAAAAACTTTATGACGAGGTTACTAGATGTTTGCAATCATGCACAACCATAACCCGAGGAAGCTGTTATAATTAAACGTTGGATAATTTTTCTGGATAAGAAAACACAGCAGCAATGAATCTATAATTTACAACAAATAATGCTGTTATAATGTATTAATGTTGTTTTGCAACAAGGCATTTAATTAGATCACACACCATATTTAAAACGTGCTTTACTTTATTTTGCATATTTATGATCATTCTCCTCTGATACAACTAACTTCATAGTCTGTTCAGTGGTTTTTTTTTACCTCTGCGGCTGCGTTAGCGCGCTAAGCTAGCCGGTTAGCATCACCACTCCCCAGGTTAACCGTTTCCGCTTTTCAAGGAGCCAAACTTATTATTTCGACACGAGACCATTTTAATTAACACATCATAAGTCCACGCACACGGGTGGAGATGTTGAGGGATTTGTTAGTTATTGTTCACTTACCGAGAGCTAGGAGCGACAGCTAGCTTAGCTCAGCTCAGCCCCTTTAAATCCAAAATGTCTCCAGCACAGCAAAATTCTCCCAGAAGCCTTTGCGGCTGACGCTATTTACAGTGACGTAATGTTTTTCTTTGCAGTCTGGAGAGATAAATTTAAGATGTATGAGATTTTAATACAAAAATACTAAATTGAGATTAAGCGTTACATGCACTCACTTCGATTTTCCACTATACACAGAGAATATATAGATTATAAATAATCAAAAAACAACACAAAAGTTTAATACATTTTAGCAGCTAAAGCTTTTATAACAATTCACATATATAGTTTGCAAATAACTAGCAGTATTTGAAACAAATTCTAAAATGTCAGCTTCTTCAATTGCAGAAAAATAAAATCGTAAATGCGTATTGTCATGTTTTATAAATTGATCTAAATCTCACAGTCTTATCTACAATTAAACACGGTTTGAGCAGAAATTTTATAATATAACAATGAACATGAACAAATAATATGAACAATGAAAGCCACATAAAATAAAGACGGTATAAAAACAGAAATAAGCAAAAACTAAAACAACAACTGGAGCCACATTGATATAACGTTTTTAAGTATTCTTATTAAGTCGATGTGCTTTTTGTGAAATTCATTGTTTCATGGAATCCCTTAGCAAGTCCAAATCATTAAGAAATACAGTAAACACCGGTTAGTATATTTATTGTCAAATTACAGAAAGTTATTTGAGATTTCCATCATGTTTAATCTGCAGCGAAACAATGCTGCCCCCTACCGGCGTCTTGTGATTAGCTTTAGCTAATATTACACGTATTAGAAAAAATAGTTTAATAACGCTTTACAATAAAAAAATCTATAATCTATTGTCATTTAAGCAAAACCAAAACATTAATATATAATGAGAGGTTATTTTTATTTTAAAAAATATCAGTCGCAGAGGAAGTTTAATCTACGTCATAAGTGTGCGCCGTCGCGTGTTTGGGATCGTGAAGGACGCCGATGAGAAGCTCGAAATGAAATAAGTGAAAAAATCAGGTTAGCTTGATGTTTGGATTGCTTTAAATTTGATTGTAGCTTTAACTACAATTGGTTATGTTAACAGTAAACCGGAAACAGCCATCGAGCCGCATTAATTTGTCCTGCTGGTGGCAAAACAGTGTCTTGGATTATGCCATCATAAATATGTTCTGTAAAACAGTATGACATATGCAGTGTTAACGAGTTAACTAATTATTTTGTGAGTTTGAATCTAGGGGATGTGCGTGGATTTGTGAAGTATTTACGTTTTTTATTTAGGGATCAATTTCTTATAATGATGCTTATAAAATAAATTATGTATTTATAACTTTCTGCAGAACTTCATCATCATGGCGATGTTTTCTTTAACTCGAGCTCTGCGCTCCCTGACTCTCTACCAGCCTCCTTTGCTCTCCTTGGAGGTAAACACCACTCTTGATGGCTTAAATCAGGATTCACAGTTCCCAAAAAGTTTGCTCTCAATGACGTAGTTGTGAGACGTTTCATTACAACCTGGTGGGCTGTCTATTTTTTTTTTGCATTTTATTTTATTTACGCAGGTGGCCTCTCAGCTGAAGTCGGGAGCTCAGGGCCCCGGTATCGTCAGCCAGTGCAGAGGCCTCCTCACCTCAGCCTCTCTGGAGCAGAACAGGAGGAACTGGAAGCAGAGGGAGAAGTACACCATAAAACCTATAGGGATGAGGAAGACCGGAGGCAGAGATCACACAGGTAAACCAGCAGGAGCAGGTGTGTGTTTGGATGTAAAACTAAAGGATGATGGTTTTTATGGCTCAGTTTCATCATGTGGAGCAGGGGTATCAAACCCATTCATCAAGGGCCATGTGAGCGTTTTGATTATAAGTAAATGTTTTGTGCTTAAATTGGACTAAACATCACGTTCCTGAGCACGCTAACTGAGCTCTACCTGGTATTTCTTGCATAGAATCAGCGTTTTAACACATCGTCTTATAAGCACTGAAAAGTACTACGTGTACGACTGACTAAATGTGAAACAAATACAACAGAAATACTATTAAAGGAAATTAAGACAGTTTTACCACTGTTGAGTTGTGGTGAGTAGCTGCCATCTTTAATTAACTCTCCCACTTTGCAACAGGGACTTAATTCCCACTAGAGGGGTGTTCCAGTTTAAATCCACGGCTTGTAAGTGGAAAATTCCCATTTCCCAGTACAACTGGACCTCAGCAAAATGTAGATTTTACATGGCTACTTTTGAACCCTGTGCAGCTCCACCTAGTGGTGGGTTGCGTCACTTCATGGGTAAAATAATCAACATGCATTATGGGAGATGTAGTTTATGGTCAATGCTGACTTTAAATCAGCTTATTTTAAGACATTAATATATATTTGAAGCTCTCACAGGCCACATAAAATGCTGTGGCAGGCCACTAATGGCTCACGGGCCTTGAGTTTGACACATGCAATGATACACAAATATAAAAAAATGTAAAATAAAGGAAACTAGAAGGGTAATAAAGAACCCATTTATCTCATTTATAAAAATAAATAAATCTGTAACGATGTTTTATTGTTCCTGAAGCGTTCTGATATGTTGCAGAACCCCTTGATCATTGTTCTCTCTGCGTCGTAGGGAAGGTCAGAACCCACGGTATTGGTGGCGGCCACAAACAAAGGTACCGATGGGTGGACTTCCAACGACTGCGATACGAACCCGGCAAAGAGGACCGACCTTTCGAGGAGAAGGTCGTTGAGGTGCGATACGACCCGTGCAGGTGAGACCGGAGCTTTGCGTTCACTACACCTGGTGAAGAGGAAGACTTCTTTTCAATAACCGCTTCGTCTGCAGGTCAGCGGATATCGCTCTGATAGCGGGCGGGAACCGCAAACGATGGATCATCGCAACAGAGAAAATGCAGGCTGGAGACGTCATTAAAACGTCGGCTGTTATCGGACGCATGGCAGGTTGGAAACGCTCCTCAGATCGAGACGTTTGTCTCTGAAGATGCTGAGTTTAGAAGACAGGAGTTCACGCTCGCCTCTCGGCTTTTCTTTCAGTGGCGGCCAACGAGGGCGACGCCTTCCCGCTGGGAGCACTTCCTGTGGGAACGCTGGTGAACAACCTGGAGATCCTTCCAGGGAGGGGCTCAGAGTTTATACGAGCTGCAGGTAACGGTTACTGTTAGCTCTTTGGTTCTTTTAGCTACTATACCAGTTTGTGTTTTGCTCATTTTAGTTTTTAGCTAAAAGCTTAGCTTAGCTTTTCTAGTTAACCTTTGGCTACTTCTATCTAGTGTTTTGTTACTTAAGCCATTTGCTGCTTTAGCTTTTAGTTTACATTTTACTGAGTTTTTTGCTACTTTAGCCATTTTACTATTCTAACTTCTAGTTAACCTTTGACTACTTCTAGCTGTTTTGCTGCTTTAGCCTTTTGCTGCTTTAGCTTTTATTTAACCTTTTAGCTATTGTTTTGAATCTTTTAGCTTTAACTCCGTTTTAGCTGTTTTAATTTTGTTTCTCCTGTTTTGTTTGGGCTCAAAGGAAGCTAGAATTCGGCTTCTAACAGCTGATTGACTTTAAATGTTTGTTTTTGTTTGTATTTCAGGCACGAGTGGTGTTTTGCTCCGTAAAGTAAACGGAACGGCGATCGTTCAGCTTCCTTCAAAGCGTCAGGTTCAGGTGAGAGAAGTTATACACGTTTTATTGTTTTTGTTTTTTTTAATAAACTTTTTACTCAAAATATTTGTGGTGCAGGTCCCACATGACGAAAGATATCAGTTAAAAAACTAATCAGGGAAGTTGAAATTTTGATGAAACTCAAGCAAAGCCCTCTGTACATGTCTACTATTTAGACTAACAAAAAACTAGCTAAAAGCATTAAAATATTAACTAAAATCTAAAGCAGCAATAAGATAAAGTGAAAAAACACTAGCTAAAAGCAGTCAAGGCAAACTAGAAGCAAAAGGCTAAAGTAAAAAAAATAGCTAAAAGTAGTCAAGTTCTAACTAGAAGCTGAAGTATCAAAAGGCTAAAGAGGCTAAACACTAGCTAAGAACAGTCAGCCTAAGAGCTAAAACAGTAAAAGGCTAAAGTAACCTAAACCATTAAAATGTTAAAAGCTAAAGTAAAAAAAAAACTAGCTAAAAGCAGTCAAAGTAACACTATCAAAACACTAAAATGGCTTAACACTAAATAAAAAGTAATAAAAGGTTACAGTAACAGAAAACTAGCTAAAAGCATTACAAAGTTAGCTAAAAGCTAAAGTAACAAAGCTACTTAAACCATTAAAATGTTAAGTAAAAAAATACTAGCTAAAAGCAGTCAAAGGTTAACTAGAAGTTGAAGTATCAAAGCACTAAAAAGGCTTAACAGTAGCTAAAAGTAATAAAAAGTTACAGTAACAGAAAACTAGCTAAAAGCATTACAAGGTTAACTAAAAGCTAAAGTAACAAAATACTAAAATAAAGTAAATACTAGCTAAAAGCAGTCAAACGCTAACTAAAAACTGAAGTATCAAAAGGCTAAAGAGGCTTAACACTAGTTAAAACAGTAAAATGTTAGCTACTAAAACACTAGCTGAAAGCTAAAGCAGCAATAGATTCAAACATTAGCTAAAAGCAGTTAACAGAATTGTTTGTTTTAAATTTTTTTTTTAACAAGTTTTTCAGTTCCAGTTTTTCTTTAAACATTAACTTTTAAATTGCCTAAAAGTTGAAGTCAGATTTTATACATCATCTTGTTGGCATGCAGCCGAAGTCTCTCCTTGCTCTAATTTTTTCTGTTACGTTAAGCTAAAATTTTCCAGTTAAAACTATGTTCTGCCTGTAAATATTTGTGCCCAGGTTCTGGAGACCTGCATGGTAACAGTGGGCCGCGTCTCCAACGTGGACCACAACAAACAGATCATCGGCAAAGCCGGACGCAACCGCTGGTTCGGGGTCCGCCCCTCGAGCGGCTTGTGGAAGAGGAAGGGCGGCTGGGCGGGGAGGAAGATCAGACCTCTGCCTCCGATGAAGAGCTACGTCAACCTGCCGTCCAGCTCTGCCGACTGACGCCCGCCTCGTCAAGAAAAAAAAACATAATAAATACAAGCTGTTTTTGTACAGAAGATTAAAAACTTTTATTAAAGACAACTGCTTGTGAGAGCATGGAAAAAAAATCAAATTATAAAAAAATCCAAAAACATATTTACATCTATAGTAAAACATGCAGAATAGCCCATATTTCTTTTTTTTAAATGTTAGTGGTGAATTTAAAAATACTGTCATGTCTAAAATAGGGATGTGCAAAGACACCGGGTGGCTTTTCAAGTAACAGGAGCAATGAGATGGCATGATGTCATTGTAGCCGACCAGGAAAATAAGCTTGAACACTGTTTTTATATGAAGAGAAATCACGGTGACAAAGTGCCTGCTCAATGATCCAGCCTTGTACAACACCCACATGCTACCTCTGGGGGAGAAACAAAACAAAATAATATATATTTATTCAGTATTTCGTTGGCTAATTTGCTCAAACAGATGGTTAATATCAACTTAAAATGGACAAAAGTAAAGCCGATGATTTTTTTTTTCAGACTTAGGCTAAACCTATTAATACAAGACGTTTATTTTGCTTGTTTTGAGTATACATATATAGTGGTTTACATTTTAAACACTTTAAAACAAAACTAAAGTGTGTCCAGATCCGAGCTACTATAAAAACCATGTGAAAGTGCATTAAGAAGAGCGGGAAACTTTAGTGTCTGCGTCGTCGTCGTTCTGGAAATATATTTGGCATTTACGTCTGGTGGGAGGGGGCGGAGTCACTATTTGTGCTTTCAGTTTAGTGGAAGTTGGGTGGTAATTCACAATAGTTACATTTAGTAAATATTTATATACAGTATTTAAAAAAAAAACAAATAAATCTCCCACTTTATAAAATTCTCTCTTTTTTTTTGTATTGCGAAAGTTTCACAAAACACGCTACTCAGGGAGTACCTTCAAACGGATAACGACACAAACGGGTTGGCGACTCTTTAGTTTACCATCATCATCATCATCATGCACGAATAGTTCACCACAGTGAAGATCTCAAACCCCGCCGGTCGCTCGGTTAGAATCTTTATCCTGTAAAATGTTTAGAGATTTTTGGCCAAATACGGAGTGTTAACGAGCATAAAGTGAGTAACGCAGTAAATCCTAATACTGATCTCCACAGGGACCACAGACACGTTAAAAAAACAAACACAAACAACAGTTTTAGTATCGCACACTAAAGGAGCTCATGTAGAAAAAACAATCCCTCACTTTGGCACATCACTGCAGGAACCAGAACCAGACCCACATAGACGTGTTGGTGCCCTTAAACATATTTAAATTGACATTTTAGTTTCAAATTGACCTTATTTACAACCTTGATTCTGAAAAAGTTGGTGAATAGATTGTAAAATAAAATTGCAAATCTCAAACATATAAACGTAAGTTTGAATTTGACGGCAGCTAAACCGGATCAGTTTGGGCACCAACAGATTCATTTGAGTCTGGATTTTAGGACGCAACCTGAAATAATGAAGCAAAATTGCGACTCAGGTGAAGTAGTACGGAGCTCAATTGGTGCCATAAAGTTTGTTCTGAAAAAAAAAAAAATAATTTTCAGTTTAAAAATATATTTTAAAACTGAAAAAAAAAAATGTAACTATTTATCAGATTCCTTTTTTTAATTTCCAGGGGCGGGTCCTCAGATGACAGTGGGCGGGGAATCATGACTGACAGCTCAATGCAGTGGCTGGACAAAACATTTTGAGCTGCTGCACTCAGGAACCGTGGGAAAAGGAAATGTCCTTAAAAACATCAATATTTTAGGTTTGAAATTGAAAAAACAAAAACCTGAAACAGAAAAACCCCCGACAAGCTTTTACTTTATTTTATTTAGTTTTTAAATTTTTCATTCAGTTTCAAATACTTTTTTTCAGTTTTGAAACTTTTTCAGTGTTTTTAATTTTCTAATCCTTTTTTTTTAATTTAGATGTTTCAAATTTTCTTTTCAGCTTTAAAACTATTTTTCAGTTTCGAAATTTTCTTATTTTTTCTTTTCAGCTTAAAACTTTTCCTTTCAGTTTCAAATCCTTTTTTTTCTTCAAAATTTGAAACTACTGTTGCGTTACAAAATCTTTCTTTCAATTGTAAAACCATTTTTTGAACAAACTTTATGGCCCCGTTTTAGCTCCATAAAGTCGCAGCTGTGATTAGGTTTGGCGTTCAGCTGTGGGAGGTCGTTTTTCTGTCCAGTCTAAATGTTTACCGACATCAAAACGTCAGCTGACAAGTGACGCGGCTACATCCGTTAGCTACCTTCAGACACCTTGCGTGACTTTTCATGAGCTTTAAAGCTGCAGTTGGTAACTTTTATAAAAATTATATATATTTTTTTACATATCTGTTAAAAAACTGTCACGTAATCCTGACAGCAGAATATGAGACAGACCCTCTGTGGTCCTACGGCCATTTTCATGCCACATTTCTCAGACTGACCTACTGCAGCTTTAAATCAACGAGGCAAAGAGAACTTTTCGCTCCGTTCTACGAAAACTTTCCATTTTTTGAAACAAGTAAAGGGACGAGTTCATAAAACTGAGCACTGAGTTAGAGGAAAAGGATTCAAATAAGATTCACAGCAATATTCCAACTTTCAACAACAAACATCGTCTGCAACAATCTCACACACGCACGTCACTGCACGTCACCATCACACTCCTCCGTTATCTATAGAGTAACAATAAATGTAGGATTTCACAGAAATAATAAAATGTTAACAAAAACAAAGTGCAACACAGCTGCCATTATCGAAATGTGGCAATTTGTCAAAAAAAGAAAAAATCTCAATACCTCCAAGGCGGTAGCACAATTCTTACAAAATAGTACTTGTTCTTTTTTTTTTTTTGTAGTGTGGTTAAAAAAAACAAAAACATCCAACAACATCAAAAACATCAAAACGAACAACATGAAGTTTGAACACGTAGTGAGTCTGTAAGATTTCCACAGGAAAACTCTCTCCTTCCCATTCTCTGGAGTCTCTCGGGGGTGCGGGGGTGGGGAGACGAGTGCGGCGGGGGCGGGGTCACATCGGCTTCGTGTACCCGAAGATCCCCACCGGGAAGTGCTTCACGTGCGTCGGCCACTGAGCGGCGAGCTGGAAAAACTTGACGTCATTCCACTCCACGCCGTCGATGGTAACTGAGGAAGAAACAAAACGGTCACAGACGAGGCCAGGAGAGTTTGTGGCGGCCATGTTGCTAAGTGCTACGCTCAGTAGTGTTAAAGGCCTTGTGCTTTTACTTAATATTTTTAATTCTAATCTGGAAATATTTAAACCCACCTCAGTACTTTAGTCTTTACACTAATTTAAAAAAAATGATGGTCTGCTGGACATACAAGTAGCACCTAGCAACATGGCAGCAAAATTGCTCATCTGGTTTGCTGTGTCTCAATTCATGGGCTGGGTCCTCATGAGCACGTAGACCAGCTGGGCCACGTGGGCCACGTCCTCGCTGGAACAGGTAGTCTGCTCAAAACTTTTGTGAAATGAGACGGTCTACCCTGAAGTTGGCTTTAAGTGAGTTTGCGTGACCACGCGCTACCCCGTTACCATGGTGATCAATTTCATATCAGACTTAAAATGCGTTGGTTCGTGTATTTACACGTCTTTTTACTGGAAGAATAACTTCACAGTAAAAACGTTACACGTAAATAAAAAAAAACAAAAAAAAACCATCAATAAATCGTGTTTAGCTCCAGTATCAGCACATGTAGTTACATTTTTTTTATTTAACATTATTGCAGCAGAAATTTCATCAGCAAAGTTGTTAAACTTACTTTTAAAAAACAAATTCTTCGGTCAGTGGTGAATTTCCAAACTACGCCGTCTTCGTTTCTCTGTTTATTTTGCTGTCCGAGCATTGAATCCTGGGATAGCCTCGGCCGGTGAGGATACTCTCATGCATCCTCGAATTTCATGAGGACCCAGCCCATAAATTGAGACACAGTCTGTGATGTGGCTGTTGACACCTGTCATTTTGTAAAACGAACAGTAGGTGGCAGCACAGCTTTGATTTATACCTCTCAGTGTGTGTGTACTTGTTTTTGTCACCTATTTAGGACCGTTTCAAGTATACACACCTACCTTGTCAAGACCAGTAGTCCTAATGGGGACCAAAGGGACAAACCTGTGTGTGTGTGTGTGTGTGTGTGTGTGCGCTCACCTCTCAGCATGGTGTGCTGGTGCTTGGCTGTGCAGATCAACCTGCTGATCCCGTCGATCACTTGGCTCTTAGAGTCCAGCTCTTTCTCCCTGGGCTTCTTGCTGAGAAAAATCACTGGAAGAAAAGAAGGAGGGATGAGTCGAGAGGAAACAGATTTTCTAACAAAACCTTCACCAGAGACCAGGAGCTGCATCTCACAGGTCTGAGACTGTCAGAGACCAGCTGGTGGACAGCATCAGCTCCAGATTGTCTTTGCAGAGGGTCCTTAAATTTCTGTGCTCAAGTCAAGAAGCTTAATTTTAGACAAAATCAGTGAGCTACGAGCTTAAAGCAACAAATAAAATAATAAAGTTTGTTTGGTAACTTAATCAGATTTAAAACATTTTTCTTTGACCAACATCACTGATGACAGACGTTACATCACTTCTTTATTTAAAAGGATTTATTTGTGGTGTTTTAACAGATTGATATTGTTTTTTTCAGCATTTTGCTAAATTTATATTTAGCTACTTTTAGCTAGTGGTCTACTACTAGCTCGCTGCGAACCTTTTAGTTTCAGCTAAATGTTTGCTACTTTAAGCTAATCATTTGCTATATATAGCTAATGTTTTGCTTTAAGCTAGCATTTTGCCACATTTACTGTTAGCTAGTCATTAGCTACTTTTAGGGTTTGAACAGTGTTTTGCTTATTTTAGCTAGAGTTGTGCATTTTTTAAGGTTTTAGCTACTATTCTGCTACTTTAAACTATTCTCTTGCTGACTGAATCAAATCATTTGCTATTTTTGTCAAATCTTTTGCTTTACTTGTTAGTTAACTAGTGTTTTGCTACATTTACATTTAGCTAGTCTTCAGCTACTTTCAGGGTTTTAAAAGTGTTTTGATACTTTATCCCTGGATTTTGCTACTTTTAGCTTGTGGTAGCTTTATTTAGCTTTTATTTGGTCTAGTAATGGCTCTTTGTGAACCTTTTTTCTTTTAGCTTGTCTTTTGCTACTTTAAGCTAATCATTTGCTATTTTTACCTTTTGCTTTTAAGCTAGCATTTTGCTACGTTTACCTTTAGCTATTCTTTGGCTACTTTTAGGGTTTAAACAGTGTTTTGTTACTTTTAGATTGAGTTGTGCATTTTTAAGCTACACTCTTGCTAGTTTTCACTAGCCCTTTGTAGCTTTTGGCTAGTCTTTTGCTTTCAGATAACATTTTGGTACTTGTAGGTTTCAGCTAGTGTTTTGTTACTTTTAGCTAGAGCACTGCAGATGAAAATCTGGCACATACTTAGCCACTTACAGCTTAACGTTTTGCTACTTTAGGTTTATAGCTAGGACTTAGCTTTGTTTAGCTTTTAGATGTTGTTCTGGTCTCAGTGTTTAGCTGTCAGGACACACAACTCATTTTTCTTTTGACTTTTAGAAACAAACATATGGTTTATATCCCAGCCGATCGGACCCGCGCTGAGCGGTCGGCCATGTTTGCTGAGGCGTACCCTTCTTGTTCTTCTCCTTGGTGACCACGGTCATGGCCATGCTGGGCGGAGGAGTGAGCTCCCCGCCGCAGGGCAGGCGGCTGACCTGCAGCGAGCGGAAGTTACACTTCAGGGTGTTCTTCAGCCCGACGTCCCTCTTCTCGCCCTCCTTCTTCTTCTCAGAACCTTGCCAGGTCCAGTAGTCCACCTGGAGCCCCATCACTTCGCTGCCCGAACACGGAGAACTACAAGAAAAACAAAAAAAATGTTTGAGAGCGTGAAGCGCGTTGCTGACAGCTGACGGCGAGTTTCATCGTACCCTGCTCCGGAGAGGGTTGTGGACACTGAGGGGGACTGAGGGGGGGTGGTCCCGATCTCCTTCCCATGCGGACCAGCCGTCAGGGGTGGTGGGGAGGACAGGATGCTTGTGTTGCCCCCCATCGCATCGTCCGAGTCCACTGGAAACCAAGAAAAAACAAGAAGCTACAGGATGAAGGAGCTTTTTTCTTGTGTGAATAAAATATTATTCAGATCAGTTTTTTTATGTACGTTTTTTGGCACATATCTCATTCCTTAATTTTTGTGGTATTTAAAACTCTTCAAAATTTTTAGCTTTTGTTCTGGTTCTGCTATAACTTCTTTCAACAAATTTCAGCTTCCATCAACTTGTATTTTGTTGATTTTATTAGCATTTTTTTTAAATTCGGATCTTTTCTGCTATTCTTCTGCTAATCTGAACTATTTTGTGCTTCTTTCTGCTAATTTCAGCTGTTTTCTGTGTTAATTTCAGGTAATTTGAGATTTTTTCAGCTAAATTCACATTTTTGTGACAATTTTAGCTTGCTCTTTCTGTTTCTTTGTGCTAATTTCAGGTATTTCAGCTACTTTTAAGCTAGTTTTAGCTTTTTGAGCCATTTTTATAAACTATGCTTCTTTTCTTGATTTTTGCTAATTTAAAAAAATTCACACTCATTTCCCTGTTATTATTTTAACTTGTTTCAGCTGCTTTTAGCATTTTTTGCTAATTTTGGCTACTTTTTGCTCTTAAGATTTTTTTTAACCACCTTTCTTCTAATTTTTCACGATTGATGTCCTACTTCACTACAAGGTCCTACTGCTATTAAACCTTTTCCAGCATTCAGCTAAAAGATTTGAGCTTTAGGCATTCACACAGCCTTTTGTAGAAAATGCAACTGTTTTTTTATTTATGTTCTGTAAAATAAATCTGTTTCTTACTTGAGGTTGAGAGGCTCTGCTCCACAATCCCAACTTTCACAACCTGCAAGAATAAACACGTCTTCAATGACTGAACTTGACTCTGTTTGAAGAAGAAAACGAGTTCTTACCCCAATAAACGGGACAAATTTCTGACAGGAGTCTTCGTCGGGGCTGTGGACAGACAAACAAACGGTGAAGATGAGGAGGTTTTACAGCCCGAGGTGCAGGTGAACACTCAATGACCCTGGAGGGAGACGTGGCTCGGGAATGGCTAACGCCATGTCCCGTGACGCACTCAGGTGGAATGGGGTACCTTTGGGTGGGGGTGGGTGGGGGTCACGTTACAATGAGATGAATGAGGACCGCTCCTTACAACCAGAACGTGAGGAACTCTCAGGTCAGCCGGTGGGAGGAGATCCAATTTTAAAAGCTTTTGTTTTGGCTCAGTCTTAGAGGGTGTGAAGCTATTTATAACAAAAATAATCTTTTTTATTTTCTTTTAAACCAACATGAGCCGGTGAAAAAGATAGAAAGTAAACGTGAATTCTATCGTCTGGATTGTTTTGTTTCCAAACGATGAAGAGTAAAAAACAGCATTAGGTCTTAAAAAGCAGCTTCAGCTTCTGCAGCAGATTTTAGCTCATTTATATTTTTACAGAGACACTTCTTTAGTAATTTCATGCATTTAATAAAATCAAACAAGTTTGTTAATTCTTATGGACTCACTTCAGGTCTAGTGCTATTAATAATAATAATAATAATAATAATAATAATGCTATAAACCATTTTCACTATTGAGATAATTTTTTTCTTATGTACGTTTTTTATCACGTAACTAGTTCCACAATTATTGTTCCATTTCAACAACTTAAACATGAAAACATTCAGCTCCATCGGGACATTAAAGTTATGACTTTCAGTACTTCAGCAATTTATACTTTTTTAGCTATGCAGCTTTTTCAGGCATTTTGTTCCAACTGAAGATGAATGTAATGGTCTTCAACATCCTTAAAACTTTTATAAATCTTTACTGGACTTTTTTATCTTTTGTTCTGGTTCTGTTTTTTTTAACTTATTTGTGTTAATTTCAGCTTTCTTTGGCTTCTACTTTGCTGATTTTAGCTTTTTTCTGCTTTTATCCTTTTGACCTCTTCTGCTAATTTCAATGTTTTGTGCTTTTTATTTCCAGCTACTTTTTTCTAATTTAAGCTTTTATGCTACTTTCAGGTGCTTCCTGCTTTAGCCAGTTTCAGCAAAATTGAGCTTTTTTCAGCTATATTCACGTTTTTGAGATAATGTCAGCTTCTTACTGCTTAATTCAGGAAACATGCTCCTTCTGTTTTTTTGTTATTTCAGCTACCTTTTAAAAAACTATCAGGCTAGTTTCAGCTAATTGTTAGGCTAGTTTTAGCATTTTTCAGCTATTTTAAAACAATTTGCAATGTTTTTATACTTCTTTTCTTATTTTCCAATTTGAAAATTTTCACTCTACTATCCCTGTCCAGCTCTTAAATTTTTTTTGTTTCTGAGATTTTTAGCTTCTTTTTGCTAATTTTGGCTACCTTTAGCATTGTGTAGCACTTTTCAGCTGCTTTTATGCCAATTTGTGCTCAATTCAGTACTTTCACGTTCAACTGAATCAATTTTAAATTTACTGAGCTAAATTTTAGCGTGGTAGTAGCCGAGAGCGATCACCACCACATGCTGAAAGCTAATTAGCATGTCAAGATGGCTAAAAGCTAAAACAAGCTGTTGTTCAGTTGGGCACAATCTTCTTCAAGCTCTGATTCTACAACCGTGTAACTTATGGAATTCAACATTCACAGCTAGACACGTTGGTCAACATTAGTGATTTTAGGATCATGGGGTCAAAGGTCAAGGTTAAAGGTTACCGGAGTTTAAATGGCTCTAATTTGAAAACCTTTAAACATAGAAATGTCAAAGTTCACAGCTAAACACCTCATGGGTCAAAGATCAACATTATTGATATTAAAAGTCAAGGTCAAAGGTCATGCCTTTTTTTTTTTAATGGCTCTAATTTGAAAACCATTTAACAGAAAGGTCAAATTTCACAGCCAGACATTTATGGGGCAATGATGATACCTACTTTTTTCAAGGCCACAAAATATACATTTTTCTGTTTTTTTTTATTTTGTTTAAATTTAAGCTTTATTATTATTTCATTTTATGTCTTCATTTTGAAATTAGTCTGATTCTGAGGGTCTAAAACAGGCACCTGAGCTGGTTATAAAGACTGGTGATCCAAACACTGCTGGTTGTGTGTTAGTTTCAAAGGTTGTTAGGCAAATCTCTTCACAGCAACGACACACAGGACAAAATCAAGTCAAACCAGAGACACGAGTCAGGACAGAGTGAGCATCGAGTGTGAAAGAGGGAAAATGTTAAAACACAGCACGGAGGCTCGGGCCGAATGGAGGAGAAGAGAAAAAAAGAAAAGAAGGGCAAAAACAAAAAGAGGATTCAGTTAAATACCTGATATAAAAATCAAAATACAAACTTCTTTTCCTTGAAAGCAAATCAAAAAGGGAAAAGGGGAGAAGGAATGCATCAGTGTTAAAACTGGAGTCTGTGGTTTTTTTAATAGGAACCGTTCATTTCTGCTCCGATCATTTTAACTTCATCAAATGTTTATTTCATTGAACCTTAAAAAACAAAGAGGAAACTGGGAGTGTGGTTTAGCTGATTTTCATAAATAAATAAAAACATTCATATTAGCAACGATCAGTCATGACACAAACAGATACACGTGGACAGACACAGAGCGGGGGAACGCAGCACCGACCGCAGAGCGCTCACCTCTTCTGTTTGTACGTCAGCATGGCTTCTGAGATGGGGAACTGGTGGGACACGTTGGCGCCGACCAGATACTGAACGATCCGTCCCACCACGTCGATGTTATCTGCAGACAGAGAGGGGAGAATAAACCGAGGATTTTATAGTTTGGCATTTTTCATTATAGTTAAGTTTTATTTCGTTGACTTTTTTCCTTTAAAGTCAGTTTTTAGAGTGTTAGTTTTTATTAGTTATTATTGCTTTTTATGCTTAGTTTTAGTTTAGTTTGAATAAACATATTTGCCAATGGATCCTCCAGCCTTTTTGGTCGCAGGTGAAATTAGTCCATTATAGCAACACAACAACACAACAGCTCAATTTTGGCTACAAAGGATTTGGGCGATCATTTTAGGAAGGTGATGATAGTTGGTTGTGACTAAAACAAGAGGCCGGGTCCTCCGAAGGCGGACTTTGTCGGCCGCTTACGCCACCCGTAATTTGCACTCGGATACCCCTATGATGCTTTTTTGGCAAATTGTCCACACAGAGTAGGAAAAACAAAGCCACTCACAAACACACACACACATCCGACAAAAGGCTTGTGGGTTCCTCTTCTGGACTGATTCCTCTTCTGATACAAAAAATAAAATCATTAAATCAAAGGATTTGAGCTAAAAAAAACAAAACCTGAGGATCCCACTCATTCCTGCATTTTTAACGTTCTGATCCGACGTGTTCTGATGTGACTCAACATGATGTGTGAAGCTGTAACTGCTGTACGACTGAGGATTAAATTAGCTGGAGCAAGCGGACGATGACGGCTCGGTAGAACAGAAACTGAGATGAAGATCTGAAAAAGCAACTTGAATGTGAATTTGTGAGCGAGCGGAGAATCGTTGTATTCACGAAGATCAAGTGGGTGGAAGAATAGATGAAAGATTTGACAGCTGCAGAAAAACATTAAAATAACCATTTTTTGTTTGAATATTCCTCAGATTTTTTATCTGTAAGGGTAGAAATGCTGCAGATGTGTAAAAAAAAAGATGAGTTTGTGTTTGGTGTAATTTTCAAACATAAAAGGATGTGACTGAACAGTCTTCTGACGGCAGGAAGTCTTTAAATCGTCGAGCAGAAGCTGTAAATCCTTCAGCCATGCAGCCGCCTGTGACTCTGTCTGACCCACTTTCTTTCCCTTTCAAGTCGGCTGCACATTCCACACTCAGGTTTTTATTTTTTTTATTTTCGGGCTCCCACCTGATGTGGGCCGCTCCGTCCTGCAGAACAGCTCCCTCCAAGCCGTGTCCATGAAGATGCTGTTGAAGCGGCTGTCGAACGACGCCACGTACTTCGCCAGCGGATGAGAACCTGAAAATAATCACAGAAAATAAACAACGTTCTAAAAAAAACATCAAACAAAACGTCTTTGACGTGTTGAGGCGGACACGCACCGATGGGGATCACCAGGAAGCGGATGTAGCTGAGCCAGTCGGGGGTCTTGTTGGCCAGCTGCTCCACGAAGAACCTCAGGACGGTGCTGAGGTAACTCTGGTCGCCGGCCACCGCCACCTTTATCGTGGGCGGCGTCTGAGCGTTGCAGTTACAGCTGCCGGGGGGGTCAAAGGTGAGGAAGAGCAGCGAGGAAGAAGAACAGAAGGAAATGAACAATCTGTGAGGTGCCCGGTCAGAAACACGTGTCTCTGAGGGATTAAAACGGTAACGTATGGAGAACAGGCGAGCAGAAAGCGTGACTCACAATCTCTGGATGCGAGTGACGATGGTGTTGAAGGCGGCCTGAACGTCGGCAGCAGAGCAGGTGGACACGATGGGCTGGGCCTGTTCGTGCAGCAGGTCGGCCACGTACTGTACGCAAACACAAACCAGACGGACACAATGAGGAAACCCACTCACGGTAGGCGGAGCCAAAAACAGGAGACTGAACCACAGAGTGACCAAAATACTAAAGAAACATTTCTATCTTTGTCTCGTCGACAAAAATCTGAAGCTTAAAACACGTCGTGTAAAAACAGTCCGACCCGCGAGTCGACTGCAGGTAGAAAGAAAGAAAACTAAAACAAGATTTACAGAAATCTGTTGAAGCTGAAACGGAGTCGTCAAAGCATTCAAAAAACACTACCTAAAACCAGAAAAACTTCAGCTAAAAGGAGCAGAATGTTAACTAACAGGTGCAAAACCTTAGTTAAAAGCATCCATATGTTAACTCAAAGGATCAAAACATAGCTAAAAGTAGCTAAACACAAGCTAATAGGATAAGAATGCTAACTAAAAAGAGCAAAATACTAAGTAAAATAAGCAAAACTTAATCTTAAAAGAGCAGAACGCTAACTAAAAGGCGCAAAACATCAGCTAAAAGGATCAAAATTCTAACTCGAAGGATCAAAACATAGCTAAAAGTAGCTAAACACAAGTTAAGACCAGCAAGTCAACACTAAAGGAGCAGAATGCTAACTCAAATGAGCAAAACATATCTAAAAGTAGCTCAATACAAGGTCAAAGCAAAGGTTTAGTGAAAAACCTAAAAGTAGCAAAATGCTAACTAAAAGCATAAATATGAAAAAGCAACTTTAAAGTCAAAAGTAGCAGATGGTAGCTGAAAACTAAATGTAGAAAAAAATGAGCTAAAAGGATAGTTAAAAAATGAAAGTAGCAGCTGGCTAGCTAAAACTAGTAAAATGCTATATAAAAGCCAAAAGCAGCAAAGTGCTAGCTAACTGCAGCTAAAGACTAGCTTAAAGTAGCAAAATGCAAGGTAAAATTAGCAAAGGATAGCTAAACATTACATATAGCACAACATAGCTAAAAGTAGAAAACTGCTAAACTAGAAAGAGCAGAATGATGAAAATGAAAAGAAGCAGATGGTAGCTAAAAACCAAATGTAGAACAAAGTGAGCTAAAAGTGTTAAAAGGCCATCTACAAGCCAAAAGTAATAAAGTGCTAGCTAAATGCAGCAAAAGATAAGCTGCAGGTAGTAGCTAAAAAGCTGTTTTGTTTGTAGTTTTTCTTTATTATTAGTAGAGTTTATTGAAAACATGAAATAATCTATAAAAGCAAGGTATTGATCCTAACGGTAGAAAAAAGCCAGCTAAAAGCTAAAAGTAGAATAAAACAGAGCAAGAATTCTGAATCAGATTTCAGTGAATTGAAGCGATTTCTGTGTCTTTCTACAGGGAAAATATTTGTAAATAAGGTTAAATACTTTGAAACGTATCAAAGTTACAAAACCCCAAAATCACATCACATCTCTCCTGAATGAGCCGAACCTTTTGATAGAACAGATAAAATGACACAAAGTTTACAAAAGTGTCTGAATTTCAAAACAAGAGAAAAAATAAAAACGACATAAAACAAGAAAGTAATTAAAAACTGCTGAATCAGGTTTCAGAGGTTCTGAAGCCACACACCTGTCCCTGCCACTCGGTGGTGTTGATGAGGATGATGCTTTCAGGCAGGCGCTCGTCTGAGATCAGGATCTGGTTCAGCTGGTCGTACACGGACTTCCTGGGAACCTTCAAGAGAAACCAGAAGTAGACCAAATAAAATCTATAAACGTGTGTGTGTGTGTGGCCTTGTTTTTCCTACATTTTGGGGACAATTTTACCGAAAAAGAAGCCTTGTGGGAACCAAACGGGCCTTGTTCCCCACGGGTCCAAATGCAAATTACTGGTGGGGGGGTTAGGTTTAGGATCATGGCGTAAATTGAGTTTAGGTTAGTTTTAGTGTCAGTTAGGTACCTGTGAGGTTAATTTTAGGGTAAATGGTCAGGGTTAGGCTATAAAATTTCCAAAAAACGCATGGGAGCCGATGCCCGGTCTCCACGGGGATATACAAACCAAACGTGTGTGTGTACCTGTGCGATCAGGCGTGAGTCCGGGGAGCACTCGCTCTCCATGCTGCTGGTCCGGTCGCTCTGAGCCTTCGAGTTCTGCCGGTCCTTCATGGAGGTGCTGCGAGGACGCCTCTGCAGCCGGTTCTCCACTTTACTGAGAGAACCAAACACAACGAGGAGATTCACCGGACCGGACTCAGGATCAGAACCAAAACCAGATCCTGCACCCTTAAACCAGGATGAGGGTCTATTGTGGGTCGTACCTGGGAGACATGTGGTTCTGGGACTCGGTTTTGCAGAGTTTGCCAACAGAGGTGGTCACCCGTTCAGAGTTGATGTCCCAGCTGTTCACCTCCCCTGGCCCGGGTCCAGGTCCAGGTCCACTGTTCTCCGTCTCTGGCTC
Organism: Cynodonichthys magdalenae; assembly: GCA_031762555.1. NCBI lineage: Eukaryota > Metazoa > Chordata > Actinopteri > Cyprinodontiformes > Rivulidae > Cynodonichthys > Cynodonichthys magdalenae. The sequence goes on from JARVJO010000001.1 coordinate 21,381,543, forward strand.
CTGAACCTGGAGAGATGAAAGACGAGCCAAAAGGACATCCATGCTGTTAATCCTGCTTCCCAGGAACTGTCCAAGAAATGAAACTTAAACCCTTTAACACCGTAGATCAAATTATCTGGAGGTTTCTAGAGTAAAAACAGGAGGGTGAGGTAAGGAGGTGCTGGAGTCATGGAGGCGCAGGATGACGAGACGAGCTCAGACCGACAGCAGAGATAAGAAGTGGTGGCTTCTCAGAAGGAGTCTGGGGAAACACCGGCTCCTGCAGCCTCCATTTTCACTTCAAACTGGGTCAGAGGAGCGGACCGGACCGGAGCGATCAGACGGCACTGAGCTCAGAGAGAGAGACAGCACCACTGGACCTACAAGGTCAGCCTGACCTGACAGAACCAGACCAACAAGGTCAGCCTGACCTGACAGAACCAGACCAACAAGGTCAGCCTGACCCGACAGAACCGCAACAACAAGGTCAGCCTGACCCGACAGAACCCGACCAACAAGGTCAGCCTGACCCGACAGAACCCGACCAACAAGGTCAGCCTGACCCGACAGAACCAGACCACCAAGGTCAGCCTGACCCGACAGAACCAGACCAACAAGGTCAGCCTGACCCGACAGAACCAGACCACCAAGGTCAGCCTGACCCGACAGAACCAGACCAACAAGGTCAGCCTGACCCAACAGAACCAGACCACCAAGGTCAGCCTGACCCGACAGAACCAGACCAACAAGGTCAGCCTGACCCGACAGAACCGGACCAACAAGGAACCCACATGTTTTTCAGTTTTCATCAGTCAGAGTTTATTAGCCTGGTTTGTTACAATGAATACCTGCTTAAAGTTGTTAGCGCTAAAAGAAGCAGAACACAAGCTTAATGCTAGAAGCAACAAAATGCTAGGTGACGGGTAAATAGAGCCCAAAATGTAGATGCAGCAGAATGACAACCAGAAGCTAAAAGTGGCAAAAGGTTAGCTAAGAGGAGCAAAACATAATTAAAAGACAAAAGTAGCAAAACTATGACTAAAAGTAACTAACTAAAAGCTAAAGGGTAAACGTAGAGGTTGCAAAATAAGAGTTAAAAGCTGAAACTAGCAAAAGCAGCAAAAGATTAGGGGAAAAAAGCTAAAGGTAAATTTCTAAATAAAATGCTAACTAAATCCAGCAAGGGCTAGCTAAAAGTAGCAAAAGCTAACTAAGAGCTCAAAATAGCTGAATGGTAGCTCAAAGTAGCAAAACACTATTTAGAAGTAGAAAGTAGCAATGGTTAGCTAAAAGCAAAACCAAAAAAGGTCAATAGGTAAAACTAGCTAAAAGGCTAACTAAAAGCTAATTTAGCATGGAAACTTAAAAATATAGCTTGTAGTAATAACAAATAAAGCAGGTTTACTGAAGCAGATGTTGAAAAATAATATTTTAAAGGAACTGAAAAGATCTTCATGTATTTTAACGGTCAAAATATTTGTAAATAAAACAAAAATTTTGAAAATAATAAAAGTTATAAAAGCCAAACTTCCTAGCTTTTATCTCCAGAATGAGTTAAATGTTTGGATACACAAACAGCTAAAAACAGTTTTTAAAACCTACCCCAACAGTTGACTCTGTGTTGCTGTCGTCCTGAAATCGGCCTGGTTGTATTTTACATCTGTCCACCGTCAGAAAGTCTCCACTCTGCAGAGAAACACACTCCGTTACACAACAACTAAGTGCGCTTCATTTACTCATCGGTTCAGTTTATTTCACTCAGAATCATTCAAAACATCTGGTTCCATTAAAGTCAGAATCAGATCAAATCTCTTTTGTTCTGAAGTTCCACTGGAACAAAGGAGGGCTACGTCACCGTGAAATGCTTTGGGCTGTTTTGTGACAAGCGGCTAAAATGGATCCTCAGATATTTATAAACAGATCTTCCTCTCTGGTTGGACTGGACGGGTCGCTGGTTCTCCGTCCGTCTTGTTCTAACGGTAAATCTGTGAGCAGGAGGTTTAGTACGGAGCCGTCCAGTATTTGATTCTGCGTTTGTGCTTCGGTGGTGCTGGAAAGGTCATCTGGTGCCGGTCCCTATAAATACTGAGAGGCTGCAGGGGTGGAGAGGGTAAGAACTGAAGTCTCCTCCTCCACCACTAGAGGCTGCACTGAGCTCAAACTGTGGTTAGACCACAGACTGCCGGTTCCTTTAAAAACAAACCTTTAATCGAGTCTTAACTTTGTCCCCAGGAGACACAGTGATGAACTTACGGGACACGCCGGTTCTCTCTGCTGGCTCTTCTGGCTGTGGATGCTTCCGATCTCAGTCTGGGAGCTGGAGTGAGACATCCCTTCAAAAAACGGTCTGAAAAACAAAGGTTTTGAAATCATGATAATAAAATCATAAATGAGCAACAAATTGATGATTTATTTACAAACCCTGAAACCAACTGTATTTAATGCATTTGTTGTTATTTTAACATTTTCAATTGTTCACTTTTACTGGGTCAAGAAACTAAATAATGTGTAAAATAATGGAAAAAGCAAAAAGGCAACATGTTCTTTTGAAATTTTTTTAGTCAATTAACTCCGGAAGATGATTAGGGACAGAGCAAAAAATAAAAATATATATATTTATTTTTTCCCCCCAGAGTTCTGATTATTCTATTAAAATTCTGATTTTAGTCTCAGAATTTTGACAAATCTCAGAATTGGAAAAGTAAAGTTATAATTCTGACTTTAATGTTAGAAATCTGAGTTTAATCTCAGAGTTCTGAGACTACAGTCAATTCAGGAAATGAATTTTATTTTGGTTTGTAGCTGGAATCTTTTTCCGTGATCAACAGCAATATTTTCTATAATTTACGACTCAAAGTTTTTACACGTCATGCTCAACATTTACATGTTAATCTCAAAGCTTATATGAAAAAAAATCCTAATTTTTCCTTCTGAGTGTGTCGCTCCCGTCGTACAGAACGCCTTGAGGAGAACGCTTTTAAACGTACTTGAGTTTGGGTTTGGGGGTGCTCAGCACGCTGTCGTTGTCGTCCATCTCTGGCCCGCTGTCGCTCTGGTTGTACACCTCCAGACTGTCGTAAAGCAAGTCCAGATCCTCTTCCACCTCCTGGGTCTGATCCACCGGGTCAGAGTCCAGAACCTGTCAGTCAGGTTAAACACGCTGTAATCAAAGATTTGTCTTTATAACAATAAATCAAGCGGCTGTAGGAAGTAAATCTCTTCTGTTATTGGCCACATCAGAACTAATGGAGAACAAAGGCAGAAGAAAATCGATGCATTAAATACATCCTGGCCTTCGCTCTGATCAGGGTGATTAAAAGGTGAGGGATGGCTGGGTGAAAGCTGCACTGTAGGAACCAGACACAGCCAGGCCTGTGGACTAATCAGGTGATTAATGCCACTCTATAAGAGCAGGACCTGGTGGGAAGCAGCTAAACAGTCTATCCCCTCCACTGCTCCTGCCCGGCTATTTATAGAGCTAAACATTACCTCGCCACAAGGAATAGATTAGTGACAGGGAGCGTGATAAAAGACCATCGGGACACCTGAGTTACTAAACCATAGCTGCTACTCAAAAGAAGCTAACTAGGGCTAAAAGGTAGTAAATGGCTAGCTAAAGCTATACAGCACCAAAAGGGTAGGTAAAAGCTAATAGTAATAAATGGTTAAGTAAAAGGGAACAAAAGAATAACTATAAGCTAACGGTAAGAAAAAATAACTCAAAAGGTAAGTCACCTAAATGCTAGCAAAAAAAAGTGAAAGGTAGTGAGTAGCCTAAAATAGCATAAAGCTAGAAGCTACCTAAACATAACAATGGCTGACTGAAAACTAAAAGTAGAAAAATGCTAGCTAAAACTAATAATGCAAAAGAAAGGCTCGCAAAAAGTATAAAAATGCTAAAATCTAAAAGCTAAAAATTGCAAAAACTAACCTAAAGTAGCAAAAGGCTAACCGCTACATAAACACAACAAAGGCTAAATATAAACTAAAGGTAGCAAATGAAAGGTTAGCAAAAAGTATCAAAAAAACAAAAATTTAAAGGAAAATATCCAATGATGAAAATAATAAAGAAAGACATTATCTGAAAGCTAAACAAGGCTAAAAGCTATCTGCAAGTATCAAAAGGCTAGTTAAAGGCTAATAGTATTAAATGTTTAGGTAAAAGGAAAAACAAGTGAACTCAAAGCTAAGAAAAGCAAACAAACTAGCTAAAATATATTTTTAGCTAAAATAGGCAAAAAACTAGTAAAAAGTTTAACTTATCAAAAGGCTAGAAGCTAAATGTAGCAAAAGAAAGGCTGACTGAAAGTATTAAAACAGCTAAAAATTAAAAGAAAAAACGTTTAGTAAGCTAAAAATGGCAAACGTTTATGTGAACATATCAAAAGGCTAGGTAAAAACTAAATTTATTAAATGGCTAGCTAAAACCTAAATGGAACAAAAGACTAGCTTAAAGCTAAGAGAAGCAAAAAATAGCTAAATAGGTAAAAATTGCCTAAAGTTGCTAAAAGAAGCAAAAGGCTAGCTAAAATGAAAAAAAAACATAAAAGACAAAACAGAGACAGTTTGCTGAGACAGATTTAAAAATATATTTCAATGTATTTCTATGAAGAAAATATTTGTAAATAAAGGTAAATATTTTGAAAAGAATCAAACTAAAAAATGCCAAATTCAAAAATGTATCTCCTGAACAAGCTGAATGTTTTGAAACAACAAAAGTTTAATTGCAAAATTCATGAAGAAATAAAAACTGGAAATTAGGATGAATTTTGAATCAGCTAAAATACTTAAATGTTATTAATATTGTTTTATTTTAAGGGTTATTCAGTTGATTTTGCTGCTAATATAAACGTTTGAACCAAACTTCTCTGATTTAAGGAGTAATAAAGCCGCTATGGTTGCTCTCTTCCTGTCAGGGACACGTTAGCATCGATGCAGCAATATTCTGTTCAGTCAATACTGAGATTAGGTTCTGCTGCCCCAAAGGCAATTTAATAACTCCAGGTGTCACAGGAGACTTCACAACAGGGGGGGTCGGTGTTGAGAGAGAAAGATGAGGCACCTCTAAAAACGTTCTTATGGGTGTCGTTCAAAGCGTCTTACCTCGTCTGTAACTTTGAACCTCTTCAGCAGCGCCACAAATTTCTGTTTAAAATTAGGTTGCTGCAACGAGAAGCAGGGGGAAAAAACATTTAGTTAGGAAATAAGATGCTACAGCTCAATAAGCAGGACAGCTGCGGCCGTAAATTCTCCCCTTTACCGTCAGCTGGATTACTCATTTCATGTAAAGCCCATTAAAAGCAGTCCAGTGAGCCCACAGTGGTCATTTACATGCTCATTCAGGTGGTCCTAATGGAACACGCCGTGTTCTTCCTCCTAAAAGCCCCGCAGGTCCCAGGATGTTCTCAGTCAATGATTGGCGAGCGTGAAGCTCAGTGTGGCGGAATGAAAAGGAAGAACTCACCCTGGTGATGGACGTGGTTCTGATCATTTTCCTACGAGGTTTCTTCGGCTTCCTGACCTCGTCGTCTTCATCGTAAATATCCTGAAAAACACATTTAATTACAATAAGACAAATAAAATGATCGCTTTAAATATAAAAAAATAGAGAAACTGCTTTTCTCTTTGAATGATGAAAGGCAGGAAGAAGCTGAAACAAAGGCTAAAGCTAAATGAATAGTGGAACAAAAAAAGCTAAAAACCAAGAACATGAAAAAGGCTAGCTAAAAGCTAATAATAAAAAAACGACTAGCTAGAAGCTGAGTAGAAAAACACTGACTTGAAGGAGCAAAAACGTTAGCTAAAAGCTCAACGTAGCAAAACTAAGGCTAAAAGGAACAATTGGTTAGCTAACTCACATCGCAAAAGAGTAGTAAAAAACTAAAAAAGCTAATGGCTAACTAAAAACATAAAAAATGCAGTTAGGAAAAAAACAATAACTAAAAACAGAACATGGTTGTAGCAAAACAAATTAAAACAAAACGTAGCAACAGGCTAGCTAAAAATAGCAAAACATTGCCTTAAAGCTGCAAAAGACAAGCTAAAATTTATGTATCAAAACTGTAGCTCAAAGCTAAATGTAGTAAAATTATAGCTTACAGCTAACAGTAATAAGAAAGCTGACTAAAAGTATTAACTACAAGCTAAAAATAGCAAAAGACTAGTTGAAAGTTTAAAGTAGAAAAACGTATATTTCAAATAGTATAAAAGTTACAATAAAAAAAACTTTACAGCATTTTTCTCCAGAATAAACAAAACAGTTTGAGATATTATCAGCTAAAAGGTCATCAGAAAAAGTTGTAAAAATAAAAACAATGTAAAAGCTGTATTTGTATAAAACTATTAGTTAACTATCAGATAAATATTTCCATATTATACTATATTTGTATTTATTCAGGCATGTACAGCCTCTCTGTTGGCACAAACTGGAGACGTGTCAGGACCCGGGTCCTGGCACCGACCTGGGCTTGAACTGCGTCATCGCTGGCCTCCTGCTCCGAGGAGTAGCTGTCGTCATCGTCCTCTGAATCATTATCCATGTCTGGGGAGCGGTCTGAGGGAGAGCAGCAACAAACGTACACTTCATGTCAAAACATACTCAGAGAGACACAGCTGGCATTTCACAAACAGCGTCGGGATAAAACGAGCCGAGAGGAAAAGAACTGGAACAAAAACGAGCCTCAGAGGGAACGAGTGGAGCTTAATGATCTGAGCTGATTTTTTACAGACATTTCTATTTGAATATCAACTTCTGGTTTCTCCTTATTAATACTGTGTCTGCAAAATATCTCATGACCCTATAGACTGATCTGAATGAGACTGTGATCAATAAATATCTTTAGGGGTCGACCCAATTCAATATGGCTGCCGCAGCTAACTGACATCATTTTCTCAGACTCTCCTGCTCGTCCTCATGTTATGTATTATATCTCGAGGTGAATAAAAAAGATCAACATGTTTTCCTCTCTTCCTCCCTCTGAGTGACACTAGTTCGATATTTGTTGCATGAGCTCATCTGTTTTGTTCGAGCGGCCTTCTTAATAACATCCAGAACACCCCGGAGTCCGAGCCGGGCCCAGAATTTGAGCGGTGTAAGGTAATAGCCCTTACATCTGTTCAACTCTCACATCAACATTACAGCCATAGCTGGAGAGGATAACATATCCCTGGCGATGGGGCGGCCTCGGATTAACGTGGTTTATTCTGTTCTCGGTTGGGGGAACACGAGCCAAGTGGGAGGAGGGAAGAGAGAGGCCGCAGCAGGGGTGCGTTTGGGTTCCTGGGACGGGACAAGACAGGACGCCCACCTGAGGTTTTGATCTTGCGTCCGGCCTGTCCACTGCCATCCTCGTGGTCGATGGGCTGGCTGGACAGGGAGAAGACGCTGATCTCCGCCACACGCACCGGCGCCTCCTTCACGTTGCTATGGAGACCCAGGATCTGTCCTCCGTCTGTCGGGTGCTGCATCACCTGAGACGGACACCGGGAGTCAGATTTTACCATGAGCAGCACAGTAAACCTCTCTTCTAAAACGTTTCTCATAGCAACCTCTTAAAGAAAGAAAAAAAAAACCCAAAGATCGATACACGTTTTCCTCTCCATCAGCCTCGACATCCTTTCTTTGTTTGAAAAGCCTTCATGTGTTCAAAGACTAAACAGGAACAAAAATATCTTACATCTGACTGACGGTGCATCAAGTTAGATCGTTTCATTTAAAGGGATTTATTAGTTTTAGCAGCTCTTTGCTCCTTTGTGTCCAGACATTTGTTGTTACTTGGCATTTTATTTAAATAAACTGAATTAAATTAGCTACTCTATCCTTTTAGCTAGTGTTATTATTTAAAATTTAAAAGTTTTATCTGACTTTTTAAGCTAGAACTAGCTTTATGCAACTTTAAGCTTACCCTTTAGCAAGTTTTTGTTTTCAGATAGCATTTTGCTTCATTTAGCCTTTAACTAGCTTTTAGTTTCCTTTCGGTTTTAGCTACTGTCTTGCAACTTTTAGCTAGCATTGTGCTACTATTGGTTGGGTTTAGCTGGCTTTTTCCCATTTTTACCTTTTAGCTAGCCTTCTGCTACTATATGATTTAGCTAGTGTTCTGCTCTTTTTAAGTTACAGCTAGCCTTTTGCTACTTTGTTATAACTAGCATTTGGCTCTTTAGGTTACAATTAGCGATTTGCTACTTTATGTTTTAGCTTTTTGCATTACAACTACCTTTTTGTTATTTTGTGTTTTAGCTTCTAGCTTCTTTTGAGGTTAAAGCTAGTCTTATATTCCTTTTAGCCTTTAGCCAATGTTTTGTTTCTTTAATTTTTTCTCTAGTATTCTGCTACTTTTAAATTTTAGCTCAATTATAAATGGTAAATTGGTAAATGGCCTGAACTTATATAGCGCTTTATCAAGTCCCTCCGGACCCCAAAGCGCTTTACACTTACAGTCACTC